>OZ038512.1:29548797-29551297 GCA_964036315.1 Acanthosepion esculentum
TCAATTTTTCTTTTTATGCACTTTTCATTGGTGTTAGTTTTTTTCCGTATTGTTTGTGTTTTTATGTGCGAATAATAATAATAATTATTATTTTATTAATTAAAATATTTTACAGATATATATATATATATATATATACATATATATATATATATATATATATATATATATATATATATATATATATCCTTAATAAAAACATGCCACCAAAATATACGCAATATATATATATAAATATATTATAATTTTGTGTAATATATTAATTCATTATAATGACTGGCCGTTCGTATACGAGTACGCCTATCTGCTAGAGAGACTGACCAATTCCTTTTGCAGTTTTCAGCTGAGGCACATTTGTGTTCAAAACCCACAGATATCGTCTGCGGTATATACTGCAATTATGTTGAGCGGACCTTAGTTGCAGTTTCTGGGAGAGAGCACATTTTCTAGCGCCATGAAGTCTGAATAAGGCCAATAGGCTCAGACTCTCGGTCACGATGACTTGTGATTTCGTGTAACCTAAAAATCGACCCATATCGTTCCGTCTACCCAATTTTACTTTCAAGGCTTGGGTTAAACCGTGGGGTATAGTTTTCTGAATGTGCTGCACGGTGGGAACACACACCAGGCCGATATCATTCCCGAGAAATCGACTATGCCGACATTATTGCGGATATCGAGGTCAACACCAAATGGGGACAGACTGTTTCATGGCTAAATATAATATCTTCAGGCGATGATTGGGTTTACGCAGGAAACAGACTGCCGCAGCTAGGTGTTGACCTTAATGTTCACTTATATATATATATATATATATATATATATATATAATATACGAAAATTATGTATTGAGCACTCTTTTAAGAAAAGTATTTTTTTATTTTGGGGAATTTATTCCGTATGCACCAATCCTATACTTGGATATATATATATATATATATATATATATATATATATATATATATATATATATATATATATATATATATATATATATATATATAAGTGGACATTAAGGTCAACGCCTAGCAGCGACAGTCTGTTTCATGCTTAAATATAAGGCCATGATTGGGTTTAAACATGAAACAGACTGTCGCTGCTAGGCGTTGACCTTAATGTTCACTTTTATATATATATATATATATATATATATATAAAATATACGAAAATTATATTTGCTCTACTCTGTATTGAGCACTCTTTTAAAAATAGTATTTTTTGACTTTTGTTAATTTATTCCGTATACACCAATCCTATACTTAGGTATATATATATATATATATATATATATATATATATATATATATATATATATACGACGTAAATGTCTAGCGAGTGCGTTAATCGCAAGGTCATCTACAGTAAATTTTCGCCCTGGCAGATCCTCTAATATCAGAGTGTGGAATGCCTACTTACAAAAGTTATGGAAAGAAAAAGAAATAGTCTATAAATTAATTCGGCTGAATAAAAAATAAATCTAAAATTCCCAGCACCCCTATATCGTGCGCATGTTTAGTCCTACCAACGAAATAAAATTATATATATATATATATATATATATATATATATATATATATATATATATATATATATATATATATATAAATGAGAGAAAGAACAAATGGTATAAAATTCCACTGTTCGTAGCATTTACTTTTAAAAATATGCTCAATACAAAGTAGAACAATGTATTATTATGATAATTATCATAAGAGATTTTAATAAAAACATTTTCCCTTAAAAATCATTAATCAATTAATGACCAGTTACTTACCATCACCTGAAGAAGTATAATAATAGTATTGAAACTTGAAAACTTTTGTGTAGCGATTTCAACATCCTTTTATCATAATATCTGATAATAAAATTTCTATCTCTCTCTCTCTATATATATATATATATGTGTGTATGTGCGTATGTGTGTGTGTAAAAAAATAAAGAAAAATAGAAAAGAACGTTTGGTTTAATATTCCAAAATTCTTTCGTATTATTGTTTTTATTTTTTAAAAAAACAGTTCTCGATACATAAGTAGAGCCTATTATATATATATATATATATATATATATATATATATATATATATATATATATATATATATATATATATATTCCTTGTCTGTAGCCTTTAAACCAAGCATTTACTAATAAACTGATAGGTAAATACGACGTTAAATCTGTAAATATACTTATTTCTTTGTGGTATTAGAAGGAATATATGGAGTCCGAGATCGCAAAGATACATCGCAACATTTCAACGAGCCTTACTTGTCATTATAAATCTATTAAAATGTCCACCCTTGCATTACTTACACACACACACACACACACACACACATACATATATATATATATATATATATATATATATATATATATATATATATACATATATATATATATATATATACATATATATATATATATATATACATATATATATATATATATATATATATATATATATATTGGTCGCTTCAAAATGCTTCCTAATTTATTATGT
>OZ038512.1:29556297-29576297 GCA_964036315.1 Acanthosepion esculentum
ATATATATATATATATATATATATATATATATATATATATATATATATATATATATATATATATATCCCTATGTGTCTACCTATCTATATTTGTGTATGTGTGTATGTGAGAGAGAGTGAACCTCTCTATCGTAATCTGGTGTCGGCTTCAGGGAAACATCTGGAGTCGACTTGGTTTTTCAGAAAATAAAACAAAAACTTTCTTTAATTGGCATCCGACAGAACAAGCACCTGCCAATGATGTCAAATTAGATACAGACAATACTTTGATCTTCAATAATAGGGGCTCATTTCTCTTGTTTTTTTAACACCTATCACTTTAGGTCGCTACGATGAAACAGCGCGCCACATGCTTTCAGGCCTCGCCATATTTTAGAAGGATAAATAGGTACTGAATGCCAGAACAAAATTTTCTTCGTTGCTGGTCGCCGAACGTCTGGAAATCTAATAATCTATCTTCAGACTGTCAATAGATTTTTAATTCTAACCAAGGCGACTTTCACCTCTTTTAAACAACTGTTTTTTTTTTAGCTTTTTAATTCTGAGTGTCAAACTAATTGAAACTTTTATATGACTAGGCAAGTGTTAATAAACTTCTACCTAGAGAATGTATCGTAGAATGATAGTAAGGGGGCTAATCGTGCAGACGATTACTAGTGGAGGGAGTTCAATCCTTACTCAGCGCTCAATAAATATGCAAACAAATGAAAATTTTTGAATATATATATATATATATATATATATTAAGAAATATACATAATATCTTACATTAATTGTACAACTCCTAGTTTCATGCCGAAGCAAGTTTCAAGGGGTAAATTTATAATTCCAGAACTTGAAAATTGTTTCGGCATGAAACTCGGAGTTGTGCAATTAAAGTAACATATTATGTATATTTCTTCATGTATATATAAAATTGCTCTGTTACTTAACATTGAGCACTTTTTTTTTCTTACACTATAGAGTATTTATATGTATTTGTATACGATTGCTCGCTCGTATACCTACCTATATTTACCCATTCGGTTACATATATATATATATATATATATATATATATATATATATATATATATATATATAATAACTTGTATGGATATACACGACTCTCCCGTCGAATTTGACGTATGAGGGTCAAGCAGATCAGTTCCGAGGAAACTGACAGTCCGACACAAGCACGTGGGATTTGATTATATTGGTGAAGGTTTTGTGCACAACCATCCACACTTTTTGAAGGCCCGAGTACAGGGACTTAGTGCGCTACGTGCCAGAGGGTCTCCAAACGACCCTCCGCCGGTTTTGAATTCTCCTAGACCAGTTGCCATCCAAGGCTATAAAACCCAGTCTGTCTTGCTATTTACCCATAGCTGGAGGGAGAAGATTCACACCTTTCCCAAGCGTATTAGCACGTAAGTGAATGTAATGGGTTCGACTGGAATTGAAACTCGGCTCTCCGATTCCTCAATCCAAGCCGCTATCCATTACTCCGTATATATATATATATATATATATATATATATATATATATATATATATATATATATATATATATATATATATATATATATATATATATATATATATATATATATATATATTTGTGTGTGTGTGTGTGTGTGTCACTTTAGACGTTATTTTTAGTGCATACTCATATCTGTGTAGATGCTCCATTTATTTATTATACAATATATTTATTTAATTTCGTCCACTGGTCTTATTTTTAAAAAACATTGCGCTCTCCGACAGATTAATAAAAACAAATCATTCTAATATATATATTTGAGTAAATGCTCTATTTATTTAATAAACAGAACCGTATATTTATTTATTTTCATCTACCGCCCTGAATATTCGAGAAATCTTCATTAGAAAAATATCCACTGTCAGGATTCGAACCGGCATTCCCTTGAGAGAAACCATCATTAGATCTGACGGGCTTTAACCTCCCGGCTACAGAGATCCTGATGACCAGGCATAGGCCGAATAGTCTTTTAAACACAGATTTTTTCCCGATACTCGAAATATACATCTCTGCTCTGATAAAGAGGCGTGTGTGTGAATGACGGAGGCAAACATTTTGAATATTTGCGGGATGGATTGTTGATTATTGCTTTGTGCGCACGTTTTCTGCGCACGTTTTGTTTTTCATTACAGTATACCTAGCTTTTTGCACTCCATGCAAATATATATACCGGATGTAACAGCAAAATTGTCCAAATCGTGTAACAGCATAATTGTCCATCCCACGAAATGTTTAATATCTAAAAAAAAAAAAAAAAATCTGGCCATCTTGACACCATCTTCTCCATCGCCTTAACCAGGTATTGAAATCACACTCTTTGGGTCCTGTCAATGGATCTAACTAACGCCTTTATCATAAAGGCGGTGTAGAACTTGGAGAGGGGAATTAAAAGGAGATAACTGATAACTGACATCCATTAGACATGGCACGTGGAACTAGAACAGTCTACCCCAGTGAGCGAAATACAGGGTTCAGTTCAACATTCCAACCACCTGAAGAAGGCCGGAGCGTACAACGGCCGAAACGTTGTAATAAATATGGCGACAAAGATGAGGACAATAGTCCGAATAATGTAAATAGTATACTTTGCTTACGCGTTTCATTTGATTTTTTTTGAAAAATTATTTTAGATTCATTTATTTTAAACATTTAAAAGTTTTGAGTTAATATTCATAGTAATAATGTAATAATACTTGTAAGAAGTGATTTGACTATTTACGGGTGGATCAGCAGTTTTAACACAGATCAGAGTACCTGTGCTATCCATCAAAGTAGTGTTCAGACAGTTGTTCCAATAATGAGTGATATATCTGAGCATTGAATAAAATAATTACACTCTATATAAGCGTATATTCTTGCGTATCATACGACGTTTGAAGACCTAATTTTGAAGATGATTTTAAGGGAGTCGCATCATACACTGTATAAAATTAGCGTATATACTGCTGGCGCTGGCTACACTGTTGACCAAACTATATATCCATTTTCTTTAGGCAGCCGTATTTAAAATAAATATGATTTTGGTGAAACTGATTTTTACTTAACTGTATCCAGTAATAATGCATGTCATATTCACATATTAGTATTGTATTGTAAAATACAAACATAGCGAATTATGCATATTTTCCATTGTTTACGTTTATAAGATGTTTAGATGTTTCTTGTTCGTTTGTTTATAATTGTACACGTTTACGCAATGAGTATAGCGTTACTAATGATACTTTTATCATTCTCTTTTACTTTTGTAACTTATTTAACTGGAAGATGGGACAAAGAGAAAGAGGAAAACAGGTTAGTCTATTGTAATTTGATTTCTCTCTCTCTCTCTCTCTCTCTCTCTCTTTCTCTCTCTCAAATAAAGGAACTCGCATGATACACGAGATATATGATAAAATAAGTGAAAATTTGGGGGTCCCACGATACGCGATATCGCGCGTTACACGAGAATATACGGTAATAACTGAGAATTTAGAAACCCGAATATTGTAGCGGACCGTGGGGGGTGAAGATGTGAAGAGATATCAGAAGGTTAAAATTTCCTGCTGGCCGGTCCAGCTACATGAGAATGTCGGAATTTAATTAAGTCCAAAGAAGACAAAGAAAACAAACCGATATACATGGGTAAACAAATATATATTAATAACAAAACATGTTAAACAAAGACATGGACTGTTACATAGAGTTTGTATGGAGAAATTATGTGTGTGTGTTGTAAGTGTTCGTACGTACGTGTATTGTTCTTAGCGTGTTCCCGGAATTTGGGAAACGCTGTATCTGTGAGAGGTCACATATTGGCCTAAGTGAAAAAGAGAGAGATTTTACCTCACCTCCGCGCGAGGTAGCGGCCCAAGGCCTAAGTCGAAAGAGAGAGAGAGAGAAAGAGAAGGGTCAGCCAGTATTTAGAGCCAGGGGAGAGAGACCCCTGTTGAAGGATTAAGGGACTGAGGAGGAGCTAACTGCGACAATATATATCTAATACTGAATTTTTCTGACATTTCCCTTTCGGACGTAGGCGATCATGGCTCTCGGGATATTCATTTTTTTTATCTGAGAATTGACATTGCTTCTTGGGGAAAAATGCCGTTATCTTCTCAAAAATACTTAATTCAGAGTAGACATTTTCGTAGACTATCTTGCACCCAAGTCTATGGATTTCAGTCTCCCCTGATATTTAACCCATAGCTTGGGAGGCTGTAGGAAATAATGGATTCCTTCCTTTCATAAGGCAATAGTGCGAAAGTTAATTCAGCAGGCTGAACTAAGATGGCTCACCGATACCATTTTCAGCGCCTCAATTCCTAGGACACAAAGAGAAAAAAAAGTTTGGAAAAATTGAAGCACACATGGCATCTTGATATCAAATTAGACAGAGGAAAACAATGAGTTCCCTACCTAACAAGCTTGTGTAAGGCAGACAACGGATAATAGAAAGACAAAGAGTTTACGCATTGAGTATAGCGTTACTAACGATACTTTTATCATTCTCTTTTACTTTTTTAAATTATTTAAATAGAAGATGGGATAAAGAATAGAGGAAAATAGATTAGTCTATTGTGATTTAGTCTCTCATAAAAGGAACTCGCATGATACACGAGATACATGATAAAATCATTTTTTACAAGTGAAAATATAGGAGTCGCACGATACACGAGACCGTGCGTTACACGAGTATATAAGGTATTTTTTTATTTATTAACCAGATAGATTTTATCGCTTAAACGTTTTTTTTTTAGTGAATACCAATATTTGAATGGATGCGCCGGTTGTTCATTAAACAGTGTATTATTTATTTTCCTCTGTCTGAATATTCGAGAAATCTTTTAAGGAAAAACATGCTCACTCCGGCAGGATTCGAACCTGTGTTCCCCTTTTGCAGGAGAAACCGTCCTTAGATCCTCATAAACTCAAATCTTTCACAGATTCTCGAATATATATATATATATATATATATATATATATATATATATATATATATATATATATATATATATATATATATATATATATATATATATATATATATATATATATATATATATATATATATATATATATATATATATATATATATATATATATATATATATATATATACACACTTTCATTTCAACATTTAGAAATAAATCTGATGATCTACTGTCCTTTAAAAGGGCTGTGGTGAAATAATTTATTATATGGAACCTTAATGCAATCTGTTTTTATTTAAATTATTAGCTCTGATTTACATTGAACTCTCTGGATTCTATCCTCATTGGGTCTTACCATACGGATTACCTAGTTTTTCGTAAACTATATATATATATATATATATATATATATATACATAAATATATATATATATATATATATACATAATATATATATATATATATATATATATATATATATATATATATATATATATATATATATATATATATATATATATATATATATATATGCATGTTTCCTTAAAAACGACAGACAAGGTACTACGTTTAAGCTTTTTATTTAATTTTTCTTGTGTTCGAACAAGAGCTTTCTTTTCTGGACAAAGAGTGTGTAAAAACTGTCCAAATATTTTATAGTTCCAAGGGCCTTCGGCTATACCTTTAGCGATTATCAAGGATGATTGAATTTTTTAGCTTAATTGAGTGTGTGCATTGTGCGTATGTTTTAGTGTTTTAAAGAGATGTTTTTAATGGAAACCATTAGAAGCATACTAGTAGAAAACACAAATATAATAACTTCATCCACCTGTAAAAAAGATTAAAAATAACGGAAGCTTTAATAATAAAAGAAGGAAAAAACAACACTTAACAATATTAACTACGAACAAGGCCACAAAGTGCTAACCGTATTCGGAAATTAAAAACACCTCTTGACTTGTGCCAACACGTGGTATCGTTTTCAGGCACGTTCTAAATGAGCTACTCGTTGAAATCGCCGATAAGTTCAAGATGTCACCTTCCTGAGAAATCGTCATTGGTATATGTACACTCTTGTGCAAATCAATTGAAACAAACGCTTTAGTTTCCTTTCTTACCCCATACGGTCAGTTTTAGACCCACTGGAGTGACAGGGTGTAGTCGATTTCTATTTTTTCTCGGATTAGTTCATTTGCAGTGGTGTGCAGTAATATGAATCTATTTTCGGAGTGTATGATGAAATTTGTTTGGCCTTGAAAAATATTGCATCATCCGTGATTCCATCAGATTTTCATCACGCG
The DNA here is from genome assembly GCA_964036315.1 of Acanthosepion esculentum. Lineage (NCBI taxonomy): Eukaryota > Metazoa > Mollusca > Cephalopoda > Sepiida > Sepiidae > Acanthosepion > Acanthosepion esculentum. Next base: position 29,562,528 of record OZ038512.1, read on the forward strand.
CAAACACTATTGTCTCGACGGTTGATTAGTTGTCCTACGGCTACTGTCTGCGATGGACGTTACTCCAAGGAAGCGTAGAATTGTAAGATTGCACGAACATACTGGCAAGCATTACCAGTGAGCAAATCAAAGTAATATAGATTGGCCCGGAAACTCTCTTGATTTAAATCCAATCGAGAATCGGTGGCCAATCTGCAAGAAAGGACTTCGTAAAAATGGACATACGAAGTATTAGCATGTGCATTAGGTTGTGTTTGTTTGGGGAAGCACGAAAAAAAAAGTAAATAAAAATGGAATTATTCGTTTTGTTTCAATTAATTTTAACAAGGATGTAAGTAAGTCGATCGTTAAAGAACCTTGTCGAAATGAGGAAAACAAAGATAATGCTACGTCAATGTTGCAAGTACTGAAGGCGCTTGCCTGCGTTGAAAATCAGTATTCTATCACCTGGTTCGAACGCCGAGCGTTGGTAGCGTAAAACTATAAAACTCACTTAAATACAAGGCAAACCAGACATATCCGAGCAGTTATTCATCGGAGGTATCTGCTTTCGTGGAATAGTTGTGAGAATTTATGGATCAATAAATTACTTTATCTTGGAGGAAGGCCTATTTTTTTAACTTAACGAAAAGAGTTTGTATTAAGCAAACGCTTTGATAATCGACTCTACACTTGTTTTTCTTTCTCTCGTAAATTTAAAACGCGTAAATACGGATAATATGAACATTCTTGATTAAAAAATTGGCAAAATAAAAAAAAAAGAAATCATCTTTTTCTCTGATATACTTTATATTTCGTTTACATTTAAAAATTTTTTATCTGTACGGTGGAGTAATGTATAGCGGGCAGGGTTGAGGAATCGGAGAGCCGCGTTCGAATTCCAGTCGAATCCATTACATTCACTTACGTGCTAATATCCTTGGGTAAGGTATGAATCCTCTTCTTCTCCCTCCAGCTATGGGTAAATAGCAGGACAGAACGGGTTCTATAGCCTTGGATGGCAACTAGTCTACCGCAGAAATAAATGGGAACCTATTCTGTCTATTTGTTCTGACAGCATCGTAGACAATATAGTCTAGCATTTTTCGCATTTCAAAAAAAAAAGAATATGCACATATTAAACATTTATACATATTTTATTATTTTATGTGCATATTAAAAAATTTTATGCATATTTTTTAATTTTATGCACATATCAAATATTTATACATATTCTATAATTTTATGTGCATATTAAAAACTTTATGCATATTTTTTAATTTAATGCACATATTAAACATTTATACATATTTAATTATTTTATGTGCATATTAAAAAAATTATACATATTTTTTAAAATTTTATGCGCATATTAAACATTTATATATATTTTATTATTTTATGTGCATATTAAATTTTTTTGTAAATATTCTTTTTAATTTTATGCTCTTATTAAACATTTTATACAAGTTTAATTATTTTATGTGCATATTAAACATTTCATATATAATTTTTTTATTTTATGCACATATTAATCATTTATACATATTTTACTTTAAGTGCATCTATATAAATAAATACGAAAGTCAGTGCGTCACGCTTTTTCAACTTTACAACTAGAAGCAGTAGCCCAACATATCAAACCATTTTGGAATCTGGCCGATTCCGCAAGCAAATTAAAAACATTCTGGGACGGATCCGGACCCGCAATCCTGAAATTTGGGATTTCCAAGTTTTCATTTCTGCGATTGTTTCGGTGATTTTTTACGAGATTTTTTGCGACGGATTTTTTTGTACAATAACAATTTTTATAACTTGGAAATAAATTTGGGAGTAATTGAAATTAATTGCGAAATCCAGCTAAAGTGACCCATGAAATAATTATAATTGTTTGTACGGAAAGTAAGGATCTACGTACATCAAATTGTCTATAAATTAAGTAGCGGCCGAAGAATTATCGTTGAACATTTAAAAGGTAAGCTTAAAATATTAATGCAATAATTAAATGCAGCGATTAATTTTAAGTTCTGTCGTTTACTGTTGTCTATTACACACGGCAACAGTATGCCTCGCAAAAAGAAATCTCTGCTCACAGAGGACCAGATTACAATCAAAATGGCCAAGGCTGTATGTAGCGAGGAAAAAAAAAGTCTCGTGCATGAAAACCCAGATCAAACAGCAGCCAGGAGAGCTTCAAATGCTGAGAATATGCAAAGAATTAGGGACTCTGAATGTCCTGAACAAGCCGAAGAGGCAATCAAGGGCCCTTCGCAGGAGCTAGCTTAATTGCCGACCGATATACACATTTTAAAATATCGTCTCAGGCGGTGAAAAATATTTAATGCGTTTTTTGTCTATTGTATAACAACATTTTCGTGTTTATAGAGTTTTTATTGCAATGAGTAATAATATTATTTTTTTTTATATTTGTCTTATTCTAACAGTTTTATTCTAGTTGTTTGTGATTTAAGTTCTGATAAGTGAGAAGTTACCTTACGAGTGTGTGTAGAGCTTTTATGGCCAACATATATATATATATATATATATATATATATATATATATATATATATATATATATATATATATATATATTGATGCATGTTTCATTAAATAATATAGACAAGTGTTTGGTTTATACCAACGGCTTCCCATACTTAATACTTCTCGAACTCACTCTCGCGTGGTGATACGGTGCGATTTTCGCTTCCAGCGTCTTACATGCACGAGTTTGTTGTTGTTTGGAAATCTTCCATGTAAACAGAAACAGACTACCATCACTGTCTTGTCCGTGTATTGCTTAATATATTGTACTGTAATTGTCATCTTTCATTATGGCTTATGTAAGCCGAAAGCTTAGATAGGATTAAAAAATATGTATCAATATTGTGATTTTCTTTCTTCGTTTAATGATAATCTCATTAAAGCTTATCAGACGATATGAAAAGAATTTACATAAAATATTTATTTTATGTAAATTCTTTTTCTACACTTGTCTATATTATTTAATGAAACATGCATCAATGAAAACATGCTGCCTACATACACACACACAATATATATATATATATATATATATATATATATAGATAGATAGATAGATAGATAGATAGATAGATAGATAGATAGATAGATATATTTAAATAGATAGATATATATATTTAAATATATATATGTATATTTAAATAGATATATATATTTAAATATATATATATATATATTATTATTATTATTATTATTATTATTATTATTATTATTATTATTATTAAATATTATGTTTGATCATGAGCCGTTCTAATGTTTGAATGTTTGCTTTAATTTATGGTGAAAATAAAGACAAAAATTGTCCAACATTTGGATATTTGTTTTTTATTAATTTGGCCTTAAGCTTTCGCGTTACATTAGCCATCCTCAGAGTGGTTATACACACATGAAACAAAGATATCCACAGTGAAAGATGATATTTTGTTATTTTGAAATGGAAGATTGCTATGCGAGGTTAAAGGTCGCGGAATAGCAGACGCAGATCGTAAGTTCAAGATGCTGTTCTATGACGTCATACCACGCGAATTGACCGAAGTATTACAACAGAATCAATGTCTAGATGCGGTGTAATGTGTTGCGACTAATTAGAAATGTAATTTCGTTGGGTGTGGGTAGCTTCGTTTTAATGTCTATGGCCTCCAATATCTGAAGGTTCTATTTACTGTGTGTATATTTGAGTATTATTATCTATCTATCTATCTATCTATCTCTCTATCTCTCTCTCTCTCTCTCTCTCTCTATATATATATATATATATATATATATATTAAGTGGAACCTCATATTTGAGTAGATGCTCTGTTTATTTATTAAACAGTATAATTATCTATTTTCGTCTGCCACCCTGAATATTCGAGAAATCTTATTAGAGAACTCATACTGATACTACATAACAGTTCAGTACACTTTTCTCTCTTTCTAACGATTTTTTTTTCTGTTTCTTAACCTTACAACATTAACCATGGGTATAATATACCCAGAGCAAATTTTCCTATTTTTAATTACAATTTTCAGTACCTGATTTTCTTACCTAAATAACATGTTTTTCAGTTCCTATTAAAACTTCAAACTTTGTACTTTGAGTTAAACTCAAATTACAAAGTTTGAAGTGCCTGCATGTAAAATATTTCAAATAAAGATTTATATTTCATTTTTTTTTTTTTTTTTTTTGGATATTTTCAAAATCGGGTATGACATACCCATGGTTAGTAGTGGTGTAACTTTAATTGATGGTTAGTGTTCTAGGGTTAAAAGTTCAAAGTTCTCAATTCTCCTGCCGCCACTTAATTTAAAAGACAATTTGATGTACGTAGGTCCTTACTTTCCGTACAAACAATTATTTTTATTTCATGGGTGACTTTCGCTATTAATTTCGATTATTCCCAATTTTATTTCCAAGTTATAAAAATAGTGATGGGACAAAAAAAATCGTTAGAATGAAAACTTGGGTAACCAAAATTTCGGTAACATGAGCTATTGGCAGTTAGAAAGTTGTGTCACACCATTTTAATAGAAAAGGTGTGACACACTGACATTCATATTTATTATATAGATAGAATAATCTATTATGACATGTCTATAATTTGCATTTAGATACGTTGTACATAATTAGATTATAATAACATTTGTATTTTATATGAATGGTACCTTATGAAATTTGAGATGCAGTAGAGTGGGTTCGACGTAAAATAAATTCGGGATGAGGGCCTTAGACTCTTTCAATGGTGGTTAGTGTTCTAGGGTTAATATTTTGCTTAGATTTTGGAAGGCATCTTTCGTTATCACAATGCGCCTTCGGATTTCAGCGTTGCACTTTCCGTCCACTGTTAAATCTCTTCCCAGAATACAGAAAGTGCAACACTGAAATCCAAAGGTGCATTATTATAAACTTTACAATTAGTGAGTACACTTGTTTGGGTCGACATTCCTGTAATTTCGAAACTGTGGGAATGACGACGACGTTTTAGTGAAAATCGAAACAAAAAGGAAACTCATTCTTAACATTTGAAAATTTGACAATTGAAATTTCTGGAGCACATAATGAGGAAGAAGGGCTTGGAAAATCCAATACTCACAGGACGGCTTGAGAGAAAAACATGGTGGCTAGGATTTAGAAATAACGAAAAGACAAAATTTATTTACTGCAATTTATTTAGTCCCTTGCAGCTATAAGTAAATATTGGAGAGCTATGATCGCCTACGCCCTGAAGGGACACGGCATATAAAAGAGAAGAGAAATTAATGTCAACCGCCCAAGAGATCGAAGAGTTTTTTTAAAGAAAAATACGCGGGGATCAAACCTATATTTATTTTTTTTTTAAACCCCGGATGTCAACTCAAACAGGTTTACCTACAAAATATAAAGTATATATATATATATGTGTGTGTGTGTGTGTAGCAGGATATTCGAGGATATCCGTCTACTAGGGCGGCTAGCCATTCCCTATTGCAGACGATTGATCAGGCGCATTTGTGTTTATTCAACACCCACTGAGCCCACCTGTAGTTTATACTGAACTATGCTGAGCAGGCCTTAGAATGAGCGTGTTATCTAGCGGGATCAACAATTCGAACAAGGCCATCACGCTCAAGCCATCGGCCACGATGACTTGCGACTTCGTGCTATCGAGGCCAACATATTTTCACTCACAAGGCTTGGATCAACCCGTGGTAGGGTTTTCAGACACTTTCCAAAGATGCCGCACGCTGTGATCGGCCACTGTAGTCCGATAACATCAGGAAGTCTTCTTTCTGACAAATTGACCATGGTGAAATTCGAACCCGGGTCTCATGGTCAAAATGTGAACACTCTAACCACTAAGCCAAATATAAAGCATATAATAATAAATGGGAGAGAATGCGTGTCATGGTTATTGCGGCCATTTTATCGCTCATTTTCCCATTAAAAATAACTTGTATTAGAATAAAAGATAATGTCGGATAACGAGAATCAATTAATAGATTTTACAAGTATGTAAGAAATAGAAAGAAAATGCTTGGGGAAAGAGAGTGTGTATGAATTAAATGCTTTGTATGTGAAATATCAGCGAATATTTTTAATGCATATTTATTTGAAGAGAAGGTTTGGTTTGGTTTGGTTTGGTTTATTTTGTTTTACGGCATATCAACCTCAATGGGTTATTTAATGCCGACAACATTTTTAGGATAGATTTGTATGAATAGAATATGTATTATTTGGTTTAGATTGGTTTGGTTTATTTTGTTTTACGGCATATCAACCTCAATGGATTATTTAATGCCGATAACATTTTTAGGATAGATTCGTATGAATAGAATATGTATTATTTGGTTTAGATTGGTTTGGTTTATTTTGTTTTACGGCATATCAACCTCAATGGATTATTTAATGCCGATAACATTTTTAGGATAGATTCGTATGAATAGAATATGTATTCTTTGGTTTAGATTGGTTTGAGTTATTTTGTTTTACGGCACACCAACCCCAATGGTCTACTCAATGTCGACAAAATTCTTTATTGCTGGTAATATTTTGTTTTGTCAAAAATCTGTTCCTGGTAATATTTTTCCTTCAAAATTGTATTGCTGGTAATAACCTTTTCAAAAAAGTATTGCTGGTAATAGCTGGTAATGCTGGTATAGCTGGGACCCTAACAGGTGCTACCACCCCGGGTCAGGGTGCACCTGGGAACAACATCAATTAAGAGGTGGTTCCACGCTCCTCAAAACCTCCTGATCAGAGGCCTTGTTGCTGGACATAGTTTATCGTCTTACCCAGGACGTGTATGTAGTTTAACGTCTTTCCCAGGATTTTGGAGAGAAGGGTGGCTTCGTATAATAATATAAAATGAATTTATTTACTCATGCTTTAATTTGTGGCAGAGGATATTACATTTATAGTATACTGTTGATAGTACGAAAAATATTAATTAAATCACCAATCTCCCGTGTCTGTTAATCAAATATTGATTACCTACGAGTACATTTATTAAAATTGGCTGAAACGCCACATTATCTCTCTATTTTTTTTATCATTCCACTTCATGCAAGGCAATAAAGCCACTAATACACAAGAGGTTACTGAGTGTTAGAGAACTTGATAAAATCTACTACTAAGGAGAGGGGGACAATAAAAGAATAAGAATTAAAAAGACAGAAGATAACGATTGACGATTTACAATTTTTGAAGATCAAAGTTGACTGGGAAGCAAGAAGCCAGAAGAGAGTTCCACAAACGAGAAGTGCGAGAGAAGAAACTGTTAGTATAGAAATTCAAGCTATTTCAAATATAACATGATGAGACCTTTCCGCCAATCTAGTACTGCGCTTAAATTCATAAAGTCTAGGTACCATAGAGGAAAGGTCATCAGAACAATTGCCATGAAAGTATTTATAAAAAAAAAATATATGCAGGGACATTACGACAGTGGGGATGTGACGGAAGGTGAAATGCCAGGTCAGGACCTATAAGATTGCATATTCTTTGGATTTTATCAAGAATCTCTAAATATAGTGATTTTCCAAGTTGTGGCACAAGGCCGAAAGTATGGGGCACCCAGTGAGCATTAAATAAGATTTTCTAAGTGCAGCTTAGATGTGGCACATGGCCGAACGATTGAACTCACTACTCAGCTGTAATAGTTCTAGCGAGACAAGCTTACTAGCAATTACACCACGTCGAGTGCCTAGGAATCTCTAAATATATAATAGGATCACCAGACAAGGCACTGAAATTAAGCTTTTTTTCATTATATTTTTCTAACATTTATACCCATTCTTTTTGGGGCATAGTGACTGTCCAAATGATGCAAGCTTACAGCACCTGATATTCCCTACCGCTCACTCATCTAGTTAGTGAACAGGCTCGACATTGCTTAACTTCGATGATCTTACGAGAACTAGTCTTTCAACGTGATATGGCCGTAAGCCTGTATCGCTAAACATATCTATTAATTTTGGTGACGTCATGTATAAAGATTTAACGGTAAATTTGCTTTTTAATCGTCATAATTCCGGTAGTGCGTAGTGATTTTCTGCAACGGAAGTCTGTAAAAGAGTAAATAGGCCAAAATTTATGCTTACACCACCGAAAGTACTCCGCGGTGAATTAGTGAACATTATGATTTTTTTTTTCTCTTCATAATTTAATTGTTAATTCGAGTTCAGCATGTATATTTACACGGAATTATGACTATTTGGGAAAATTTTAAGAGCGTTTGGGCGCTAAAAAGCAAATTTACCAATTTAACTGTTATACAGGTTTTATAACGAATGGTGTGATACCGAAAGCTACAGGTGCATTGAAATAGCAAAAATGCCTTCCAAAAAGAGAGACTGTTGAATTTATAAATTTGCCTCTATACAAAATAATACGAGTAGACTGATTAACTTATCGCTTGGTTCACACTCCTCCCTGTTTTTTTTTTGTTTTTTTTCTTTTGTTTCTTTTTTCTTTCGTTTTTTTTTTTCTTTTGTTTTTTTGAGCAGATGTAGAGGTTTACTGTTTAGGATTGGGCTTCCGGTTCCTTCTAAACTATATTTCAATTCTATACTTTTAACATCTGCCTCTAAACTCCGAAATTTTATTTACTATCTATTTATTTATTTTTCCCCAATAGGAGTAGATAGGTTCACCTATCGTCCGGTTCATGCTCCTCTCTTTTTTTTTTGAACAGATGTAAAGATTTATCACATTTTCCTGTTTGCGATTGGGTTTCCGGTCCCTTCTAAATTATTTTCATTCTCTTTCACACCAAGTAACCTTTTGATTCTTAGTGGCATTATCGCCATGACGAAGTGAGTAAAAAGTTAAAAAAAAAACTTTGGATCGAGCTCCTTTGGATAATCTATTGGCCATTATTAATTATGTCTTTTTGGTTTTTTTTTGTCTGGCTGAATATGTAATTTTTTTTCTATTGTAAAGAAATGTTTTAATTCCCAAACACAGTCAGCACAATGTGGCCGTGATCATATTTGAGAGTTGGTTTGTTCTTGTATAGTTAGATGAGTGCATTATGTTCGTGATTTTTACGAGTATGTTGCGGATAGAGGCTGGTAGTTCCCTGTATGTATTTAAATGGGCTCTTCTGGGGATATGATTCGAAAGGTGCAAAGTAAGCCTTATTCATAGGTATGTTGTTGTATGTCCAATGTAATTATTATTCGTGAATTTGTTTTCATAAGGAACGGACTTCCATAAGGGTCATGTAAAATAATAAATAATATTTGTCCTTTGTATTTCAGAGCTTGCTGATAAGTTGTTATTGTTGACGATGAGACTGCACGCTGTACATTAAAGCAATTTAAATGGCCAAGCCCATATATATATATATATATATATATATATATATATATATATATATAAAGAAATATAGTTTTAAGGTGTGCTATATTTATGGGATAAAGTGCTCAATATCAGAGATAGAGCATATGTAAATATAAATATAAAAGTGAATATTGAAGTCAAAAGTTTAAAATTTGTTGAATTTTTGTTTGTTAATGGGTTCATCTCCCTCCCCTTTCATCTTTTCATTATTAGAATTTTACTGTATTGTTATCATCATCCAATTTTTATGGTGTGGGGCGCGTTTTTGTAGGTTCCCTTAAATTCATAAAGACTACGTTTCATAACGAAAGTAATATTTATTTTGAAAATACGAAAATGTGGCACAAGGCCAAATAGGGTTATAGGGGCATGCTGGTCTTCAATCTGTCTCATCTTAAACTTAGCTAGCCACGAATACTGATCCAGACATACCAAAACTACACACTCTTACTTACCATTCTTACTGCAGTCACCATAATACCTTATGTCTCTATGAAGTCTTAACTAGTTTCTGCCTTATCTGAAACTTGGCTAGCCACGAATACTGACCCAGACATACCAAAACTACATTCTTACTGCAGTCACCATAATACCTTATGTCTCTATGAAGTCTTAACTAGTTTCTGCCTTATCTTAAACTTGGCTAGCCACGAATACTGACCCAGACATACCAAAACTACATTCTTACTGCAGTCACCATAATACCTTATGTCTCTATGAAGTCTTAACTAATTTCTGCCTTATCTTAAACTTGGCTAGCCACGAATACTGACCCAGACATACCAAAACTACATTCTTACTGCAGTCACCATAATACCTTATGTCTCTATGAAGTCTTAACTAGTTTCTGCCTTATCTTAAACTTGGCTAGCCACGAATACTGACCCAGACATACCAAAACTACATTCGTACTGCAGTCACCATAATACCTTATGTCTCTATGAAATATTAACTAGTTTCCATATGTACAATTTGTCTGGGGAGGGGGATTTAAAAAGAAGAGAAAGTTCACCAGAACAATTGCCATGAGATTATTTATAGAAAAGGCAAACGGAAGCTATGATACTGCGATAGAAAAGTGACAAGACGATATATCAGGTCAGGGCCAATAACATTGCAGATTCTTCTTTGGATTTTATCAAGAATCACTAAATACGTAGAAGCAGCACCAGATCAAATATGGCAGCTATATTCAATGCAAGGACGAATGGTAAACGTATAAATACGTAAGATAGATTATGGCGAGAAAAATTGTCTCGCACGACACAGTGAACCAAATTTCCTAGTTAATGATTGTTACGTTACACACACTGGCTTAGAGATTATATGTTTATATTAAAGAGTGAGATAAAGAATGCTTGAATATCTTTGTGCGTGTGTGTGTGTGTGAGAAAGAAAAAGAGAAAGAAAAAGAGTGAGAGAGAGAGTTTGCAGAGATGTTTAATATGATTGGTCTGTCGCTATACCTTCGCCCTCGGCGATATATATTCAACATGAAGAAGCGTTTGCCGCTAATCTTTAGCTCAAATTCCTTCACAAACTCAGATAAAACACTTCTTCAACTGCCTTTGCATGCAATATTTATGCATTGTACTGAAAATAATAGGTTTGTACTTGCGTAAAGCAAGTTTATCAATTTACGAATTTACATATTCCTCAGGAAACTTTCTTCCCCGCCAAAAAAAACAAAACCAAAAAACGCACGCACATTAATTTCCAAGACATCACCACAAAAGAAAGATAGTTGTGAAGTGATATTCACCTTTCTACCTGTTTGTTTGTTTTTTTTATTTCTTACCTTAAAATTTCCAGCCAGCCATCCGGAGAAAAAAAAAATTGTGTGTGGCTAAATTCTTTTATACGCCGCGTTTTGAGGCAGTTTTTAATATCAACTTGAATTTTTTCTTGCTGAATAATTTCAACACATTTAACATTATGGATAAAATACAGTAAATTTTATATAGTGCTTTCTCGAGATCTTAACATGAGCAAAACAATTTTACGGATTTGGACAAGGAAAAGAAAACCACGAATCACGTCAAGGTCCGCAAATTTATTCCGTCCTTTAATAATCAGTTGCGATTAGTTTAATTTGTAACGTATATCGGTAGAAAAAAGAAAATATCGATAAGATAGGTTGGCATCCCGTTCCCACCCCTTCACCGTTGAAACTGTTAGATGTAGACGTCTCTTCTACTCCAATAGCTTCATGTCTCGCACATCTCGCCTGTGGAACTCCCTTCCCCTATTCCTGTTTCCCTGACAAATACAATCTCCAACTATTTAAATGTAACGTCAATCGACATCTCCAGTTGCCTTGATCTATCCACTTCCCTTCTCCGCATCCTTTCACCTTTCATTCCTATCTGCTCTCGCTCCAAATCTTCTGTAATACTGACCCAGACATACCAAAACTACACACTCTTACTTACCATTCTTACTGCAGTCACCATAATATCTTATGTCTCTATGAAGTCTTAACTAGTTTCTGCCTTATCTTAAACTTGGCTAGCCACGAATACTGATCCAGACATAGCAAAACTACACACTCTTACTTACCATTCTTACTGCAGTCACCATAATACCTTATGTCTCTATGAAGTCTTAACTAGTTTCTGCCTTATCTTAAACTTGGCTAGCCACGAATACTGACCCAGACATACCAAAACTACATTCTTACTGCAGTCACCATAATACCTCAGGTCTCTATGAAGTCTTAACTAGTTTCCATATGTACAATTTGTCTGGGGAGGGGGATTTAAAAAGAAGAGAAAGTTAACCAGAACAATTGCCATGAGATTATTTATAGAAAAGGCAAACGGAAGTTCACCAAACGAAGTTCACCAGTGAAAAATCTTTAATTCTGTGGAAACCTTCAAAGAAAACCCCACTTAAACCATTCCATCACCCAGGAAGATGCTAAGTTCTAGGAGGATTGCCTCATGAAGCTCCATCAAAGATGAGAAAAAGTAGTGGGACAAAACTGCACATGTGTTTGAATCTATGTCCAACTATCTGAATATTGTCTTTGAAATTCACTTGAAATACAACAAACATCGAGAAATGCAAAAGCGATCCTTTTACAAAATGATACACTCACTACATTTGTGCTACAGAATATGAAAATTGGGTCACGATGGCCAGCGATTGGTGAGAATACCACATGAATGTGGTATTCTGATAAATAAAGGTGTTTCCTTAAGACGGATCAAAGTCAGCAGTAAATAAATCAGTGTTATTGGTGAAAATTTATTTATTTATCTATTGGATCATGTTATTTAAGTTATGGCAATTATGTGTGAAAAATAATATCGCCAAAAATATCCGCTAAATCTGAAAGAAAAAGAAAAAAATATATCATTAGACGCTTAAACTTAATTCACATTGAAATCGGTCCAAGTTATTAGAACACTCTTTATATATATATAAATCAAAATCAACGTAGATAATGGCTAAAAGAATATACAGAAGATTCGGACAATTTTTAGATACCTTATGTCCAGAAAAGAAAACACTTGTAATAACGCAAGAAAAATTGTGTGATATATGTAAAAAAATTTTGCAAAGATTTTCTATAAAAAAAAACCTTTCTTGGATAATTTCCTTTTATTTGTGAATAAATCCTGAAAGTTTCATTAAAAACCAACAATTAATGTTTTTTTCACGGCAAAAAGACGCTCAAATTTCCCATAGTAATTTATGGGAACTCGTTGACGGAAGGTAAACAAAAAATTTAACCAAACTTTCGCAAGTTCTAAACAGGATTAAAAAATATAATTTAATTATCAAAAAATCCATTGGTCTTTCCTTTCGATAATGATTTTGGGAGATAAAATTATGTTTTTTTTTTAAGCTGTCGGCATTTTTCCATCATATATATGATTTTTTTACCGAATTTAAAATATATATATAATTTCTTCTTATATACAACAACTACGAGTTAAAGATATAACCAACTTACCAAACAGTCGCGGTTTCAGCCCCTTCCTCTTGCTCTCTCGCTCCCCGCTCTCTCTCTCTGCACACACACACACACACACACACACACACACGCATATATATATATATATATATATATATATATATATATATATATATATATATATATATATAAAAAGGGTGTTTCATTAAGTCGGATTACATATAAGGTTGTTAGGTTGTTTCATTAAGATGATCAAAGGCAGCAATAAATAAATCAGTCTTATTGGTGAAATTTTTTTTTATTTCTCTATTGGATCATGTTATTTAAGTTATGGCAATAATGTCTGAAAAATAATATTGCCCAAATGTCCGCCAAATCTGAAAGGAAAAGAAAAAAACTTTAGACGCTTAAACTTAATTCACATTTAAAATCGGTCCAAGTTATTGGAACACTCTTTAGACACACACATACACACACGCATATATATATATATATATATATATATATATATATATATATATAG
>OZ038512.1:29581297-29686297 GCA_964036315.1 Acanthosepion esculentum
AGATTTAAAATTTATTATTTAGTCTATATTAAAATTAAAAAAAGAAGAAAACGATTATTGTAGAAATTCATTATTGTTCGAATTTTTTTTTCTTATGACAATAGTGTCCTTAATATATCTTATTTATAAAATCAATAAAAAGATTTTCTAATTAAAATGTCATAGTTTTATTGCAGTTTTTATTTTATTATTCAGTGCAGATTTTCAGTAAATTGTGTTTCTATTTTATAAAAAAATGATTATGAATTAAATTCTCCAAGGAATTTTGGTTTTAACTAATATAAATATTACGGGGTGAAATTTTAACTTCTCGAAATTTTTTTAAAATTAAGTATGAGTAACAGATGTAAAAAAAAAAAAAATTGCCAGGATTTTCTAAAAAAAAAAATTCTAAAATAATTTCATTCATTTGTGAATAAATCCGGAAAGTTTCATCAAAATCCACAATTATTTGGTATTTCTGAGAATTTCAAAATAAATGCGTTTTTACCGCAAAAAAAGACGCTAAGAATTCTTATACCAATCTTTGTCCAGCGCCCCCGCTGACGCGAGAAAAACAAGGGTTTTAACCAAAATTTCGAACGTACTAGAAAGGATTAAAAAAGTTAATTAAAGAATCAAAAATATTTTTGGTCATTCCTCTTAATAATGCCATAAAGATTTTTACGATAAACCTTTGTTTTTTATTAAGTTTGGGACATTTTTTTAAGGCATCATGGTATACTTCTTTGTCGGCGAACTAGTAGAGGTACATGTATATATATATATATATATATATGTATATATATATATATATATATGTATATATATATATATATATATACATACATATACATATATATATATATATATATATATATATATATATATATATATATATATATATATATATATATATATACATGTCTCATTAAATAATATAGATAAGCGTTGTCTATATATTTTATGCAAGTTTTTTTCATATAGTCTGATAATCTTAATAACATTATCATTAAATAATGAAAGAAAATCACAATATTGATACATACTTTTTTTTATTTAATCCGATCTGAGCTTTCGGCTTACATAAGCCATTATCAAAGATGACAATTACATATATATATGTAGAGAGAGAGGGAGGGAGAGATTCTACATATATTATATATGGCCGTTACTATTTGAAAGTACTCAATATCAGTGATAGAGCTGACATATTCAGTTGTATGGATATGGGTTTGTAACCCTGGGTTTCACGCTTTTGCGATCATCAGACAAACTGGTTTATTTTTTTTTTAGAAATTGAATCTATTTATGTAGGTTTAAAATAGATTCAATTTTTTAAAAATAAATCAGTTTGTCTGATGATCGCAAAAGCGTGAAACCCAGGGTTAGAAACTCATATCTATACAACTGAATATATATATATATATATATATATATATATATATATATATATATATATATATATATATATATATATATATATATTTATGATGTGTTTAACGTTCTTTTTATAGATACAAGTATTTAAGCAAATGCACTGTTTTATAATAAACAGTATTAAATAACATTTACCGGCCTGAATGTCCGAGAAATTTTCATAGAAAATTTTCGTTCTCCGACAGGAATCAAACCTGTATCCTATACGGAACCGTCATTTGTCCAATTCAAATATATATATATATGTGTGTGTGTGTGTGTGTGTGTGTGTGTGTGTGTGTGTGTGTGTGTGTGTGTGTGTGTGTGTTTGTGTGTGTGTGAGATCCAGCTAACATAAAGGTTGTAATATCTTTGCCTTGTAATATAACATTAACGTTTTTGTAGTCTCCTCACAACGTGCATGAAACGTTATCTTGTAGTTACATTGTCATTATGCTGTCTTGTACCGTTACGGTGTCTACTGGGACTCAAGTTCACTCCAGACCTTAAGTGGAACTCATATATATGACCCATCGCTAAAAATGATGGAGAAATACTCGGTTCATTGTTCTACTCTAGAAAGTACATGATTCCTTTTGCCATGCTCTATCTTTCCAAAAGCCGGATGGGATCAAAACAAAAAAAAAAGGATTATTGCTGATATATCTTGTCTGCTGCTTCACAATCCTCACTTTCCCGCCTTTATAGATTTTAAAATCGTTTATGCGTCCTTCTAGTGTATGACGTAATTTTTCACTCTGTCCCCACCCTCTTTGTCACTGGCGAAATTTCGCTAGCTCTCGCTCCTCTATAGCTCTTTCTAGGGCACCTCCAGGTGGTGTAATGGTTAGCAAGCTTGTCTCGAGTAGTGAGTTCGATCCTCACTGAGTGCTTCCTACTTTCGGCCTTGTGCCACATCTGAGCTACGTTTGGAAAATCACTATAGCTCTTTCTATGTCAAATGTGCTGACGCGCTTCAGTGTTTATTTCTTCTCAGGCTGCCTCTTCCCAAGAACTGCTGCTTTGTGAAGCAAACCGCCGCGTGGATGCTTCCTCGAACGTTACAATGATAATCCCTTCAAATCAAGGGTCAGTCGTTATCTATCCTCCACATAATCTTCAGTTTCCAACTTCTTAATGTTACATTCATTGTGTTTTATTTTCTTGACCAGTGAAATTAATATCAACCAGCCTAGATCGAGAAGTCCTACTACAGAAAAATGTGTCTCCTGACAGTTTGGTTTATTTAACGGCATACCAACTCCTTATGGGTCATTTAATGCCGGAATTTAATTTTCTTGGGGCCTTTGCCTCCGCCCCTCAAAAGAAAAGTATAGTAAGGCTTAGTCAAAATGGCAGCCAATGTCCAAAACGACTTCAATCCCGTCGTTAACTGGGGCAAAAAAGTGGCTTGTTAATTTTAACGCCTCAAAAACTAAATTTATTTTCATTAATCATCTGAAAGACCACTTGCTGCCTTTCATCAGCATGGCTGATGCTATCCCCCAGGAAAGTGACACATTGCGCCTTCTCGGGATCACGTGCACTGCTGATATGAAGTGGAAAGACTATATTGAATCCATTGCTAGCTCAGCTATTAAGAAAGTCATTTCACTATGGCGGGCGAGACAATTTTCCTCTCCAGAAGCTATCTTACATATAACTCTAGCATTCATCCATGATTAGAATATTGCTGTTGCATATGGTCCGTTAGTCTGCTATTTACCTTGAACCCCTTGAT
The DNA here is from genome assembly GCA_964036315.1 of Acanthosepion esculentum. Lineage (NCBI taxonomy): Eukaryota > Metazoa > Mollusca > Cephalopoda > Sepiida > Sepiidae > Acanthosepion > Acanthosepion esculentum. The sequence goes on from OZ038512.1 coordinate 29,584,437, forward strand.
AAGATCCAAAGTAGAATCTGCAATATTATTGGTCCTGATCTGGCGGTGCAGCTCCAGTCATTTTTTCGCTGCCATAAGGTTTCATCCCTGTGTTTTCATGGTAATTGTCCCAATGAGCTCTTCGCTATTTTAGCTAGAGTATTTTAATTTAAGAGCAGCACGAGACTTGCGTCGAGATCTCGTCAATTTACAGTTGAACTGGCTAGATGTAACCGTAAGTTCTATGCTGACAGTTTCTTTTCTCACACTTCTCGCTTCCAGCCCCATGCTTTCCAGCCAACTTTAATCTGCAAAATGTAAATGCAATGTCAATCGCTATCTACTGCCCACCTGATTGCTCTTTTCTATTTCTCCTCATCATTAATGTTTCTGCATCTAATTCTCCCACACCCTGTAACCCCTTGCGTCTTATTGGATTTACTACCTTTCTTGGAGTGATAACGATTAAAAAGTATCCAGACGGGAATCGAAACTGTATCCTTCTTTTCCATCAAGGAAACAACTCCTATAGCCGAAGCGTGCAGTCACAAAGTTGGCCAGTGTCTCACGAGGCCACATAGGAAATAGATTATTATGATGAGAAAAAGAAGAAAGAATAGATTATTATTATTATTATTATTATTATTATTAGAAGAAGAAGAAGAAGAAGAAGAAGAAGAAGAAGAAGAAGAAGAAGAAGAAGTAAATTATTATTATTATTATTATTGGAAGAAGAAGAAGTAGAAGAAGAAGAAGAAGTAAATTATTATTATTATTATTATTATTAGAAGAAGAAGAAGAAGAAGAAGAAGAAGAAGAAGAAGAAGAAGAAGAAGAAGAAGAAAAAAAAGAAGTAAATTATTATTATTATTATTATTGGAAGAAGAAGAAGAAGAAGAAGAAGAAGAAGAAGAAGAAGTAAATTATTATTATTATTATTATTGGAAGAAATGAAAGATTACAACTATTATTATTAGAACATGGAGGCGATTATTATTATTATTATCAGAAAAAGGAAAGTAAATTATTATTAGTATTAGTATTATTAGTAGTAGTAATAGTAGTAGTAGTAGTAGTAGTAGTAGTAGTAGTAGTAGTAGTAGAAGAAGAAGAAGAAGAAGAAGAAGAAGAAGAGGATTATTATTAAAGGTGAAAGATTATTATTATTTGAAGGAAAAGGTTCTTATGACTAGTACAGTGTAACCCGGATATAAGAGACCCGGATATAAGAGAAACTCGGATATAAGAGAGATTTTCTCTGGTCCCAAATTAGAGCCATACTTACCTAAACAAAATAGACCAAACCCGGATATAAGAGAAACCCGGATATAAGATACTTCTTCTCCGGTCCCGGCAACTCTCTTATATCCGGGTTACACTGTATTAGAAGAAAAAATAGTTTTTACTATTATTATTATTATCAGATTATTGTCATTATTAGTAATAGTTGCGGTTTAATTGACATAATTAGTGTCGTTAAGGGCTCGGAAGGAGAAATCGGAGAGCCAAGTTTGAATTCCAGTCGGGTTCGTTACATACGCGCAAATACCACTGGGAAAGGTATGAATCGATTTCGTCTTTTCCTCGCTATGGGTCCTGTAGCCTTCCTTGGTTGCCAAGAAGTCTACTGCAGAAAGAAACGGCAAACTACTGTGGGAAATATCTTCTGCCTCGTCAGTCAAGAATCGAAAGAGACATGATCGCTCAAGCGTATTTCGCGTACGGCATTTAACTGACTGAATAGAAGATTATTATTATTATTATTATTATTATTATTATTATTATTATTATTATTATTACAAGAAGAAGAAGAAGAAGAAGAAGAAGAAGAAGAAGAAGAAGAAGAAGAAGAAGAAGAAGAAGAAGAAGAAGAAGAAGAAGAAGAATGGACGAGTAGCACAATGGTTGTCGGCAGTAGAAGCCGAGTTAAAAATAAAAATCTTACCAATTCTGTTACGTTCACTCCGCACTGATGCTCTTGGGAAAAACATAGATCCATCACTTCTTCCTTCCAGTTATGTGTTAAGGTAGACTGAGTTCTCAAGCCTTGGGTGACAGCCACTCTAAAAGAGGAATACTAAATTCAAAACCGTGAAGACAACGGAAAAGATACTCTAACTAGCATTCCTAAGAAGTCACAGATATTAGAGAAAAAGAAGTAATGGAGAGCCATGATTGCCTACGTCCTGACTTGATATGACATTAAGAAAGCTTTGCCTGAACTGATACTCTTTTCATTACTTTTACAGTTTTTAATGGCTATTCTTCCTTCTCCCTAATTGAATAGTGTAATCCGGATATAAGAGAAACCCGGATATAAGAGAGATTTTCTCTGGTCCCAAGTTAGAGCCTTTGTTAATAAAACAAAATAGACCAAACCCGGATATAAGAGAAACCCGGATATAAGATACTTCTCCGGTCCCGACAACTCTCTTATATCCGGGTTACACTGTACTAAATGACAGTATCAGTTCTAATATGTAGACGACTGAACAAGATTAGTGCTTTTGCCACGCCTTAAATAATAATAATAATAATAATAATAATAATAATAATAATAATAATAATGCTCCCACTCAACCACAGCAACATTTTGATCGTTTAATTCTGGGTGAGCTGAAGTCATTGTTTTAAATCGTCCAGCCCTGTTCCCCTACCTCTGCGACAAGAGAGCTCTTTTTGCCGACTATGAATCAAGATTGAAACGCACTTGGTTACGCTTCGTACGAGTTGTCCTCCAGAACCTATTAAATAGAGAACAGTGGACATCAGCAGGCCTCAACTGCAAGAATAAAAGGCATTTGATCTTTGCAAAAAGTGCCGACACTGCCCGCTGGCCAAACAGGGGCTGCGTTAGTTACCGAGCGACCGCTACGACTGGGTCAGTGGTGTGATATAGTTTGCCTGGAGAGACCGTTTGGTAAATTGCGGTGGTGCTGCTGCTGCTGCTAGTGGTGGTGAGGGGGATTAGTGGCGCGGAGGAGCTGTTGAAGTTGGTGGTGAGTGGATACGGTGGATGGAAAGGGAGGTCTAGGACGAGTCAAAGACCCTGTTTAGCCTCGTTTATTACTTTGGACTTCAAAGGCATATCGACTGCGCTCGCACGCACAGCTATGAGAAGAGGTTTGCGCGCAAAGTTCGCCTCGACACGGCGAGAGGCGAAAGCGCTGTTGAAAGTGGATGGCGGACAGACACGCAAACACTTAAGTACTCTACGCGCGCGCACACACAACAATAACATCCATATCTATCTCTTTTTGTCTCTCCCACTCTCTTTCTCTCCCTTTCTCTTTCTCCATATATATATATATATATATATATATATATATATATATATATATATATTTACACGGGGTGCGATGGATAAATTGTCGTCTAAACTAAGCAAATATGAAAATAACACTGGCGTCTCATTTTAACAGATATATTTACCAAAATTACACAAAAATATCTTGAAATACTAAAGAAGGAGTAAATCTTTTTAATAATATCGCCATCGGCTTCAACCATGGCCTCCAAACGACTTCAGGATCTCCTGCATCTCTTCTGGACGGTCTCCTTGTTTAAGTTGGTGAATGTTGCCATAATCCTTGCCTTCAGTTCATCCTGGTGTTACAAATAGTTTTGTTGGTCTCTCACTCAAATGCGCCCCACACGTAATAATCAAGGTGGTTGCAGTCTGAGAAGTTAGGTGGCCAGATGTAAAGTGTGATGTGGTAGCAGAAACTGACTGAGAGCCATGACCGGGTTCTCATACTTGTGTGGCATGGTGCAGAGTCCTGTTGCCAGACACTGGGTCTTTCAGCAACCACCCTCTTGACCAAGGGCAGCACTAACTCCTCAGGGTACTTGATGTAGGCGACTGTGTTGAGTCTGGGGTCCTGTGGGATGATAAATAGAGGCATAACATCGACATAAATAGTGATCACTCTAAACAGCTTCGTAATCACCATTAGACTCATCCAACTCTTTCCGAATCCTCTGCACTGTCCTCATATTGACACCCAAACACTCTGAAATGTTCGTACTGGAGCTTCCGGAGCGAATGACAATCAGGACAGCAGGCAATTTCCAAATTTCTGGCGGGGTGCATTGCATCATGACGCTCTTTTCTCTCACAGATGGTACCCAACTGACTCTACCATACTGTGCAGTCGACAAAATCAAAAACAAAACCACGTGCAAGCGCGAAATTAAAAATATAAAATGGCGACAATTTACACTTCGCACTTTGTTGTATAGATAATTATTAATAAAATTAATAATTAGAATAAGATATTTCACACCGCACATATATAGAGCGATAGATACATGTACGCTATTTACATTATTTGAACTATTGTCCTCATCTTGGTCGCCATATTTATTACAACGTTTCGGCCATTGTACGCTCCGGCCTTCTTCAAGTGGTTGGAATATCGAACTGAACCCTTTATTTCGGTCAGTTGGTTAGATCCAGTGACAGGACCCAAAGAGTGTGAGTTCAATACCCGGTTAAGACAGTGGAGAACTTGAAGAGGGGAATTAACAGGAGATAACTAAGAACTGACATCCATTAAACATGGCACGTGGAACTAGAACAGTCTACCCCAGTGAGCGAAATAAATGGTTCAATTCGACAGTCCAACCAATTGAAGAAGACCGGAGCGTACAACGACTGAAACGTTGTAATAAATATGGCGACCAAGATGAGGACAATAGTCCGAATAATGTAAATAGTGTACATAATACCTCATCTCAGAAATATAGACAGATAGATTCATGTATCTGTATATATTATACACCAATAAGCTTTCAGAATAGGTACCTCCAAAAAAGTAATACCTAAGGTTTACATGTTAAAAATGAAAAATATTTCTTGAAGAATTCTTTTGTTTTAAATTCAAATTAATAGATTAAATTGATTATTTACAGTAAACTTTTCAGTATTTCAAACCGAACTTGTTTGGATCATTTTTTAAATCTATAAAATCGGTCATATTGACAAATCTTTCAACACAATGTAATTCTATTTATTAAAAAATATGTTTTAAAAATCTGTAAAATTTACTTAACGAAAAGAACGTGAATGCCATTTTATGTAATTTTTTTAACTATCGAGTTATTTTAAAAATGTAGGAAAATATTCTACGTAGTCTGATATTTTATCGATTCTTAGGTATAGTGGATTTAGTCATACTTACAAAAAAGCGAGTTGAGAAAATATTAAGAAATTACTAACAGATTTTAAATTTATTACAGTTATCGCTCTTATTTTCTGTAAGGTCGTGTATGGACTTCTGTATTTTAAAAATGGGTGCGTTTATGCATACACACAAAATTCAAAATTATTTTTAAAATACTGGGGCTAGATGAATTGTTGTAAGCTTTTCCATTTATATCTAGTAAATAAAGTTTGTACTTAATAACAATATAACTAAATACCTAGAAATTAATAATTAATTTTAAACGATCTAAAACATTAAATAATATTATAAATAAAATTATAAAAGAATTATATTTATTTCTTTTCAATGTTTATTAGTTAAATAAGGCATCCAATCCCATAAAATGTTTGAAACCAGATGGAATAATAAAACTGGAATGACAATGAATTATATTTATTTCTTTGCAAAATTTATTAGTTAAATAAGGCATCGAATCCCATAAAATGTTTTAAACCAGATGGAATAATAAAACTGGAATCACAATGAATTATATTTATTTCTTTTCAAAATTTATTAGTTAAATAAGGCATCGAATCCCATAAAATGTTTGAAAACAGATGGAATAATAAAACTGGAATCACAATGAATTATATTTATTTCTTTGCAAAATTTATTAGTTAAATAAGGCATCCAATCCCATAAAATTTTTGAAACCAGATGGAATAATGAAACTGGAATCACAATGAATTATATTTATTTCTTTGCAAAGTTTATTAGTTAAATAAGGCATCCAATCCCATAAAATGTTTGAAACCAGATGGAATAATGAAACTGGAATCACAATGAATTATATTTATTTCTTTGCAAAGTTTATTAGTTAAATAAGGCATCCAATCCCATAAAATGTTTGAAACCAGATGGAATAATGAAACTGGAATCACAATGAATTATATTTATTTCTTTGCAAAGTTTATTAGTTAAATAAGGCATCCAATCCCATAAAATGTTTGAAACCAGATGGAATAATGAAACTGGAATCACAATGAATTATATTTATTTCTTTGCAAAATTTATTAGTTAAATAAGGCATCCAATCCCATAAAATGTTTGAAACCAGATGGAATAATGAAACTGGAATCACAATGAATTATATTTATTTCTTTGCAAAATTTATTAGTTAAATAAGGCATCCAATCCCATAAAATGTTTGAAACCAGATGGAATAATGAAACTGGAATCACAATGAATTATATTTATTTCTTTGCAAAATTTATTAGTTAAATAAGGCATCCAATCCCATAAAATGTTTGAAACCAGATGGAATAATGAAACTGGAATCACAATGAATTATATTTATTTCTTTTCAATGTTTATTAGTTAAATAAAGCATCCAATCCCATAAAATGTTTGAAACGAGATGGAATAATAAAACTGGAATCACAATGAATTATATTTATTTCTTTGCAAAATTTATTAGTTAAATAAGGCATCCAATCCCATAAAATGTTTGAAACCAGATGGAATAATAAAACTGGAATCACAATGAATTATATTTATTTCTTGCAAAATTTATTAGTTAAATAAGGCATCCAATGCCATAAAATGTTTGAAACCAGATGGAATAATAAAACTGGAATCACAATGAATTATATTTATTTCTTTGCAAAATTTATTAGTTAAATAAGGCATCCAATGCCATAAAATGTTTGAAACCAGATGGAATAATAAAACTGGAATCACAATGAATTATATTTATTTCTTTGCAAAATTTATTAGTAAAATAAGGCATCCAATCACATAAAATGTTTGAAACCAGATGGAATAATAAAACTGGAATCACAATGAATTATATTTATTTCTTTTCAATCTTTATTAGTTAAATAAGGCATCCAATCCCATAAAATGTTTGAAACCAGATGGAATAATAAAACTGGAAACACAATGAATTATATTTATTTCTTTTGAAAATTTATTAGTTAAATAAGGCATCCAATAACATAAAATGTTTGAAACCAGATGGAATAATAAAACTGGAATCACAATGAATTATATTTATTTCTTTTCAATGTTTATTAGTTAAATAAGGCATCCAATCCCATAAAATGTTTGAAACCAGATGGAATAATGAAACTGGAATCACAATGAATTATATTGATTTCTTTTCAATGTTTAGTTAAATAAGGCATCCAATCCCATAAAATGTTTGAAACCAGATGGAATAATAAAACTGGAATCACAATGAATTATATTTATTTCTTTTCAAAATTTATTAGTTAAATAAGGCATCCAATCCCATAAAATGTTTGAAACAAGATGGAATAATAAAACTGGAATCACAATGAATTATATTTATTTCTTTGCAAAATTTATTAGTTAAATAAGGCATCCAATCCCATAAAATGTTTGAAACCAGATGGAATAAAGAAACTGGAATCACAATGAATTATGTTTATTTCTTTTCAATGTTTATTAGTTAAATAAGGCATCCAATCCCATAAAATGTTTGAAACCAGATGGAATAATGAAACTGGAATCACAATGAATTATATTTATTTCTTTTCAAAATTTATTAGTTAAATAAGGCATCCAATCCCATAAAATATTTGAAACCAGATGGAATAAAGAAACTGGCATCACAATGAATTATGTTTATTTCTTTTCAAAATTGATTAGTTAAATAAGGCATCCAATCACATAAAATGTTTCAAACCAGATGGAATGATAAAACTGGAATCACAATGAATTATATTTACTTCTTTGCAAAATTTATTAGTTAAATAAGGCATCCAATCCCATAAAATGTTTTAAACCAGATGGAATAATAAAACTGGAATCACAATGAATTATATTTATTTCTTTTCAATGTTTATTAGTTAAATAAGGCATCCAATGCCATAAAATGTTTGAAACCAGATGGAATAATAAAACTGGAATCACAATGAATTATATTTATTTCTTTGCAAAGTTTACTAGTTAAATAAGGCATCCAATCCCATAAAATGTTTGAAACCAGATGGAATAATAAAACTGGAATCACAATGAATTATATTTATTTCTTTTCAAAATTGATTAGTTAAATAAGGCATCCAATCACATAAAATGTTTCAAACCAGATTGAATAATAAAACTGGAATCACAATGAATTATATTTACTTCTTTGCAAAATTTATTAGATAAATAAGGCATCCAATCCCATAAAATGTTTTAAACCAGATGGAATAATAAAACAGGAATCACAATGAATTATATTTATTTCTTTCCAAAATTTATTAGTTAAATAAGGCATCCAATGCCATAAAATGTTTGAAACGAGATGGAATAATAAAACTGGAATCACAATGAATTATATTTATTTCTTTGCAAAATTTATTAGTTAAATATGGCATCCAATCCCATAAAATGTTTGAAACCAGATGGAATAATGAAACTGGAATCACAATGAATTATATTTATTTCTTTTCAAAATTTATTAGTTAAATAAGGCATCCAATCCTATAAATTGTTTGAAACCAGATGGAATAATGAAACTGGAATCACAATGAATTATATTTACTTCTTTGCAAAATTTATTAGTTAAATAAGGCATCCAATCCCATAAAATGTTTGAAACCTGATGGAATAATGAAACTGGAATCAAAATGAATTATATTTATTTCTTTTCACAATTTACTAGTTAAATAAGGCATCCAATCCCATAAAATGTTTTAAACCAGATGGAATAATAAAACTGGAATCACAATGAATTATATTTATTTCTTTGCAAAATTTATTAGTTAAATAAGGCATCCAATCCCTTAAAATGTTTTAAACCAGATGGAATAATAAAACTGGAATCACAATGAATTATATTTATTTCATTGCAAAATATATTAGTTAAATATGGCATCCAATCCCATAAAATGTTTGAAACCAGATGGAATAATGAAACTGGAATCACAATGAATTATATTTATTTCTTTTCACAATTTATTAGTTAAATAAGGCATCCAATCCCATAAAATGTTTGAAACCAGATGGAATAATGAAACTGGAATCACAATGAATTATATTTATTTCTTTTCACAATTTACTAGTTAAATAAGGCATCCAATCCCATAAAATGTTTTAAACCAGATGGAATAATGAAACTGGAATCACAATGAATTATATTTATTTCTTTGCAAAATTTATTAGTTAAATATGGCATCCAATCCCATAAAATGTTTTAAACAAGATGGAATAATAAAACTGGAATCACAATGAATTATATTTATTTCTTTTCAAAATTTATTAGTTAAATAAGGCATCCAATCCCATAAAATGTTTGAAACCAGATGGAATAATGAAACTGGAATCACAATGAATTATATTTATTTCTTTTCACAATTTATTAGTTAAATAAGGCATCCAATCCCATAAAATGTTTGAAACCAGATGGAATAATGAAACTGGAATCACAATGAATTATATTTATTTCTTTTCACAATTTACTAGTTAAATAAGGCATCCAATCCCATAAAATGTTTGAAACCAGATGGAATAATGAAACTGGAATCACAATGAATTATATTTATTTCTTTTCACAATTTACTAGTTAAATATGGCATCCAATCCCATAAAATGTTTTAAACAAGATGGAATAATAAAACTGGAATCACAATGAATTATATTTATTTCTTTTCAATGTTTATTAGTTTAATAAGGCATCCAATCCCATAAAATGTTTTAAACAAGATGGAATAATAAAACTGGAATCACAATGAATTATATTTATTTCATTTCAATGTTTATTAGTTTAATAAGGCATCCAATCCCATAAAATATTTTAAACAAGATGGAATAATAAAACTGGAATCACAATGAATTATATTTATTTCATTTCAATGTTTATTAGTTTAATAAGGCATCCAATCCATAAAAAGTTTTAAACAAGATGGAATAATAAAACTGGAATCACAATGAATTATATTTATTTCATTTCAATGTTTATTAGTTAAATAAGGCATCCAATCCCATAAAATGTTTTAAACAAGATGGAATAATGAAACGGGAATCACAATGGATTATATTTATTCCTTTTCAATGTTTATTAGTTAAATATGGCATCCAATCCCATAAAATGTTTTAAACAAGATGGAATAATAAAACTGGAATCACAATGAATTATATTTATTTCTTTTCAATGTTTATTAGTTTAATAAGGCATCCAATCCCATAAAATGTTTTAAACAAGATGGAATAATAAAACTGGAATCACAATGAATTTTATTTATTTCTTTGCAAAGTTTATTAGTTTAATAAGGCATCCAATCCCATAAAATGTTTTAAACAAGATGGAATAATGAAACTGGAATCACAATGAATTATATTTATTTTTTTCAATGTTTATTAGTTAAATATGGCATCCAATCCCATAAAATGTTTTAAACAAGATGGAATAATAAAACTGGAATCACAATGAATTATATTTATTTCTTTTCAATGTTTATTAGTTTAATAAGGCATCCAATCCCATAAAATGTTTTAAACAAGATGGAATAATAAAACTGGAATCACAATGAATTATATTTATTTCATTTCAATGTTTATTAGTTAAATAAGGCATCCAATCCCATAAAATGTTTTAAACAAGATGGAATAATGAAACTGGAATCACAATGAATTATATTTATTTCTTTTCAATGTTTATTAGTTAAATATGGCATCCAATCCCATAAAATGTTTTAAACAAGATGGAATAATAAAACTGGAATCACAATGAATTATATTTATTTCATTTCAATGTTTATTAGTTTAATAAGGCATCCAATCCCATAAAATTTTTTAAACAAGATGGAATAATAAAACTGGAATCACAATGAATTATATTTATTTCATTTCAATGTTTATTAGTTTAATAAGGGATCCAATCCAATAAAATGTTTTAAAAAAGATGGAATAATAAAACTGGAATCACAATGAATTTTATTTATTTCATTTCAATGTTTATTAGTTAAATAAGGCATCCAATCCCATAAAATGTTTTAAACAAGATGGAATAATAAAACTGGAATCACAATGAATTATATTTATTTCTTTTCAATGTTTATTAGTTTAATAAGGCATCCAATCCCATAAAATGTTTTAAACAAGATGGAATAATAAAACTGGAATCACAATGAATTATATTTATTTCATTTCAATGTTTATTAGTTAAATAAGGCATCCAATCCCATAAAATGTTTTAAACAAAATGGAATAATGAAACTGGAATCACAATGAATTATATTTATTTCTTTTCAATGTTTATTAGTTAAATATGGCATCCAATCCCATAAAATGTTTTAAACAAGATGGAATAATAAAACTGGAATCACAATGAATTATATTTATTTCTTTTCAATGTTTATTAGTTTAATAAGGCATCCAATCCCATAAAATGTTTTAAACAAGATGGAATAATAAAACTGGAATCACAATGAATTATATTTATTTCATTTCAATGTTTATTAGTTAAATAAGGCATCCAATCCCATAAAATGTTTTAAACAAGATGGAATAATGAAACTGGAATCACAATGAATTATATTTATTTCTTTTCAATGTTTATTAGTTAAATATGGCATCCAATCCCATAAAATGTTTTAAACAAGATGGAATAATAAAACTGGAATCACAATGAATTATATTTATTTCATTTCAATGTTTATTAGTTTAATAAGGCATCCAATCCCATAAAATTTTTTAAACAAGATGGAATAATAAAACTGGAATCACAATGAATTATATTTATTTCATTTCAATGTTTATTAGTTTAATAAGGGATCCAATCCAATAAAATGTTTTAAAAAAGATGGAATAATAAAACTGGAATCACAATGAATTTTATTTATTTCATTTCAATGTTTATTAGTTAAATAAGGCATCCAATCCCATAAAATGTTTTAAACAAGATGGAATAATAAAACTGGAATCACAATGAATTATATTTATTTCTTTTCAATGTTTATTAGTTTAATAAGGCATCCAATCCCATAAAATGTTTTAAACAAGATGGAATAATAAAACTGGAATCACAATGAATTATATTTATTTCATTTCAATGTTTATTAGTTAAAAAAGGCATCCAATCCCATAAAATGTTTTAAACAAGATGGAATAATGAAACTGGAATCACAATGAATTATATTTATTTCTTTTCAATGTTTATTAGTTAAATATGGCATCCAATCCCATAAAATGTTTTAAACAAGATGGAATGATAAAACTGGAATCACAATGAATTATATTTATTTTTTTTCAATGTTTATTAGTTTAATAAGGCATCCAATCCCATAAAATGTTTTAAACAAGATGGAATAATAAAACTGGAATCACAATGAATTATATTTTTTTCTTTTCAATGTTTATTAGTTTAATAAGGCATCCAATCCCATAAAATGTTTTAAAAAAGATGGAATAATAAAACTGGAATCACAATGAATTATATTTATTTCATTTCAATGTTTATTAGTTAAAAAAGGCATCCAATCCCATAAAATGTTTTAAACAAGATGGAATAATAAAACTGGAATCACAATGAATTATATTTATTTCTTTTCAATGTTTATTTGTTAAATATGGCATCCAATCCCATAAAATGTTTTAAACAAGATGGAATAATAAAACTGGAATCACAATGAATTATATTTATTTCTTTTCAATGTTTATTAGTTTAATAAGGCATCCAATCCCATAAAATGTTTTAAACAAGATGGAATAATAAAACTGGAATCACAATGAATTATATTTATTTCATTTCAATGTTTATTAGTTAAATAAGGCATCCAATCCCATAAAAATTTTTAAACAAGATGGAATAATGAAACTGGAATCACAATGAATTATATTTATTTCTTTTCAATGTTTATTAGTTAAATATGGCATCCAATCCCATAAAATGTTTTAAACAAGATGGAATAATAAAACTTGAATCACAATGAATTATATTTATTTCATTTCAATGTTTATTAGTTTAATAAGGCATCCAATCCCATAAAATGTTTTAAACAAGATGGAATAATAAAACTGGAATCACAATGAATTATATTTATTTCATTTCAATGTTTATTAGTTAAATAAGGCATCCAATCCCATAAAATGTTTTAAACAAGATGGAATAATGAAACTGGAATCACAATGAATTATATTTATTTCTTTTCAATGTTTATTAGTTAAATATGGCATCCAATCCCATAAAATGTTTTAAACAAGATGGAATAATAAAACTGGAATCACAATGAATTATATTTATTTCATTTCAATGTTTATTAGTTTAATAAGGCATCCAATCCCATAAAATTTTTTAAACAAGATGGAATAATAAAACTGGAATCACAATGAATTATATTTATTTCATTTCAATGTTTATTAGTTTAATAAGGGATCCAATCCAATAAAATGTTTTAAAAAAGATGGAATAATAAAACTGGAATCACAATGAATTTTATTTATTTCATTTCAATGTTTATTAGTTAAATAAGGCATCCAATCCCATAAAATGTTTTAAACAAGATGGAATAATAAAACTGGAATCACAATGAATTATATTTATTTCTTTTCAATGTTTATTAGTTTAATAAGGCATCCAATCCCATAAAATGTTTTAAACAAGATGGAATAATAAAACTGGAATCACAATGAATTATATTTATTTCATTTCAATGTTTATTAGTTAAAAAAGGCATCCAATCCCATAAAATGTTTTAAACAAGATGGAATAATGAAACTGGAATCACAATGAATTATATTTATTTCTTTTCAATGTTTATTAGTTAAATATGGCATCCAATCCCATAAAATGTTTTAAACAAGATGGAATAATAAAACTGGAATCACAATGAATTATATTTATTTTTTTTCAATGTTTATTAGTTTAATAAGGCATCCAATCCCATAAAATGTTTTAAACAAGATGGAATAATAAAACTGGAATCACAATGAATTATATTTTTTTCTTTTCAATGTTTATTAGTTTAATAAGGCATCCAATCCCATAAAATGTTTTAAAAAAGATGGAATAATAAAACTGGAATCACAATGAATTATATTTATTTCATTTCAATGTTTATTAGTTAAAAAAGGCATCCAATCCCATAAAATGTTTTAAACAAGATGGAATAATAAAACTGGAATCACAATGAATTATATTTATTTCTTTTCAATGTTTATTAGTTAAATATGGCATCCAATCCCATAAAATGTTTTAAACAAGATGGAATAATAAAACTGGAATCACAATGAATTATATTTATTTCTTTTCAATGTTTATTAGTTTAATAAGGCATCCAATCCCATAAAATGTTTTAAACAAGATGGAATAATAAAACTGGAATCACAATGAATTATATTTATTTCATTTCAATGTTTATTAGTTAAATAAGGCATCCAATCCCATAAAATGTTTTAAACAAGATGGAATAATGAAACTGGAATCACAATGAATTATATTTATTTCTTTTCAATGTTTATTAGTTAAATATGGCATCCAATCCCATAAAATGTTTTAAACAAGATGGAATAATAAAACTTGAATCACAATGAATTATAATTATTTCATTTCAATGTTTATTAGTTAAATATGGCATCCAATGCCATAAAATGTTTTAAACAAGATGGAATAATAAAACTGGAATCACAATGAATTATATTTATTTCATTTCAATGTTTATTAGTTTAATAAGGCATCCAATCCCATAAAATATTTTAAACAAGATGGAATAATGAAACTGGAATCACAATGAATTATATTTATTTCTTTTCAATGTTTATTAGTTAAATATGGCATCCAATCCCATAAAATGTTTTAAACAAGATGGAATAATAAAACTTGAATCACAATGAATTATATTTATTTCATTTCAATGTTTATTAGTTTAATAAGGCATCCAATCCCATAAAATGTTTTAAACAAGATGGAATAATAAAACTGGAATCACAATGAATTATAATTATTTCATTTCAATGTTTATTAGTTAAATATGGCATCCAATGCCATAAAATTTTTTAAACAAGATGGAATAATAAAACTGGAATCACAATGAATTATATTTATTTCATTTCAATGTTTATTAGTTTAATAAGGCATCCAATCCCATAAAATATTTTAAACAAGATGGAATAATAAAACTGGAATCACAATGAATTATAATTATTTCATTTCAATGTTTATTAGTTAAATATGGCATCCAATGCCATAAAATTTTTTAAACAAGATGGAATAATAAAACTGGAATCACAATGAATTATATTTATTTCATTTCAATGTTTATTAGTTTAATAAGGCATCCAATCCCATAAAATATTTTAAACAAGATGGAATAATAAAACTGGAATCACAATGAATTATAATTATTTCATTTCAATGTTTATTAGTTAAATATGGCATCCAATGCCATAAAATTTTTTAAACAAGATGGAATAATAAAACTGGAATCACAATGAATTATATTTATTTTTTTTCAATGTTTATTAGTTTAATAAGGCATCCAATCCCATAAAATGTTTTAAAAAAGATGGAATAATAAAACTGGAATCACAATGAATTATATTTATTTCATTTCAATGTTTATTAGTTAAAAAAGGCATCCAATCCCATAAAATGTTTTAAACAAGATGGAATAATGAAACTGGAATCACAATGAATTATATTTATTTCTTTTCAATGTTTATTAGTTAAATATGGCATCCAATCCCATAAAATGTTTTAAACAAGATGGAATAATAAAACTGGAATCACAATGAATTATATTTATTTCTTTTCAATGTTTATTAGTTTAATAAGGCATCCAATCCCATAAAATGTTTTAAACAAGATGGAATAATGAAACTGGAATCACAATGAATTATATTTATTTCTTTTCAATGTTTATTAGTTAAATATGGCATCCAATCCCATAAAATGTTTTAAACAAGATGGAATAATAAAACTGGAATCACAATGAATTATATTTATTTCATTTCAATGTTTATTAGTTTAATAAGGCATCCAATCCCATAAAATATTTTAAACAAGATGGAATAATAAAACTGGAATCACAATGAATTATATTTATTTCATTTCAATGTTTATTAGTTTAATAAGGCATCCAATCCATAAAATGTTTTAAACAAGTTGGAATAATAAAACTGGAATCACAATGAATTATTATTATTTCATTTCAATGTTTATTAGTTAAATATGGCATCCAATCCCATAAAATGTTTTAAACAAGATGGAATAATAAAACTGGAATCACAATGAATTATATTTATTTCATTTCAATGTTTATTAGTTTAATAAGGCATCCAATCCAATAAAATGTTTTAAAAAAGATGGAATAATAAAACTGGAATCACAATGAATTATATTTATTTCATTTCAATGTTTATTAGTTAAATAAGGCATCCAATCCCATAAAATGTTTTAATCAAGATGGAATAATAAAACTGGAATCACAATGAATTATATTTATTTCTTTTCAATGTTTATTAGTTTAATAAGGCATCCAATCCCATAAAATGTTTTAAACAAGATGGAATAATAAAACTGGAATCACAATGAATTATATTTATTTCATTTCAATGTTTATTAGTTAAATATGGCATCCAATCCCATAAAATGTTTTAAACAAGATGGAATAATAAAACTGGAATCACAATGAATTATATTTATTTCTTTTCAAAATTTATTAGTTAAATAAGGCATCCAATCCCATAAAATGTTTGAAACCAGACGGAATAATGAAACTGGAATCACAATGAATTATATTTATTTCTTTTCACAATTTATTAGTTAAAAAAGGCATCCAATCCCATAAAATGTTTGAAACCAGATGGAATAATGAAACTGGAATCACAATGAATTATATTTATTTCTTTGCAAAATTTATTAGTTAAATATGGCATCCAATCCCATTAAATGTTTTAAACAAGATGGAATAATAAAACTGGAATCACAATGAATTATATTTATTTCTTTTCAATGTTTATTAGTTTAATAAGGCATCTAATCCCATAAAATGTTTTAAACAAGATGGAATAATAAAACTGGAATCACAATGAATTATATTTATTTCATTTCAATGTTTATTAGTTAAAAAAGGCATCCAATCCCATAAAATGTTTTAAACAAGATGGAATAATGAAACTGGAATCACAATGAATTATATTTATTTCTTTTCAACGTTTATTAGTTAAATATGGCATCCAATCCCATAAAATGTTTTAAACAAGATGGAATAATAAAACTGGAATCACAATGAATTATATTTATTTCTTTTCAATGTTTATTAGTTTAATAAGGCATCCAATCCCATAAAATGTTTTAAACAAGATGGAATAATAAAACTGGAAACACAATGAATTATATTTATTTCATTTCAATGTTTATTAGTTAAATAAGGCATCCAATCACATAAAATGTTTTAAACAAGATGGAATAATGAAACTGGAATCACAATGAATTATATTTATTTCTTTTCAATGTTTATTAGTTAAATATGGCATCCAATCCCATAAAATGTTTTAAACAAGATGGAATAATAAAACTGGAATCACAATGAATTATATTTATTTCATTTCAATGTTTATTAGTTTAATAAGGCATCCAATCCCATAAAATGTTTTAAACAAGATGGAATAATAAAACTGGAATCACAATGAATTATATTTATTTCTTTTCAATGTTTATTAGTTAAATAAGGCATCCAATCCCATAAAATGTTTTAAACAAGATAGAATAATAAAACTGGAATCACAATGAATTATATTTATTTCTTTTCAATGTTTATTAGTTTAATAAGGCATCCAATCCCATAAAATGTTTTAAACAAGATGGAATAATAAAACTGGAATCACAATAAATTATATTTATTTCTTTTCAATGTTTATTAGTTTAATAAGGCATCCAATCCCATAAAATGTTTGAAACAAGATGGAATAATAAAACTGGAATCACAATGAATTATATTTATTTCTTTTCAATGTTTATTAGTTTAATAAGGCATCCAATCCCATAAAATGTTTTAAACAAGATGGAATAATAAAACTGGAATCACAATGAATTATATTTATTTCTTTTCAATGTTTTTTAGTTTAATAAGGCATCAAATCCCATAAAATGTTTTAAACAAGATGGAATAATAAAACTGGAATCACAATGAATTATATTTATTTCTTTTCAATGTTTATTAGTTAAATAAGACATCAAATCCCATAAAATGTTTTAAACAAGATGGAATAATAAAACTGGAATCACAATGAATTATATTTATTTCGTTTCAAAATTTACTAGTTAAATAAGGCATCCAATCCCATAAAATGTTTTAAACCAGATGGAATAATAAAACTGGAATCACAATGAATTATATTTATTACTTTGCAAAGTTTATTAGTTAAATAAGGCATCCAATCCCATAAAATGTTTGAAACCAGATGGAATAATAAAACTGGAATCACAATGAATTATATTTATTTCATTTCAATGTTTATTAGTTTAATAAGGCATCCAATCCCATAAAATGTTTTAAACAAGATGGAATAATAAAACTGGAATCACAATGAATTATATTTATTTCTTTTCAATGTTTATTAGTTAAATAAGACATCAAATCCCATAAAATGTTTTAAACAAGATGGAATAATAAAACTGGAATCACAATGAATTATATTTATTTCGTTTCAAAATTTACTAGTTAAATAAGGCATCCAATCCCATAAAATGTTTTAAACCAGATGGAATAATAAAACTGGAATCACAATGAATTATATTTATTACTTTGCAAAGTTTATTAGTTAAATAAGGCATCCAATCCCATAAAATGTTTTAAACAAGATGGAATAATAAAACTGGAATCACAATGAATTATATTTATTTCATTTCAATGTTTATTAGTTTAATAAGGCATCCAATCCCATAAAATGTTTTAAACAAGATTGAATAATAAAACTGGAATCACAATGAATTATATTTATTTCTTTTCAATGTTTATTAGTTAAATAAGGCATCCAATCCCATAAAATATTTTAAACAAGATGGAATAATAAAACTGGAATCACAATGAATTATATTTATTTCTTTTCAATGTTTATTAGTTAAATAAGGCATCCAATCCCATAAAATGTTTTAAACAAGATGGAATAATAAAACTGGAATCACAATGAATTATATTTATTTCTTTTCAATGTTTATTAGTTAAATAAGGCATCCAATCCCATAAAATGTTTGAAACCAGATGGAATAATAAAACTGGAATCACAATGAATTATATTTATTTCTTTTCAATGTTTATTAGTTTAATAAGGCATCCAATCCCATAAAATGTTTTAAACAAGATGGAATAATAAAACTGGAATCACAATGAATTATATTTATTTCTTTTCAATGTTTATTAGTTTAATAAGGCATCCAATCCCATAAAATGTTTTAAACAAGATGGAATAATAAAACTGGAATCACAATGAATTATATTTATTTCTTTTGAATGTTTTTTAGTTTAATAAGGCATCCAATCCCATAAAATGTTTTAAACAAGATGGAATAATAAAACTGGAATCACAATGAATTATATTTATTTCTTTTCAATGTTTATTAGTTAAATATGGCATCCAATCCCATAAAATGTTTTAAACAAGATGGAATAATAAAATTGGAATCACAAGGAATTATATTTATTTCATTTCAATGTTTATTAGTTTAATAAGGCATCCAATCCCATAAAATGTTTTAAACAAGATGGAATAATAAAACTGGAATCACAATGAATTATATTTATTTCTTTTCAATGTTTATTAGTTAAATAAGGCATCCAATCCCATAAAAAGTTTTAAACAAGATGGAATAATAAAACTGGAATCACAATGAATTATATTTATTTCTTTTCAATGTTTATTAGTTTAATAAGGCATCCAATCCCATAAAATGTTTTAAACAAGATTGAATAATAAAACTGGAATCACAATGAATTATATTTATTTCTTTTCAATGTTTATTAGTTAAATAAGGCATCCAATCCCATAAAATGTTTTAAACAAGATGGAATAATAAAACTGGAATCACAATGAATTATATTTATTTCATTTCAATGTTTATTAGTTTAATAAGGCATCCAATCCCATAAAATGTTTTAAACAAGATGGAATAATAAAACTGGAATCACAATGAATTATATTTATTTCTTTTCAATGTTTATTAGTTAAATAAGGCATCCAATCCCATAAAATATTTTAAACAAGATGGAATAATAAAACTGGAATCACAATGAATTATATTTATTTCTTTTCAATGTTTATTAGTTAAATAAGGCATCCAATCCCATAAAATGTTTTAAACAAGATGGAATAATAAAACTGGAATCACAATGAATTATATTTATTTCTTTTCAATGTTTATTAGTTAAATAAGGCATCCAATCCCATAAAATGTTTGAAACCAGATGGAATAATAAAACTGGAATCACAATGAATTATATTTATTTCGTTTCAAAATTTACTAGTTAAATAAGGCATCCAATCCAATAAAATGTTTTAAACCAGGTGGAATAATAAAACTGGAATCACAATGAATTATATTTATTACTTTGCAAAGTTTATTAGTTAAATAAGGCATCCAATCCCATAAAATGTTTGAAACCAGATGGAATAATAAAACTGGAATCACAATGAATTATATTTATTTCATTTCAATGTTTATTAGTTTAATAAGGCATCCAATCCCATAAAATGTTTTAAACAAGATGGAATAATAAAACTGGAATCACAATGAATTATATTTATTTCTTTTCAATGTTTATTAGTTAAATAAGACATCAAATCCCATAAAATGTTTTAAACAAGATGGAATAATAAAACTGGAATCACAATGAATTATATTTATTTCGTTTCAAAATTTACTAGTTAAATAAGGCATCCAATCCCATAAAATGTTTTAAACCAGATGGAATAATAAAACTGGAACCACAATGAATTATATTTATTACTTTGCAAAGTTTATTAGTTAAATAAGGCATCCAATCCCATAAAATGTTTTAAACAAGATGGAATAATAAAACTGGAATCACAATGAATTATATTTATTTCATTTCAATGTTTATTAGTTTAATAAGGCATCCAATCCCATAAAATGTTTTAAACAAGATGGAATAATAAAACTGGAATCACAATGAATTATATTTATTTCTTTTCAATGTTTATTAGTTAAATAAGGCATCCAATCCCATAAAATATTTTAAACAAGATGGAATAATAAAACTGGAATCACAATGAATTATATTTATTTCTTTTCAATGTTTATTAGTTAAATAAGGCATCCAATCCCATAAAATGTTTTAAACAAGATGGAATAATAAAACTGGAATCACAATGAATTATATTTATTTCTTTTCAATGTTTATTAGTTAAATAAGGCATCCAATCCCATAAAATGTTTGAAACCAGATGGAATAATAAAACTGGAATCACAATGAATTATATTTATTTCTTTTCAATGTTTATTAGTTTAATAAGGCATCCAATCACATAAAATGTTTTACACCAGATTGAATAATAAAACTGGAATCACAATGAATTATATTTATTTCTTTTCAATGTTTATTAGTTTAATAAGGCATCCAATCCCATAAAATGTTTTAAACAAGATGGAATAATAAAACTGGAATCACAATGATTTATATTTATTTCTTTTCAATGTTAATTAGTTTAATAAGGCATCCAATCCCATAAAATGTTTTAAAGAAGATGGAATAATAAAACTGGAATCACAATGAATTATATTTATTTCTTTTCAAAATTTACTAGTTAAATAAGGCATCCAATCCCATAAAATGTTTTAAACCAGATGGAATAATAAAACTGGAATCACAATGAATTATATTTATTTCTTTGCAAAGTTTATTAGTTAAATAAGGCATCCAATCCCATAAAATGTTTGAAACCAGATGGAATAATAAAACTGGAATCACAATGAATTATATTTATTTCTTTTCAATGTTTATTAGTTTAATAAGGCATCCAATCCCATAAAATGTTTTAAACAAGATGGAATAATAAAACTGGAATCACAATGAATTATATTTATTTCTTTTCAATGTTAATTAGTTTAATAAGGCATCCAATCCCATAAAATGTTTCAAACAAGATTGAATAATAAAACTGGAATCACAATGAATTATATTTATTTCTTTTCAATGTTTATTAGTTTAATAAGGCATCCAATCCCATAAAATGTTTTAAACAAGATGGAATAATAAAACTGGAATCACAATGAATTATATTTATTTCTTTTCAATGTTTATTAGTTAAATAAGGCATCCAATCCCATAAAATGTTTTAAACCAGATGGAATAATAAAACTGGAATCACAATGAATTATATTTATTTCTTTGCAAATTTTATTAGTTAAATAAGGCATCCAATCCCATAAAATGTTTTAAACAAGATGGAATAATAAAACTGGAATCACAATGAATTATATTTATTTCTTTTCAATGTTTATTAGTTTAATAAGGCATCCAATCCCCTAAAATGTTTTAAACAAGATGGAATAATAAAACTGGAATCACAATGAATTATATTTATTTCTTTTCAATGATGATTAGTTAAATAAGGCATCCAATCCCATAAAATGTTTTAAACAAGATGGAATAATGAAACTGGAATCACAATTAATTATATTTATTTCTTTTCAATGTTTATTAGTTAAATAAGGCATCCAATCCCATAACATGTTTTAAACAAGATGGAATAATAAAACTGGAATCACAATGAATTATATTTATTTCTTTTCAAAATTTACTAGTTAAATAAGGCATCCAATCCCATAAAATGTTTTAAACCAGATGGAATAATAAAACTGGAATCACAATGTATTATATTTATTTCTTTGCAAAGTTTATTAGTTAAATAAGGCATCCAATCCCATAAAATGTTTGAAACCAGATGGAATAATAAAACTGGAATCACAATGAATTATATTTATTTCTTTTCAATGTTTATTAGTTTAATAAGGCATCCAATCCCATAAAATGTTTTAAACAAGATGGAATAATAAAACTGGAATCACAATGAATTATATTTATTTCTTTTCAATGTTTATTAGTTTAATAAGGCATCCAATCCCATAAAATGTTTTAAACAAGATGGAATAATAAAACTGGAATCACAATGAATTATATTTATTTCTTTTCAATGTTTTTTAGTTTAATAAGGCATCCAATCCCATAAAATGTTTTAAACAAGATGGAATAATAAAACTGGAATCACAATGAATTATATTTATTTCTTTTCAATGTTTATTAGTTAAATAAGGCATCCAATCCCATAAAATGTTTTAAACCAGATGGAATAATAAAACTGGAATCACAATGAATTATATTTATTTCTTTGCAAATTTTATTAGTTAAATAAGGTATCCAAACCCATAAAATGTTTTAAACAAGATGGAATAATAAAACTGGAATCACAATGAATTATATTTATTTCTTTTCAATGTTTATTAGTTTAATAAGGCATCCAATCCCATAAAATGTTTTAAACAAGATGGAATAATAAAACTGGAATCACAATGAATTATATTTATTTCTTTTCAATGATGATTAGTTAAATAAGGCATCCAATCCCATAAAATGTTTTAAACAAGATGGAATAATGAAACTGGAATCACAATGAATTATATTTATTTCTTTTCAATGTTTATTAGTTAAATAAGGCATCTAATCCCATAACATGTTTTAAACTAGATGGAATAATAAAACTGGAATCACAATGAATTATATTTATTTCTTTTCAAAATTTACTAGTTAAATAAGGCATCCAATCCCATAAAATGTTTTAAACCAGATGGAATAATAAAACTGGAATCACAATGAATTATATTTATTTCTTTGCAAAGTTTATTAGTTAAATAAGGCATCCAATCCCATAAAATGTTTGAAACCAGATGGAATAATAAAACTGGAATCACAATGAATTATATTTATTTCTTTTCAATGTTTATTAGTTTAATAAGGCATCCAATCCCATAAAATGTTTTAAACCAGATGGAATAATAAAACTGGAATCACAATGAATTATATTTATTTCTTTTCAATGTTTATTAGTTTAATAAGGCATCCAATCCAATAAAATGTTTTAAACAAGATGGAATAATAAAACTGGAATCATAATGAATTATATTTATTTCTTTTCAATGTTTATTAGTTTAATAAGGCATCCAATCCCATAAAATGTTTTAAACAAGATGGAATAATAAAACTGGAATCACAATGAATTATATTTATTTCTTTTCAATTTTTTTTAGTTTAATAAGGCATCCAATCCCATAAAATGTTTTAAACAAGATGGAATAATAAAACTGGAATCACAATCAATTATATTTATTTCTTTTCAATGTTTATTAGTTAAATAAGACATCAAATCCCATAAAATGTTTTAAACAAGATGGAATAATAAAACTGGAATCACAATGAATTATATTTATTTCTTTTCAATGTTTATTAGTTTAATAAGGCATCCAATCCCATAAAATGTTTTAAACAAGATGGAATAATAAAACTGGAATCACAATGAATTATATTTATTTCTTTTCAATGTTTATTAGTTAAATAAGGCATCCAATCCCATAAAATGTTTTAAACCAGATGGAATAATAAAACTGGAATCACAATTAATTATATTTATTTCTTTGCAAATTTTATTAGTTAAATAAGGCATCCAATCCCATAAAATGTTTTAAACAAGATGGAATAATAAAACTGGAATCACAATGAATTATATTTATTTCTTTTCAATGTTTATTAGTTTAATAAGGCATCCAATCCCCTAAAATGTTTGAAACCAGAGGGAATAATAAAACTGGAATCACAATGAATTATATTTATTTCATTTCAATGTTTATTAGTTTAATAAGGCATCCAATCCCATAAAATGTTTTAAACAAGATGGAATAATGAAACTGGAATCACAATGAATTATATTTATTTCTTTTCAAAATTTACTAGTTAAATAAGGCATCCAATCCCATAAAATGTTTTAAACCAGATGGAATAATAAAACTGGAATCACAATGAATTATATTTATTTCTTTGCAAAGTTTATTAGTTAAATAAGGCATCCAATCCCATAAAATGTTTGAAACCAGATGGAATAATAAAACTGGAATCACAATGAATTATATTTATTTCTTTTCAATGTTTATTAGTTTAATAAGGCATCCAATCCCATAAAATGTTTTAAACCAGATGGAATAATAAAACTGGAATCACAATGAATTATATTTATTTCTTTTCAATGTTTATTAGTTTAATAAGGCATCCAATCCAATAAAATGTTTTAAACAAGATGGAATAATAAAACTGGAATCATAATGAATTATATTTATTTCTTTTCAATGTTTATTAGTTTAATAAGGCATCCAATCCCATAAAATGTTTTAAACAAGATGGAATAATAAAACTGGAATCACAATGAATTATATTTATTTCTTTTCAATTTTTTTTAGTTTAATAAGGCATCCAATCCCATAAAATGTTTTAAACAAGATGGAATAATAAAACTGGAATCACAATCAATTATATTTATTTCTTTTCAATGTTTATTAGTTAAATAAGACATCAAATCCCATAAAATGTTTTAAACAAGATGGAATAATAAAACTGGAATCACAATGAATTATATTTATTTCTTTTCAATGTTTATTAGTTTAATAAGGCATCCAATCCCATAAAATGTTTTAAACAAGATGGAATAATAAAACTGGAATCACAATGAATTATATTTATTTCTTTTCAATGTTTATTAGTTAAATAAGGCATCCAATCCCATAAAATGTTTTAAACCAGATGGAATAATAAAACTGGAATCACAATTAATTATATTTATTTCTTTGCAAATTTTATTAGTTAAATAAGGCATCCAATCCCATAAAATGTTTTAAACAAGATGGAATAATAAAACTGGAATCACAATGAATTATATTTATTTCTTTTCAATGTTTATTAGTTTAATAAGGCATCCAATCCCCTAAAATGTTTGAAACCAGAGGGAATAATAAAACTGGAATCACAATGAATTATATTTATTTCATTTCAATGTTTATTAGTTTAATAAGGCATCCAATCCCATAAAATGTTTTAAACAAGATGGAATAATGAAACTGGAATCACAATGAATTATATTTATTTCTTTTCAATGTTTATTAGTTAAATAAGGCATCCAATCCCATAACATGTTTTAAACAAGATGGAATAATAAAACTGGAATCACAATGAATTATATTTATTTCTTTTCAAAATTTACTAGTTAAATAAGGCATCCAATCCCATAAAATGTTTTAAACCAGATGGAATAATAAAACTGGAATCACAATGAATTATATTTATTTCTTTGCAAAGTTTATTAGTTAAATAAGGCATCCAATCCCATAAAATGTTTGAAACCAGATGGAATAATAAAACTGGAATCACAATGAATTATATTTATTTCTTTTCAATGTTTATTAGTTTAATAAGGCATCCAATCCCATAAAATGTTTTAAACCAGATGGAATAATAAAACTGGAATCACAATGAATTATATTTATTTCTTTTCAATGTTTATTAGTTTAATAAGGCATCCAATCCAATATAATGTTTTAAACAAGATGGAATAATAAAACTGGAATCACAATGAATTATATTTATTTCTTTTCAATGTTTATTAGTTTAATAAGGCATCCAATCCCATAAAATGTTTTAAACAAGATGGAATAATAAAACTGGAATCACAATGAATTATATTTATTTCTTTTCAATGTTTTTTAGTTTAATAAGGCATCCAATCCCATAAAATGTTTTAAACATGATGGAATAATAAAACTGGAAGCACAATGAATTATATTTATTTCTTTTCAATGTTTATTAGTTAAATAAGACATCAACTCCCATAAAATGTTTTAAACAATATGGAATAATAAAACTGGAATCACAATGAATTATATTTATTTCTTTTCAATGTTTATTAGTTTAATAAGGCATCCAATCCCATAAAATGTTTTAAACAAGATGGAATAATAAAACTGGAATCACAATGAATTATATTTATTTCTTTTCAATGTTTATTAGTTAAATAAGGCATCCAATCCCATAAAATGTTTTAAACCAGATGGAATAATAAAACTGGAATCACAATGAATTATATTTATTTCTTTGCAAATTTTATTAGTTAAATAAGGCATCCAATCCTATAAAATGTTTTAAACAAGATGGAATAATAAAACTGGAATCACAATGAATTATATTTATTTCTTTTCAATGTTTATTAGTTTAATAAGGCATCCAATCCCCTAAAATGTTTTAAACAAGATGGAACAATAAAACTGGAATCACAATGAATTATATTTATTTCTTTTCAATGATGATTAGTTAAATAAGGCATCCAATCCCATAAAATGTTTTAAACAAGATGGAATAATGAAACTGGAATCACAATGAATTATATTTATTTCTTTTCAATGTTTATTAGTTAAATAAGGCATCCAATCCCATAACATGTTTTAAACAAGATGGAATAATAAAACTGGAATCACAATGAATTATATTTATGTCTTTTCAAAATTTACTAGTTAAATAAGGCATCCAATCCCATAAAATGTTTTAAACCAGATGGAATAATAAAACTGGAATCACAATGAATTATATTTATTTCTTTGCAAAGTTTATTAGTTAAATAAGGCATCCAATCCCATAAAATGTTTGAAACCAGATGGAATAATAAAACTGGAATCACAATGAATTATATTTATTTCTTTTCAATGTTTATTAGTTTAATAAGGCATCCAATCCCATAAAATGTTTTAAACAAGATGGAATAATAAAACTGGAATCACAATGAATAATATTTATTTCTTTTCAATGTTTTTTAGTTTAATAAGGCATCCAATCCCATAAAATGTTTTAAACAAGATGGAATAATAAAACTGGAATCACAATGAATTATATTTATTTCTTTTCAATGTTTATTAGTTAAATAAGACATCAAATCCCATAAAATGTTTTAAACAAGATGGAATAATAAAACTGGAATCACAATGAATTATATTTATTTCTTTTCAATGTTTATTAGTTTAATAAGGCATCCAATCCCATAAAATGTTTTAAACAAGATGGAATAATAAAACTGGAATCACAATGAATTATATTTATTTCTTTTCAATGTTTATTAGTTTAATAAGGCATCCAATCCCATAAAATGTTTTAAACAAGATGGAATAATAAAACTGGAATCACAATGAATTATATTTATTTCTTTTCAATGTTAATTAGTTTAATAAGGCATCCAATCCCATAAAATGTTTTAAACAAGATTGAATAATAAAACTGGAATCACAATGAATTATATTTATTTCTTTTCAATGTTTATTAGTTTAATAAGGCATCCAATCCCATAAAATGTTTTAAACAAGATGGAATAATAAAACAGGAATCACAATGAATTATATTTATTTCTTTTCAATGTTTGTTAGTTAAATAAGGCATCCAATCCCATAAAATGTTTTAAACCAGATGGAATAATAAAACTGGAATCACAATGAATTATATTTATTTCTTTGCAAATTTTATTAGTTAAATAAGGCATCCAATCCCATAAAATGTTTTAAACAAGATGGAATAATAAAACTGGAATCACAATGAATTATATTTATTTCTTTTCAATGTTTATTAGTTTAATAAGGCATCCAATCCCCTAAAATGTTTTAAACAAGATGGAATAATAAAACTGGAATCACAATGAATTATATTTATTTCTTTTCAATGATGATTACTTAAATAAGGCATCCAATCCCATAAAATGTTTTAAACAAGATGGAATAATGAAACTGGAATCACAATGAATTATATTTATTTCTTTTCAATGTTTATTAGTTAAATAAGGCATCCAATCCCATAAAATGTTTTAAACAAGATGGAATAATAAAACTGGAATCACAATGAATTATATTTATTTCTTTTCAATGTTTATTAGTTTAATAAGGCATCCAATCCCATAAAATGTTTTAAACAAGATGGAATAATAAAACAGGAATCACAATGAATTATATTTATTTCTTTTCAATGTTTTTTAGTTTAATAAGGCATCCAAACCCATAAAATGTTTTAAACAAGATGGAATAATAAAACTGGAATCACAATGAATTATATTTATTTCTTTTCAATGTTTATTAGTTAAATAAGACATCAAATCCCATAAAATGTTTTAAACAAGATGGAATAATAAAACTGGAATCACAATGAATTATATTTATTTCTTTTCAATGTTTATTAGTTTAATAAGGCATCCAATCCCATAAAATGTTTTAAACAAGATGGAATAATAAAACTGGAATCACAATGAATTATATTTATTTCTTTTCAATGTTTATTAGTTTAATAAGGCATCCAATCCCATAAAATGTTTTAAACAAGATGGAATAATAAAACTGGAATCACAATGAATTATATTTATTTCTTTTCAATGATGATTAGTTAAATAAGGCATCCAATCCCATAAAATGTTTTAAACAAGATGGAATAATGAAACTGGAATCACAATGAATTATATTTATTTCTTTTCAATGTTTATTAGTTAAATAAGGCATCCAATCCCATAACATGTTTTAAACAAGATGGAATAATAAAACTGGAATCACAATGAATTATATTTATTTCTTTTCAAAATTTACTAGTTAAATAAGGCATCCAATCCCATAAAATGTTTTAAACCAGATGGAATAATAAAACTGGAATCACAATGAATTATATTTATTTCTTTGCAAAGTATATTAGTTAAATAAGGCATCCAATCCCATAAAATGTTTGAAACCAGATGGAATAATAAAACTGGAATCACAATGAATTATATTTATTTCTTTTCAATGTTTATTAGTTTAATAAGGCATCCAATCCCATAAAATGTTTTAAACCAGATGGAATAATAAAACTGGAATCACAATGAATTATATTTTTTTCTTTTCAATGTTTATTAGTTTAATAAGGCATCTAATCCCATAAAATGTTTTAAACAAGATGGAATAATAAAACTGGAATCACAATGAATTATATTTATTTCTTTTCAATGTTTATTAGTTAAATAAGACATCAAATCCCATAAAATGTTTTAAACAAGATGGAATAATAAAACTGGAATCACAATGAATTATATTTATTTCTTTTCAATGTTTATTAGTTTAATAAGGCATCCAATCCCATAAAATGTTTTAAACAGGATGGAATAATAAAACTGGAATCACAATGAATTATATTTATTTCTTTTCAATGTTAATTAGTTTAATAAGGCATCCAATCCCATAAAATGTTTTAAACAAGTTTGAATAATAAAACTGGAATCACAATGAATTATATTTATTTCTTTTCAATGTTTATTAGTTTAATAAGGCATCCAATCCCATAAAATGTTTTAAACAAGATGGAATAATAAAACTGGAATCACAATGAATTATATTTATTTCTTTTCAATGTTTATTAGTTAAATAAGGCATCCAATCCCATAAAATGTTTTAAACCAGATGGAATAATAAAACTGGAATCACAATGAATTATATTTATTTCTTTGCAAATTTTATTAGTTAAATAAGGCATCCAATCCCATAAAATGTTTTAAACAAGATGGAATAATAAAACTGGAATCACAATGAATTATATTTATTTCTTTTCAATGTTTATTAGTTTAATAAGGCATCCAATCCCCTAAAATGTTTTAAACAAGATGGAATAATAAAACTGGAATCACAATGAATTATATTTATTTCTTTTGAATGATGATTAGTTAAATAAGGCATCCAATCCCATAAAATGTTTTAAACAAGATGGAATAATGAAACTGGAATCACAATGAATTATATTTATTTCTTTTCAATGTTTATTAGTTAAATAAGGCATCCAATCCCATAACATGTTTTAAACAAGATGGAATAATAAAACTGGAATCACAATGAATTATATTTATTTCTTTTCAAAATTTACTAGTTAAATAAGGCATCCAATCCCATAAAATGTTTTAAACCAGATGGAATAATAAAACTGGAATCACAATGAATTATATTTATTTCTTTGCAAAGTTTATTAGTTAAATAAGGCATCCAATCCCATAAAATGTTTTAAACAAGATGGAATAATGAAACTGGAATCACAATGAATTATATTTATTTCTTTTCACAATTTACTAGTTAAATAAGGCATCCAATCCCATAAAATGTTTTAAACCAGATGGAATAATAAAACTGGAATCACAATGAATTATATTTATTTCTTTGCAAAGTTTATTAGTTAAATCAGGCATCCAATCCCATAAAATGTTTTAAACAAGATGGAATTATAAAACTGGAATCACAATAAATTATATTTATTTCTTTTCAATGTTTATTAGTTAAATATGGCATCCAATCCCATAAAATGTTTTAAACAAGATGGAATAATAAAACTGGAATCACAATGAATTATATTTATTTCATTTCAATGTTTATTAGTTAAATATGGCATCCAATCCCATAAAATGTTTTAAACAAGATGGAATAATAAAACTGGAATCAAAATGAATTATATTTATTTCTTTGCAAAGTTTATTAGTTAAATAAGGCATCCAATCCCATAAAATGTTTTAAACAAGATGGAATAATAAAACTGGAATCACAATGAATTATATTTATTTCTTTTCAATGTTTATTAGTTACATAAGGCATCCAATCCCATAAAATGTTTTAAACCAGATGGAATAATAAAACTGGAATCACAATGAATTATATTTTTTTCTTTTCAATGTTTATTAGTTAAATAAGGCATCCAATCCCATAAAATGTTTTAAACCAGATGGAATAATAAAACTGGAATCACAATGAATTATATTTATTTCTTTGCAAATTTTATTAGTTAAATAAGGCATCCAATCCCATAAAATGTTTTAAACAAGATGGAATAATAAAACTGGAATCACAATGAATTATATTTATTTCTTTTCAAAATTTCTTAGTTAAATAAGGCATCCAATCCCATAAAATGTTTTAAAGAAGATGGAATAATAAAACTGGAATCACAATGAATTATATTTATTTCTTTTCAATGTTTATTAGTTAAATAAGGCATCCAATCCCATAAAATGTTTTAAACAAGATAGAATAATAAAACTGGAATCACAATGAATTATATTTATTTCTTTTCAAAATTTATTAGTTAAATAAGGCATCCAATCCCATAAAATGTTTGAAACCAGATGGAATAATAAAACTGGAATCACAATGAATTATATTTATTTCTTTTCAATGTTTATTAGTTAAATAAGGCATCCAATCCCATAAAATGTTTTAAACCAGATGGAATAATAAAACTGGAATCACAATGAATTATATTTATTTCTTTGCAAATTTTATTAGTTAAATAAGGCATCCAATCCCATAAAATGTTTTAAACAAGATGGAATAATAAAACTGGAATCACAATGAATTATATTTATTTCTTTTCAAAATTTATTAGTTAAATAAGGCATCCAATCCCATAAAATGTTTTAAAGAAGATGGAATAATAAAACTGGAATCACAATGAATTATATTTATTTCTTTTCAATGTTTATTAGTTAAATAAGGCATCCAATCCCATAAAATGTTTTAAACAAGATAGAATAATAAAACTGGAATCACAATGAATTATATTTATTTCTTTTCAAAATTTATTAGTTAAATAAGGCATCCAATCCCATAAAATGTTTGAAACCAGATGGAATAATAAAACTGGAATCACAATGAATTATATTTATTTCTTTGCAAATTTTATTAGTTAAATAAGGCATCCAATCCCATAAAATGTTTTAAACAAGATGGAATAATAAAACTGGAATCACAATGAATTATATTTATTTCTTTGCAAAGTTTATTAGTTAAATAAGGCATCCAATCCCATAAAATGTTTGAAACCAGATGGAATAATAAAACTGGAATCACAATGAATTATATTTATTTCTTTTCAATGTTTATTAGTTAAATAAGGCATCCAATCCCATAAAATGTTTTAAACCAGATGGAATTATAAAACTGGAATCACAATGAATTATATTTATTTCTTTTCAAAATTTATTAGTTAAATAAGGCATCCAATCCCATAAAATGTTTTAAACCAGATGGAATAATAAAACTGGAATCACAATGAATTATATTTATTTCTTTTCAAAATTTATTAGTTAAATAAGGCATGCAATCCCATAAAATGTTTTAAACCAGATGGAATAATAAAACTGGAATCACAATGAATTATATTTATTTCTTTTCAAAATTTATTAGTTAAATAAGGCATCCAATCCCATAAAATGTTTTAAACAAGATGGAATAATAAAACTGGAATCACAATGAATTATATTTATTTCTTTTCAAAATTTACTAGTTAAATAAGGCATCCAATCCCATAAAATGTTTTAAACCAGATGGAATAATAAAACTGGAATCACAATGAATTATATTTATTTCTTTGCAAAGTTTATTAGTTAAATAAGGCATCCAATCCCATAAAATGTTTTAAACAAGATGGAATAATGAAACTGGAATCACAATGAATTATATTTATTTCTTTTCACAATTTACTAGTTAAATAAGGCATCCAATCCCATAAAATGTTTTAAACCAGATGGAATAATAAAACTGGAATCACAATGAATTATATTTATTTCTTTGCAAAGTTTATTAGTTAAATCAGGCATCCAATCCCATAAAATGTTTTAAACAAGATGGAATTATAAAACTGGAATCACAATAAATTATATTTATTTCTTTTCAATGTTTATTAGTTAAATATGGCATCCAATCCCATAAAATGTTTTAAACAAGATGGAATAATAAAACTGGAATCACAATGAATTATATTTATTTCATTTCAATGTTTATTAGTTAAATATGGCATCCAATCCCATAAAATGTTTTAAACAAGATGGAATAATAAAACTGGAATCAAAATGCATTATATTTATTTCTTTGCAAAGTTTATTAGTTAAATAAGGCATCCAATCCCATAAAATGTTTTAAACAAGATGGAATAATAAAACTGGAATCACAATGAATTATATTTATTTCTTTTCAATGTTTATTAGTTACATAAGGCATCCAATCCCATAAAATGTTTTAAACCAGATGGAATAATAAAACTGGAATCACAATGAATTATATTTTTTTCTTTTCAATGTTTATTAGTTAAATAAGGCATCCAATCCCATAAAATGTTTTAAACCAGATGGAATAATAAAACTGGAATCACAATGAATTATATTTATTTCTTTGCAAATTTTATTAGTTAAATAAGGCATCCAATCCCATAAAATGTTTTAAACAAGATGGAATAATAAAACTGGAATCACAATGAATTATATTTATTTCTTTTCAAAATTTCTTAGTTAAATAAGGCATCCAATCCCATAAAATGTTTTAAAGAAGATGGAATAATAAAACTGGAATCACAATGAATTATATTTATTTCTTTTCAATGTTTATTAGTTAAATAAGGCATCCAATCCCATAAAATGTTTTAAACAAGATAGAATAATAAAACTGGAATCACAATGAATTATATTTATTTCTTTTCAAAATTTATTAGTTAAATAAGGCATCCAATCCCATAAAATGTTTGAAACCAGATGGAATAATAAAACTGGAATCACAATGAATTATATTTATTTCTTTTCAATGTTTATTAGTTAAATAAGGCATCCAATCCCATAAAATGTTTTAAACCAGATGGAATAATAAAACTGGAATCACAATGAATTATATTTATTTCTTTGCAAATTTTATTAGTTAAATAAGGCATCCAATCCCATAAAATGTTTTAAACAAGATGGAATAATAAAACTGGAATCACAATGAATTATATTTATTTCTTTTCAAAATTTATTAGTTAAATAAGGCATCCAATCCCATAAAATGTTTTAAAGAAGATGGAATAATAAAACTGGAATCACAATGAATTATATTTATTTCTTTTCAATGTTTATTAGTTAAATAAGGCATCCAATCCCATAAAATGTTTTAAACAAGATAGAATAATAAAACTGGAATCACAATGAATTATATTTATTTCTTTTCAAAATTTATTAGTTAAATAAGGCATCCAATCCCATAAAATGTTTGAAACCAGATGGAATAATAAAACTGGAATCACAATGAATTATATTTATTTCTTTGCAAATTTTATTAGTTAAATAAGGCATCCAATCCCATAAAATGTTTTAAACAAGATGGAATAAGAAAACTGGAATCACAATGAATTATATTTATTTCTTTGCAAAGTTTATTAGTTAAATAAGGCATCCAATCCCATAAAATGTTTGAAACCAGATGGAATAATAAAACTGGAATCACAATGAATTATATTTATTTCTTTTCAATGTTTATTAGTTAAATAAGGCATCCAATCCCATAAAATGTTTTAAACCAGATGGAATTATAAAACTGGAATCACAATGAATTATATTTATTTCTTTTCAAAATTTATTAGTTAAATAAGGCATCCAATCCCATAAAATGTTTTAAACCAGATGGAATAATAAAACTGGAATCACAATGAATTATATTTATTTCTTTTCAAAATTTATTAGTTAAATAAGGCATGCAATCCCATAAAATGTTTTAAACCAGATGGAATAATAAAACTGGAATCACAATGAATTATATTTATTTCTTTTCAAAATTTATTAGTTAAATAAGGCATCCAATCCCATAAAATGTTTTAAACAAGATGGAATAATAAAACTGGAATCACAATGAATTATATTTATTTCTTTTCAAAATTTATTAGTTAAATAAGGCATCCAATCCCATAAAATGTTTTAAACCAGATGGAATAATAAAACTGGAATCACAATGAATTATATTTATTTCTTTTCAATGTTTATTAGTTAAATAAGGCATCCAATCCCATAAAATGTTTTAAACCAGATGGAATAATAAAACTGGAATCACAATGAATTATATTTATTTCTTTTCAAAATTTATTAGTTAAATAAGGCATCCAATCCCATAAAATGTTTTAAACCAGATGGAATAATAAAACTGGAATCACAATGAATTATATTTATTTCTTTTCAAAATTTATTAGTTAAATAAGGCATGCAATCCCATAAAATGTTTTAAACCAGATGGAATAATAAAACTGGAATCACAATGAATTATATTTATTTCTTTTCAAAATTTATTAGTTAAATAAGGCATCCAATCCCATAAAATGTTTTAAACCAGATGGAATAATAAAACTGGAATCACAATGAATTATATTTATTTCTTTTCAAAATTTATTAGTTAAATAAGACATCCGATCCCATAAAATGTTTTAAACAAGATGGAATAATAAAACTGGAATCACAATGAATTCTATTTATTTCTTTTCAATGTTTATTAGTTAAATAAGGCATCCAATCCCATAAAATGTTTTAAACAAGATGGAATAATAAAACTGGAATCACAATGAATTATATTTATTTCTTTGCAAATTTTATTAGTTAAATAAGGCATCCAATCCCATAAAATGTTTTAAACAAGATGGAATAATAAAACTGGAATCACAATGAATTATATTTATTTCTTTTCAATGTTTATTAGTTAAATAAGGCATCCAATCCCATAAAATGTTTTAAACAAGATGGAATAATAAAACTGGAATCACAATGAATTATATTTATTTCTTTGCAAAGTTTATTAGTTAAATAAGGCATCCAATCCCATAAAATGTTTTAAACCAGATGGAATAATAAAACTGGAATCACAATGAATTATATTTATTTCTTTTCAATGTTTATTAGTTAAATAAGGCATCCAATCCCATAAAATGTTTTAAACCAGATGGAATAATAAAACTGGAATCACAATGAATTATATTTATTTCTTTTCAAAATTTATTAGTTAAATAAGGCATCCAATCCCATAAAATGTTTTAAACAAGATGGAATAATAAAACCGGAATCACAATGAATTATATTTATTTCTTTTCAATGTTTATTAGTTAAATAAGGCATCCAATCCCATAAAATGTTTTAAACAAGATGGAATAATAAAACTGGAATCACAATGAATTATATTTATTTCTTTTCAAAATTTATTAGTTAAATAAGGCATACAATCCCATAAAATGTTTTAAACAAGATGGAATAATAAAACTGGAATCACAATGAATTATATTTATTTCTTTTCAATGTTTATTAGTTAAATTAGGCATCCAATCCCATAAAATGTTTTAAACAAGATGGAATAATAAAACTGGAATCACAATGAATTATATTTATTTCTTTTCAATGTTTATTAGTTAAATAAGGCATCCAATCCCATAAAATGTTTTAAACCAGATGGAATAATAAAACTGGAATCACAATGAATTATATTTATTTCTTTTCAAAATTTATTAGTTAAATAAGGCATCCAATCCTATAAAATGTTTTAAACCAGATGGAATAATAAAACTGGAATCACAATGAATTATATTTATTTATTTTAAATGTCTATTAGTTAAATAAGGCATCGAATCCCATAAAATGTTTTAAACCAGATGGAATAATAAAACTGGAATCACAATGAATTATATTTATTTCTTTTCAATGTTTATTAGTTAAATAAGGCATCCAATCCCATAAAATGTTTTAAACAAGATGGAATAATAAAACTGGAATCACAATGAATTATATTTATTTCTTTTCAATGTTTATTAGTTAAATAAGGCATCCAATCCCATAAAATGTTTTAAACAAGATGGAATAATAAAACTGGAATCACAATGAATTATATTTATTTCTTTGCAAAGTTTATTAGTTAAATAAGGCATCCAATCCCATAAAATGTTTTAAACCAGATGGAATAATAAAACTGGAATCACAATGAATTATATTTATTTCTTTTCAAAATTTATTAGTTAAATAAGGCATACAATCCCATAAAATGTTTTAAACAAGATGGAATAATAAAACTGGAATCACAATGAATTATATTTATTTCTTTTCAATGTTTATTAGTTAAATTAGGCATCCAATCCCATAAAATGTTTTAAACAAGATGGAATAATAAAACTGGAATCACAATGAATTATATTTATTTCTTTTCAATGTCTATTAGTTAAATAAGGCATCGAATCCCATAAAATGTTTTAAACCAGATGGAATAATAAAACTGGAATCACAATGAATTATATTTATTTCTTTTCAAAATTTATTAGTTAAATAAGGCATCCAATCCCATAAAATGTTTTAAACAAGATGGAATAATAAAACTGGAATCACAATGAATTATATTTATTTCTTTTCAATGTTTATTAGTTTAATAAGGCATCCAATCCCATAAAATGTTTTAAACAAGATGGAATAATAAAACTGGAATCACAATGAATTATATTTATTTCTTTGCAAAGTTTATTAGTTAAATAAGGCATCCAATCCCATAAAATGTTTTAAACAAGATGGAATAATAAAACTGGAATCACAATGAATTATATTTATTTCTTTTCAATGTTTATTAGTTTAATAAGGCATCCAATCCCATAAAATGTTTTAAACAAGATGGAATAATGAAACTGGAATCACAATGAATTATATTTATTTCTTTTCAATGTTTATTAGTTAAATAAGGCATCCAATCCCATAAAATGTTTTGAAACAAGATGGAATAATAAAACTGGAATCACAATGAATTATATTTATTTCTTTTCAAAATTTATTAGTTAAATAAGGCATCCAATCCCATAAAATGTTTTAAACCAGATGGAATAATAAAACTGGAATCACAATGAATTATATTTATTTCTTTTCAATGTTTATTAGTTAAATAAGGCATCCAATCCCATAAAATGTTTAAAACCAGATGGAATAATAAAACTGGAATCACAATGAATTATATTTATTTCTTTTCAATGTTTATTAGTTAAATAAGGCATCCAATCCCATAAAATGTTTTAAACCAGATGGAATAATAAAACTGGAATCACAATGAATTATATTTATTTCTTTTCAAAATTTATTAGTTAAATAAGGCATCCAATCCCATAAAATGTTTTAAACAAGATGGAATAATAAAACTGGAATCACAATGAATTATATTTATTTCTTTTCAATGTTTATTAGTTAAATAAGGCATCCAATCCCATAAAATGTTTTCAACAAGATAGAATAATAAAACTGGAATCACAATGAATTATATGTATTTCTTTTCAAAATTTATTAGTTAAATAAGGCATCCAATCCCATAAAATGTTTTAAACAAGATGGAATAATAAAACTGGAATCACAATGAATTATATTTATTTCTTTTCAATGTTTATTAGTTAAATAAGGCATCCAATCCCATAAAATGTTTTAAACAAGATGGAATAATAAAACTGGAATCACAATGAATTATATTTATTTCTTTTCAATGTTTATTAGTTAAATAAGGCATCCAATCCCATAAAATGTTTTAAACCAGATGGAATAATAAAACTGGAATCACAATGAATTATATTTATTTCTTTTCAAAATTTATTAGTTAAATAAGGCATCCAATCCTATAAAATGTTTTAAACCAGATGGAATAATAAAACTGGAATCACAATGAATTATATTTATTTCTTTTAAATGTCTATTAGTTAAATAAGGCATCGAATCCCATAAAATGTTTTAAACCAGATGGAATAATAAAACTGGAATCACAATGAATTATATTTATTTCTTTTCAAAATTTATTAGTTAAATAAGGCATCCAATCCCATAAAATGTTTTAAACCAGATGGAATAATAAAACTGGAATCACAATGAATTATATTTATTTCTTTTCAAAATTCATTAGTTAAATAAGACATCCGATCCCATAAAATGTTTTAAACAAGATGGAATAATAAAACTGGAATCACAATGAATTCTATTTATTTCTTTTCAATGTTTATTAGTTAAATAAGGCATCCAATCCCATAAAATGTTTTAAACAAGATGGAATAATAAAACTGGAATCACAATGAATTCTATTTATTTCTTTTCAATGTTTATTAGTTAAATAAGGCATCCAATCACATAAAATGTTTTAAACCAGATGGAATAATAAA
Organism: Acanthosepion esculentum; assembly: GCA_964036315.1. Classification (NCBI taxonomy): domain Eukaryota; kingdom Metazoa; phylum Mollusca; class Cephalopoda; order Sepiida; family Sepiidae; genus Acanthosepion; species Acanthosepion esculentum. The sequence continues at coordinate 29,624,587 of OZ038512.1, forward strand.
ACTGGAATCACAATGAATTCTATTTATTTCTTTTCAATGTTTATTAGTTAAATAAGGCATCCAATCCCATAAAATGTTTGAAACCAGATGGAATAATAAAACTGGAATCACAATGAATTATATTTATTTCTTTTCAAAATTTATTAGTTAAATAAGACATCCGATCCCATAAAATGTTTTAAACAAGATGGAATAATAAAACTGGAATCAATATGAATTCTATTTATTTCTTTTCAATGTTTATTAGTTAAATAAGGCATCCAATCCCATAAAATGTTTTAAACAAGATGGAATAATAAAACTGGAATCACAATGAATTATATTTATTTCTTTTCAATGTTTATTAGTTAAATAAGGCATCCAATCCCATAAAATGTTTGAAACCAGATGGAATAATAAAACTGGAATCACAATGAATTATATTTATTTCTTTTCAATGTTTATTAGTTTAATAAGGCATCCAATCCCATAAAATGTTTTACACCAGATGGAATAATAAAACTGGAATCACAATGAATTATATTTATTTCTTTTCAATGTTTATTAGTTAAATAAGGCATCCAATCCCATAAAATGTTTGAAACCAGATGGAATAATAAAACTGGAATCACAATGAATTATATTTATTTCTTTTCAATGTTTATTAGTTAAATAAGGCATCCAATCCCATAAATGTTTTAAACCAGATGGAATAATAAAACTGGAATCACAATGAATTATATTTATTTCTTTTCAATGTTTATTAGTTAAATAAGGCATCCAATCCCATAAAATGTTTTAAACAAGATGGAATAATAAAACTGGAATCACAATGAATTATATTTATTTCTTTTCAAAATTTATTAGTTAAATAAGGCATCCAATCCCATAAAATGTTTGAAACCAGATGGAATAATAAAACTGGAATCACAATGAATTATATTTATTTCTTTTCAATGTTTATTAGTTAAATAAGGCATCCAATCCCATAAAATGTTTTAAACCAGATGGAATAATAAAACTGGAATCACAATGAATTATATTTATTTCTTTTCAATGTTTATTAGTTAAATAAGGCATCCAATCCCATAAAATGTTTTAAACAAGATGGAATAATAAAACTGGAATCACAATGAATTATATTTATTTCTTTTCAAAATTTATTAGTTAAATAAGGCATCCAATCCCATAAAATGTTTTAAACCAGATGGAATAATAAAACTGGAATCACAATGAATTATATTTATTTCTTTTCAATGTTTATTAGTTAAATAAGGCATCCAATCCCATAAATGTTTTAAACCAGATGGAATAATAAAACTGGAATCACAATGAATTATATTTATTTCTTTTCAATGTTTATTAGTTAAATAAGGCATCCAATCCCATAAAATGTTTTAAACAAGATGGAATAATAAAACTGGAATCACAATAAATTATATTTATTTCTTTTCAAAATTTATTAGTTAAATAAGGCATCCAATCCCATAAAATGTTTGAAACCAGATGGAATAATAAAACTGGAATCACAATGAATTATATTTATTTCTTTTCAAAATTTATTAGTTAAATAAGGCATCCAATCCCATAAAATGTTTTAAACAAGATGGAATAATAAAACTGGAATCACAATGAATTATATTTATTTCTTTTCAAAATTTATTAGTTAAATATGGCATCCAATCCCATAAAATGTTTTAAACCAGATGGAATAATAAAACTGGAATCACAATGAATTCTATTTATTTCTTTTCAATGTTTATTAGTTAAATAAGGCATCCAATCCCATAAAATGTTTTAAACAAGATGGAATAATAAAACTGGAATCACAATGAATTATATTTATTTCTTTTCAATGTTTATTAGTTAAATAAGGCATCCAATCACATAAAATGTTTTAAACCAGATGGAATAATAAAACTGGAATCACAATGAATTCTATTTATTTCTTTTCAATGTTTATTAGTTAAATAAGGCATCCAATCCCATAAAATGTTTGAAACCAGATGGAATAATAAAACTGGAATCACAATGAATTATATTTATTTCTTTTCAAAATTTATTAGTTAAATAAGACATCCGATCCCATAAAATGTTTTAAACAAGATGGAATAATAAAACTGGAATCAATATGAATTCTATTTATTTCTTTTCAATGTTTATTAGTTAAATAAGGCATCCAATCCCATAAAATGTTTTAAACAAGATGGAATAATAAAACTGGAATCACAATGAATTATATTTATTTCTTTTCAATGTTTATTAGTTAAATAAGTCATCCAATCCCATAAAATGTTTGAAACCAGATGGAATAATAAAACTGGAATCACAATGAATTATATTTATTTCTTTTCAAAATTTATTAGTAAAATAAGACATCCGATCCCATAAAATGTTTTAAACAAGATGGAATAATAAAACTGGAATCAATATGAATTCTATTTATTTCTTTTCAATGTTTATTAGTTAAATAAGGCATCCAATCCCATAAAATGTTTTAAACAAGATGGAATAATAAAACTGGAATCACAATGAATTCTATTTATTTCTTTTCAATGTTTATTAGTTAAATAAGGCATCCAATCACATAAAATGTTTTAAACCAGATGGAATAATAAAACTGGAATCACAATGAATTATATTTATTTCTTTTCAATGTTTATTAGTTAAATAAGGCATCCAATCACATAAAATGTTTTAAACAAGATGGAATAATAAAACTGGAATCACAATGAATTATATTTATTTCTTTTCAATGTTTATTAGTTAAATATGGCATCCAATCCCATAAAATGTTTTAAACCAGATGGAATAATAAAACTGGAATCACAATAAATTATATTTATTTCTTTTCAATGTTTATCAGTTAAATAAGGCATCCAATCCCATAAAATGTTTTAAAAAAGATGGAATAATAAAACTGGAATCACAATGTATTATATTTATTTCTTTTCAATGTTTATTAGTTAAATAAGGCATCCAATCCCATAAAATGTTTTAAACCAGATGGAATAATAAAACTGGAATCACAATGAATTATATTTATTTCTTTTCAAAATTTATTAGTTAAATAAGGCATCCAATCCCATAAAATGTTTGAAACCAGATGGAATAATAAAACTGGAATCACAATGAATTATATTTATTTCTTTTCAATGTTTATTAGTTAAATAAGGCATCCAATCCCATAAAATGTTTTAAACCAGATGGAATAATAAAACTGGAATCACAATGAATTATATTTATTTCTTTTCAATGTTTATTAGTTAAATAAGGCATCCAATCCCATAAAATGTTTTAAACAAGATGGAATAATAAAACTGGAATCACAATGAATTATATTTATTTCTTTTCAAAATTTATTAGTTAAATAAGGCATCCAATCCCATAAAATGTTTTAAACCAGATGGAATAATAAAACTGGAATCACAATGAATTATATTTATTTCTTTTCAATGTTTATTAGTTAAATAAGGCATCCAATCCCATAAATGTTTTAAACCAGATGGAATAATAAAACTGGAATCACAATGAATTATATTTATTTCTTTTCAATGTTTATTAGTTAAATAAGGCATCCAATCCCATAAAATGTTTTAAACAAGATGGAATAATAAAACTGGAATCACAATGAATTATATTTATTTCTTTTCAAAATTTATTAGTTAAATAAGGCATCCAATCCCATAAAATGTTTGAAACCAGATGGAATAATAAAACTGGAATCACAATGAATTATATTTATTTCTTTTCAAAATTTATTAGTTAAATAAGGCATCCAATCCCATAAAAAGTTTTAAACAAGATGGAATTATAAAACTGGAATCACAATGAATTATATTTATTTCTTTTCAAAATTTATTAGTTAAATATGGCATCCAATCCCATAAAATGTTTTAAACCAGATGGAATAATAAAACTGGAATCACAATGAATTATATTTATTTCTTTTCAAAATTTATTAGTTAAATAAGGCATCCAATCCCATAAAATGTTTTAAACCAGATGGAATAATAAAACTGGAATCACAATGAATTATATTCATTTCTTTTCAATGTTTATTAGTTAAATAAGGCATCCAATCCCATAAAATGTTTTAAACAAGATGGAATAATAAAACTGGAATCACAATGAATTATATTTATTTCTTTGCAAAGTTTATTAGTTAAATAAGGCATCCAATCCCATAAAATGTTTGAAACCAGATGGATTAATAAAACTGGAATCACAATGAATTATATTTATTTCTTTTCACAATTTACTAGTTAAATAAGGCATCCAATCCCATAAAATGTTTTAAACAAGATGGAATAATAAAACTGGAATCACAATGAATTATATTTATTTCTTTTCAAAATTTATTAGTTAAATAAGGCATCCAATCCCATAAAATGTTTGAAACCAGATGGAATAATAAAACTGGAATCACAATGAATTATATTTATTTCTTTTCAATGTTTATTAGTTAAATAAGGCATCCAATCCCATAAAATGTTTTAAACCAGATGGAATAATAAAACTGGAATCACAATGAATTATATTTATTTCTTTTCAATGTTTATTAGTTAAATAAGGCATCCAATCCCATAAAATGTTTTAAACAAGATGGAATAATAAAACTGGAATCACAATGAATTATATTTATTTCTTTTCAAAATTTATTAGTTAAATAAGGCATCCAATCCCATAAAATGTTTTAAACCAGATGGAATAATAAAACTGGAATCACAATGAATTATATTTATTTCTTTTCAATGTTTATTAGTTAAATAAGGCATCCAATCCCATAAATGTTTTAAACCAGATGGAATAATAAAACTGGAATCACAATGAATTATATTTATTTCTTTTCAATGTTTATTAGTTAAATAAGGCATCCAATCCCATAAAATGTTTTAAACAAGATGGAATAATAAAACTGAAATCACAATGAATTATATTTATTTCTTTTCAAAATTTATTAGTTAAATAAGGCATCCAATCCCATAAAATGTTTGAAACCAGATGGAATAATAAAACTGGAATCACAATGAATTATATTTATTTCTTTTCAAAATTTATTAGTTAAATAAGGCATCCAATCCCATAAAATGTTTTAAACAAGATGGAATAATAAAACTGGAATCACAATGAATTATATTTATTTCTTTTCAAAATTTATTAGTTAAATATGGCATCCAATCCCATAAAATGTTTTAAACCAGATGGAATAATAAAACTGGAATCACAATGAATTCTATTTATTTCTTTTCAATGTTTATTAGTTAAATAAGGCATCCAATCCCATAAAATGTTTTAAACAAGATGGAATAATAAAACTGGAATCACAATGAATTATATTTATTTCTTTTCAATGTTTATTAGTTAAATAAGGCATCCAATCACATAAAATGTTTTAAACCAGATGGAATAATAAAACTGGAATCACAATGAATTCTATTTATTTCTTTTCAATGTTTATTAGTTAAATAAGGCATCCAATCCCATAAAATGTTTGAAACCAGATGGAATAATAAAACTGGAATCACAATGAATTATATTTATTTCTTTTCAAAATTTATTAGTTAAATAAGACATCCGATCCCATAAAATGTTTTAAACAAGATGGAATAATAAAACTGGAATCACAATGAATTATATTTATTTCTTTTCAAAATTTATTAGTTAAATAAGGCATCCAATCCCATAAAATGTTTTAAACCAGATGGAATAATAAAACTGGAATCACAATGAATTATATTTATTTCTTTTCAATGTTTATTAGTTAAATAAGGCATCCAATCCCATAAATGTTTTCAACCAGATGGAATAATAAAACTGGAATCACAATGAATTATATTTATTTCTTTTCAATGTTTATTAGTTAAATAAGGCATCCAATCCCATAAAATGTTTTAAACCAGATGGAATAATAAAACTGGAATCACAATGAATTATATTTATTTCTTTTCAAAATTTATTAGTTAAATAAGGCATCCAATCCCATAAAATGTTTTAAACCAGATGGAATAATAAAACTGGAATCACAATGAATTATATTCATTTCTTTTCAATGTTTATTAGTTAAATAAGGCATCCAATCCCATAAAATGTTTTAAACAAGATGGAATAATAAAACTGGAATCACAATGAATTATATTTATTTCTTTGCAAAGTTTATTAGTTAAATAAGGCATCCAATCCCATAAAATGTTTGAAACCAGATGGATTAATAAAACTGGAATCACAATGAATTATATTTATTTCTTTTCACAATTTACTAGTTAAATAAGGCATCCAATCCCATAAAATGTTTTAAACAAGATGGAATAATAAAACTGGAATCACAATGAATTATATTTATTTCTTTTCAAAATTTATTAGTTAAATAAGGCATCCAATCCCATAAAATGTTTGAAACCAGATGGAATAATAAAACTGGAATCACAATGAATTATATTTATTTCTTTTCAATGTTTATTAGTTAAATAAGGCATCCAATCCCATAAAATGTTTTAAACCAGATGGAATAATAAAACTGGAATCACAATGAATTATATTTATTTCTTTTCAATGTTTATTAGTTAAATAAGGCATCCAATCCCATAAAATGTTTTAAACAAGATGGAATAATAAAACTGGAATCACAATGAATTATATTTATTTCTTTTCAAAATTTATTAGTTAAATAAGGCATCCAATCCCATAAAATGTTTTAAACCAGATGGAATAATAAAACTGGAATCACAATGAATTATATTTATTTCTTTTCAATGTTTATTAGTTAAATAAGGCATCCAATCCCATAAATGTTTTAAACCAGATGGAATAATAAAACTGGAATCACAATGAATTATATTTATTTCTTTTCAATGTTTATTAGTTAAATAAGGCATCCAATCCCATAAAATGTTTTAAACAAGATGGAATAATAAAACTGGAATCACAATGAATTATATTTATTTCTTTTCAAAATTTATTAGTTAAATAAGGCATCCAATCCCATAAAATGTTTGAAACCAGATGGAATAATAAAACTGGAATCACAATGAATTATATTTATTTCTTTTCAAAATTTATTAGTTAAATAAGGCATCCAATCCCATAAAATGTTTTAAACAAGATGGAATAATAAAACTGGAATCACAATGAATTATATTTATTTCTTTTCAAAATTTATTAGTTAAATATGGCATCCAATCCCATAAAATGTTTTAAACCAGATGGAATAATAAAACTGGAATCACAATGAATTCTATTTATTTCTTTTCAATGTTTATTAGTTAAATAAGGCATCCAATCCCATAAAATGTTTTAAACAAGATGGAATAATAAAACTGGAATCACAATGAATTATATTTATTTCTTTTCAATGTTTATTAGTTAAATAAGGCATCCAATCACATAAAATGTTTTAAACCAGATGGAATAATAAAACTGGAATCACAATGAATTCTATTTATTTCTTTTCAATGTTTATTAGTTAAATAAGGCATCCAATCCCATAAAATGTTTGAAACCAGATGGAATAATAAAACTGGAATCACAATGAATTATATTTATTTCTTTTCAAAATTTATTAGTTAAATAAGACATCCGATCCCATAAAATGTTTTAAACAAGATGGAATAATAAAACTGGAATCACAATGAATTATATTTATTTCTTTTCAAAATTTATTAGTTAAATAAGGCATCCAATCCCATAAAATGTTTGAAACCAGATGGAATAATAAAACTGGAATCACAATGAATTATATTTATTTCTTTTCAATGTTTATTAGTTAAATAAGGCATCCAATCCCATAAAATGTTTTAAACCAGATGGAATAATAAAACTGGAATCACAATGAATTATATTTATTTCTTTTCAATGTTTATTAGTTAAATAAGGCATCCAATCCCATAAAATGTTTTAAACAAGATGGAATAATAAAACTGGAATCACAATGAATTATATTTATTTCTTTTCAAAATTTATTAGTTAAATAAGGCATCCAATCCCATAAAATGTTTTAAACCAGATGGAATAATAAAACTGGAATCACAATGAATTATATTTATTTCTTTTCAATGTTTATTAGTTAAATAAGGCATCCAATCCCATAAATGTTTTAAACCAGATGGAATAATAAAACTGGAATCACAATGAATTATATTTATTTCTTTTCAATGTTTATTAGTTAAATAAGGCATCCAATCCCATAAAATGTTTTAAACAAGATGGAATAATAAAACTGGAATCACAATGAATTATATTTATTTCTTTTCAAAATTTATTAGTTAAATAAGGCATCCAATCCCATAAAATGTTTGAAACCAGATGGAATAATAAAACTGGAATCACAATGAATTATATTTATTTCTTTTCAAAATTTATTAGTTAAATAAGGCATCCAATCCCATAAAATGTTTTAAACAAGATGGAATAATAAAACTGGAATCACAATGAATTATATTTATTTCTTTTCAAAATTTATTAGTTAAATATGGCATCCAATCCCATAAAATGTTTTAAACCAGATGGAATAATAAAACTGGAATCACAATGAATTCTATTTATTTCTTTTCAATGTTTATTAGTTAAATAAGGCATCCAATCCCATAAAATGTTTTAAACAAGATGGAATAATAAAACTGGAATCACAATGAATTATATTTATTTCTTTTCAATGTTTATTAGTTAAATAAGGCATCCAATCACATAAAATGTTTTAAACCAGATGGAATAATAAAACTGGAATCACAATGAATTCTATTTATTTCTTTTCAATGTTTATTAGTTAAATAAGGCATCCAATCCCATAAAATGTTTGAAACCAGATGGAATAATAAAACTGGAATCACAATGAATTATATTTATTTCTTTTCAAAATTTATTAGTTAAATAAGACATCCGATCCCATAAAATGTTTTAAACAAGATGGAATAATAAAACTGGAATCAATATGAATTCTATTTATTTCTTTTCAATGTTTATTAGTTAAATAAGGCATCCAATCCCATAAAATGTTTTAAACAAGATGGAATAATAAAACTGGAATCACAATGAATTCTATTTATTTCTTTTCAATGTTTATTAGTTAAATAAGGCATCCAATCACATAAAATGTTTTAAACCAGATGGAATAATAAAACTGGAATCACAATGAATTATATTTATTTCTTTTCAATGTTTATTAGTTAAATAAGGCATCCAATCCCATAAAATGTTTTAAACAAGATGGAATAATAAAACTGGAATCACAATGAATTATATTTATTTCTTTTCAATGTTTATTAGTTAAATATGGCATCCAATCCCATAAAATGTTTTAAACCAGATGGAATAATAAAACTGGAATCACAATAAATTATATTTATTTCTTTTCAATGTTTATCAGTTAAATAAGGCATCCAATCCCATAAAATGTTTTAAACAAGATGGAATAATAAAACTGGAATCACAATGTATTATATTTATTTCTTTTCAATGTTTATTAGTTAAATAAGGCATCCAATCCCATAAAATGTTTTAAACCAGATGGAATAATAAAACTGGAATCACAATGAATTATATTTATTTATTTTCAAAATTTATTAGTTAAATAAGGCATCCAATCCCATAAAATGTTTGAAACCAGATGGAATAATAAAACTGGAATCACAATGAATTATATTTATTTCTTTTCAATGTTTATTAGTTAAATAAGGCATCCAATCCCATAAAATGTTTTAAACCAGATGGAATAATAAAACTGGAATCACAATGAATTATATTTATTTCTTTTCAATGTTTATTAGTTAAATAAGGCATCCAATCCCATAAAATGTTTTAAACAAGATGGAATAATAAAACTGGAATCACAATGAATTATATTTATTTCTTTTCAAAATTTATTAGTTAAATAAGGCATCCAATCCCATAAAATGTTTTAAACCAGATGGAATAATAAAACTGGAATCACAATGAATTATATTTATTTCTTTTCAATGTTTATTAGTTAAATAAGGCATCCAATCCCATAAATGTTTTAAACCAGATGGAATAATAAAACTGGAATCACAATGAATTATATTTATTTCTTTTCAATGTTTATTAGTTAAATAAGGCATCCAATCCCATAAAATGTTTTAAACAAGATGGAATAATAAAACTGGAATCACAATGAATTATATTTATTTCTTTTCAAAATTTATTAGTTAAATAAGGCATCCAATCCCATAAAATGTTTGAAACCAGATGGAATAATAAAACTGGAATCACAATGAATTATATTTATTTCTTTTCAAAATTTATTAGTTAAATAAGGCATCCAATCCCATAAAATGTTTTAAACAAGATGGAATAATAAAACTGGAATCACAATGAATTATATTTATTTCTTTTCAAAATTTATTAGTTAAATATGGCATCCAATCCCATAAAATGTTTTAAACCAGATGGAATAATAAAACTGGAATCACAATGAATTATATTTATTTCTTTTCAAAATTTATTAGTTAAATAAGGCATCCAATCCCATAAAATGTTTTAAACCAGATGGAATAATAAAACTGGAATCACAATGAATTATATTTATTTCTTTTCAATGTTTATTAGTTAAATAAGGCATCCAATCCCATAAAATGTTTTAAACAAGATGGAATAATAAAACTGGAATCACAATGAATTATATTTATTTCTTTGCAAAGTTTATTAGTTAAATAAGGCATCCAATCCCATAAAATGTTTTAAACAAGATGGAATAATAAAACTGGAATCACAATGAATTATATTTATTTCTTTTCAAAATTTATTAGTTAAATAAGGCATCCAATCCCATAAAATGTTTGAAACCAGATGGAATAATAAAACTGGAATCACAATGAATTATATTTATTTCTTTTCAAAATTTATTAGTTAAATAAGGCATCCAATCCCATAAAAAGTTTTAAACAAGATGGAATAATAAAACTGGAATCACAATGAATTATATTTATTTCTTTTCAAAATTTATTAGTTAAATATGGCATCCAATCCCATAAAATGTTTTAAACCAGATGGAATAATAAAACTGGAATCACAATGAATTATATTTATTTCTTTTCAAAATTTATTAGTTAAATAAGGCATCCAATCCCATAAAATGTTTTAAACCAGATGGAATAATAAAACTGGAATCACAATGAATTATATTCATTTCTTTTCAATGTTTATTAGTTAAATAAGGCATCCAATCCCATAAAATGTTTTAAACAAGATGGAATAATAAAACTGGAATCACAATGAATTATATTTATTTCTTTGCAAAGTTTATTAGTTAAATAAGGCATCCAATCCCATAAAATGTTTGAAACCAGATGGATTAATAAAACTGGAATCACAATGAATTATATTTATTTCTTTTCACAATTTACTAGTTAAATAAGGCATCCAATCCCATAAAATGTTTTAAACAAGATGGAATAATAAAACTGGAATCACAATGAATTATATTTATTTCTTTTCAAAATTTATTAGTTAAATAAGGCATCCAATCCCATAAAATGTTTGAAACCAGATGGAATAATAAAACTGGAATCACAATGAATTATATTTATTTCTTTTCAATGTTTATTAGTTAAATAAGGCATCCAATCCCATAAAATGTTTTAAACCAGATGGAATAATAAAACTGGAATCACAATGAATTATATTTATTTCTTTTCAATGTTTATTAGTTAAATAAGGCATCCAATCCCATAAAATGTTTTAAACAAGATGGAATAATAAAACTGGAATCACAATGAATTATATTTATTTCTTTTCAAAATTTATTAGTTAAATAAGGCATCCAATCCCATAAAATGTTTTAAACCAGATGGAATAATAAAACTGGAATCACAATGAATTATATTTATTTCTTTTCAATGTTTATTAGTTAAATAAGGCATCCAATCCCATAAATGTTTTAAACCAGATGGAATAATAAAACTGGAATCACAATGAATTATATTTATTTCTTTTCAATGTTTATTAGTTAAATAAGGCATCCAATCCCATAAAATGTTTTAAACAAGATGGAATAATAAAACTGGAATCACAATGAATTATATTTATTTCTTTTCAAAATTTATTAGTTAAATAAGGCATCCAATCCCATAAAATGTTTGAAACCAGATGGAATAATAAAACTGGAATCACAATGAATTATATTTATTTCTTTTCAAAATTTATTAGTTAAATAAGGCATCCAATCCCATAAAATGTTTTAAACAAGATGGAATAATAAAACTGGAATCACAATGGATTATATTTATTTCTTTTCAAAATTTATTAGTTAAATATGGCATCCAATCCCATAAAATCTTTTAAACCAGATGGAATAATAAAACTGGAATCACAATGAATTCTATTTATTTCTTTTCAATGTTTATTAGTTAAATAAGGCATCCAATCCCATAAAATGTTTTAAACAAGATGGAATAATAAAACTGGAATCACAATGAATTATATTTATTTCTTTTCAATGTTTATTAGTTAAATAAGGCATCCAATCACATAAAATGTTTTAAACCAGATGGAATAATAAAACTGGAATCACAATGAATTCTATTTATTTCTTTTCAATGTTTATTAGTTAAATAAGGCATCCAATCCCATAAAATGTTTGAAACCAGATGGAATAATAAAACTGGAATCACAATGAATTATATTTATTTCTTTTCAAAATTTATTAGTTAAATAAGACATCCGATCCCATAAAATGTTTTAAACAAGATGGAATAATAAAACTGGAATCAATATGAATTCTATTTATTTCTTTTCAATGTTTATTAGTTAAATAAGGCATCCAATCCCATAAAATGTTTTAAACAAGATGGAATAATAAAACTGGAATCACAATGAATTCTATTTATTTCTTTTCAATGTTTATTAGTTAAATAAGGCATCCAATCACATAAAATGTTTTAAACCAGATGGAATAATAAAACTGGAATCACAATGAATTATATTTATTTCTTTTCAATGTTTATTAGTTAAATAAGGCATCCAATCCCATAAAATGTTTTAAACAAGATGGAATAATAAAACTGGAATCACAATGAATTATATTTATTTCTTTTCAATGTTTATTAGTTAAATATGGCATCCAATCCCATAAAATGTTTTAAACCAGATGGAATAATAAAACTGGAATCACAATAAATTATATTTATTTCTTTTCAATGTTTATCAGTTAAATAAGGCATCCAATCCCATAAAATGTTTTAAACAAGATGGAATAATAAAACTGGAATCACAATGTATTATATTTATTTCTTTTCAATGTTTATTAGTTAAATAAGGCATCCAATCCCATAAAATGTTTTAAACCAGATGGAATAATAAAACTGGAATCACAATGAATTATATTTATTTATTTTCAAAATTTATTAGTTAAATAAGGCATCCAATCCCATAAAATGTTTGAAACCAGATGGAATAATAAAACTGGAATCACAATGAATTATATTTATTTCTTTTCAATGTTTATTAGTTAAATAAGGCATCCAATCCCATAAAATGTTTTAAACCAGATGGAATAATAAAACTGGAATCACAATGAATTATATTTATTTCTTTTCAATGTTTATTAGTTAAATAAGGCATCCAATCCCATAAAATGTTTTAAACAAGATGGAATAATAAAACTGGAATCACAATGAATTATATTTATTTCTTTTCAAAATTTATTAGTTAAATAAGGCATCCAATCCCATAAAATGTTTTAAACCAGATGGAATAATAAAACTGGAATCACAATGAATTATATTTATTTCTTTTCAATGTTTATTAGTTAAATAAGGCATCCAATCCCATAAATGTTTTAAACCAGATGGAATAATAAAACTGGAATCACAATGAATTATATTTATTTCTTTTCAATGTTTATTAGTTAAATAAGGCATCCAATCCCATAAAATGTTTTAAACAAGATGGAATAATAAAACTGGAATCACAATGAATTATATTTATTTCTTTTCAAAATTTATTAGTTAAATAAGGCATCCAATCCCATAAAATGTTTGAAACCAGATGGAATAATAAAACTGGAATCACAATGAATTATATTTATTTCTTTTCAAAATTTATTAGTTAAATAAGGCATCCAATCCCATAAAATGTTTTAAACAAGATGGAATAATAAAACTGGAATCACAATGAATTATATTTATTTATTTTCAAAATTTATTAGTTAAATATGGCATCCAATCCCATAAAATGTTTTAAACCAGATGGAATAATAAAACTGGAATCACAATGAATTATATTTATTTCTTTTCAAAATTTATTAGTTAAATAAGGCATCCAATCCCATAAAATGTTTTAAACCAGATGGAATAATAAAACTGGAATCACAATGAATTATATTTATTTCTTTTCAATGTTTATTAGTTAAATAAGGCATCCAATCCCATAAAATGTTTTAAACAAGATGGAATAATAAAACTGGAATCACAATGAATTATATTTATTTCTTTGCAAAGTTTATTAGTTAAATAAGGCATCCAATCCCATAAAATGTTTGAAACCAGATGGATTAATAAAACTGGAATCACAATGAATTATATTTATTTCTTTTCACAATTTACTAGTTAAATAAGGCATCCAATCCCATAAAATTTTTTAAACCAGAATTCTTGTAAAAATCATTACTTGCTGTCATATATGGTTTGGTGTCCCCGCTGTACGTCTTGACGTCCTCGACAAAATCCACAGATGAATATGCAATGCGATAGGTCCTGATCTGGCATCTCGTCTACAGTCGCTTTCTCAGAGACGTGCTGTTTCTTCCTTCTGTCTCTTCTATAAGTATTTTCACGGCATGTGCCCCGACGAGCTACTTTCGCTGGTCTCAGACTCCATGAATTTAAGTGAGCTACTAGGCTGGCATATCGGTCCTACCCTTTCATTGTCGAAACGTTTAAATGTAACAGCTCCTCATCTCGCACTTCCCGTCTGTTGAGCTCCTTTCCTCTTGCTTGCTTCCCTGATAACTATAATCTTCAAATATTCAAGTGTAATGTCAATCGACATATGACACCCTGAGCTTGTTCCCCCTCCTTCTCTGTATCCTTTCCTCAAACACGCCTCTTTACTCTTGTTTTCAATCCTCTGTAACTCCTCGCGTGCTAGTGGCCCTCTCGCCTTGCTTGGTGAACTGCTTAAAAAAATGTTTGTTTTTTTTTGTTTTTTTTTTAAGATAAATCTCCATAATATATTTTATTCATAAAAGCAGTTAAAAGCTTTACTAAATAATAACTTAGTTTTATTACATTATTTATTCTACGATTAAAAGGTAAGATTTTCTGTACCTGGATCTCTGTTTGGCAAAAAAAAAAAAAATTGATGTAAATTTTCCAATGACTTATACTTATAACTAATATAAACATTAAGCTTTGCCAAAATGAATTTCTCAAATTTTCATAAATTAAATAAGTGTGTGAGAGGGTAACATATGTAAAAAAAAGTATTTTTACCAAGATTTTCTAAAAACAGAAACTTTTCTTAAATAATTTAATTCATTTCGTGAATAAGTCCTGAAAGATTTTTACAAAAATTGCCAAATCAATGTGTTTTCCCCGCATAAAAACAGTTAAAATTTCCATACTAATTTATCACGTTGATCTCAGAAAAACAAAGTGTATAAACAAAATTTCGAATTTTCTAAAGAGGATTAAAAACTAATTTTTACATGAAAGATCCTTTGGTCTTTCCTCTTAATAATACCACAAAGATTTTGTCGATAAAACTTTGTTTTTTTTTTTTTTAGGTTTGGATCATTTTTTTTTTAATCAAACAAGTTGCATAAAATCTGCTTTGAGTCGTAAAATACGAAAAATCACTAAAACTATGAATTATTTAATTAGAAAAAACTTTTAATGACATCTATGAATAAAATACTTAATAGACACTACTGTCTTCTATCGGCCTGTTCACCCGATAAAACAGTATTTATTTCGTCAACGTTTTCTTTATTAAGAAAATGTTGACGAAATAAATACTGTTTAAAAAACGGAGGGTCTATCCAATTTTACTGCCTGACGGCACCTGTTTGGTAGAAAACACGGTAACAGGAAGTTTGTTTTTCCAAATATTTTATAACATATATATATATATATATACATATATATATATATATATATATATATATATATATATATATATATATATATATATATGAAGAAATATAGTCTTAAAGTGTACTATATTTATGGGATAAAGTGCTCAATATCAGAGATAAAACGTGTGTAAATATAAAAGTGAACATAGAAGTCAACACTTAGAGGCGACAGTCTGTTTCACGCTAGATGTGTGTGTGTGTGTGTGTGCGTGCGTGCGTGCGTGCGTGCGTGCGTGCGTGCGTGTGTGTGTGTGTGCATTTATGCAGCAATTTCTCTTTTAGGCATGTCTGATTAAATAAATTACAAACATGATGTCTGCTTATTTTGAGCATAATCCGTTCATATTCACAGATATTTTTCCGTGCATCACAATCAAATGAGGCAAGAAATGCACTGTAACAGAGAAAATCACTTTTATTTCGCAAGTGCTTTCCATCTCTTTCTGAGATCATCATCAGGGTGCAACTGCTAAGAGATGGAAAGTACTTGGGAAATAAAAGTGATTTTCACTGATTGTAATGAGTCCGAATTAATCTCTCCGATTCCTCAATCTGAGCAGCTATCCATTACTCCATCGCGCACGAGAGACGATATATATGAGGAATATGATGATTTCGGTCCTGGGGAATTTTGTGCATGAAACAAACTGTTGCCGCTCTGTATTGAGACTTATATTCACGTACGTTTTATACCTGATATTAAAGCACTTTTACCGACAAATATATCATACCATAAAACTAGGTACCACCACTGAATCGCTAAAAAAATTAGCAAACATCGATGGAAAAAAGCCCCAAACTTATTAAAGTTTTATCTTCAGAAACTTTATGTTTTATTAAGAGTAAAGACCAAAGGATTGTTTTGATTATTCAATTATGATTTTTATGCTTTTTAGAACTTTCGAAATTTTGATTAAAAATTTTGTTTTTCTTGCGTCAAAGAAGGACCATAAATTAGTATATGAAAATTTAACTTCTTATTGCGATGAAAAACACATTGATTTGGAAATTCTTGCAAAAATCAAATAATTGTCGGATTTTAATGAATCGTTCAGGACTTATTCACGAATGAATGAAAGTATTTTAGAAATGATTCTTTTCAGACAGTCTTGGTAAAAAAAAGAAACATTATTTACATCTCTTACCCACCACTTATTTTATTTTAGGAAATTTCGAGAGATTCTTTTTTAATCTTTATATTAGTTACAAGCAGAAGTCCTTGGAGAATTTAAATCATCAATGTTTTTTGTAAAAAATCTGCTCTAAATTGTCAAATAAAACATGCACTAAAACAATGACGTTATTTAATTAGAAAAACTTTTAATTGCTTTTATAATTAAGATATATTATGTAAATTATTCTTTTAAAACTTTTTCGATGAATAATGAATTCTTACAATAATTGCTTTCATTTTGTACTTTTAATTAGAATAACTTATAAAATTTTAAATCTTTTAAAAATTCTGCATTAATTTGTAGCAGTTAGGTTAGTTAATTTGTAGTTAGGTTACTTTAATTAAAGATTCACTAAAAAATGGGAATACATGATTAAAAAATGCCGCAAACTTACTAAAATAAACATTCATCTTTAAAAAAATTTATGTTGTTATTAAGAGAAAAGACCAAAGGATTTTTGGGTTATTTAATTATATCTTTTATCCTTTTTAGAAATTTCGAAATTTTACTTAAACATCTTGGATTTTTTTCTTCAACGCGGTGGCTAAATATTAGTGTAGGAAATTTTAGCGTCTTTTTGCGGTGAAAATATACATTGATTCAGAAATTCTTGCGAAATCAAATAATTATTGGATTTTAATGAAACTTTCCAATGAATGAAACTATATTTTTTTTTAGAAAATATTGGTAAAAATATATTTTTACATCTATTACCCACCCTGTATTTAATTTTATGAAATTTCGAGAAATTAAATTTTGTAGAGTTTAATGTATGCATCAGTCAAAAGCAGAACTGCTTGGTGAATTTAAATCGTCAGTTTATTTTTGTCATAAACAGGACACAGTTACCAAAAGTCTGCTTTGATCGTAAAATAAAAATGCCATAAAACTAAGACATTATTTAATTAGGAAAGCTTTTAATTGCTTTTAGGAACAAGATATTTAATATCTTACGAAATAAATTCTTGGTGAATAAGGAATTTTACAAGAATTCTTTTTAAGATTTTAATTATAATAATAAAAATTCAATAAAAAAAATAGATTACGGAGAATATTTTCATAAATTTTTAAGATTAATAACTAGTTAAAAATGTTATAAAAAAGGCGCTCGTGTTATATTCTTCAAGTAAATTTTACATATATATAGAAAATATTAGATAAACTTTTGTCTGTCATTCGAACTGTCAATCTGTTAACACCTGAAATAAACAGCTACCGCCTTGTTAATAAATGCATTTCTGCGATATTTTAGACTTAAAGTAAATAATGTTTGTTGCAATTCAGGCTAATTAAACTTTAAATCAGCTAATATTCCTCAAATAAAGTTGCAGAAAAGTATATTTTATTTTTGAAAGATTTTTAATATAGATTGCGATGACGATTTCATCTAGCACGAAACAGACTGTCGCCTCAAAGTGTTGACTTCTGTGTTCACTTTTATATTTACACAAGCTCTATCTCTGATATTAAACACTTTATCTCATAAATATACCACATATTAAGACTATATTTCTTATATATATATATATATATATATATATATATATATATATATATATATATATATTTAAATAAGTTTTTCGTGGTACACAATTTAATAATAGGTAGGAAAAGACAATATTTATAAGGAATTTTTTAAAAAGCAAAAGCTAAAATAAAAACGAGAAATAAAAAGCAAAAATAAAAATGTCCCAGGACTTATCAAATTTATTTATTCTGGGAATTTAAAAAAGCGTGTAAATTAATTTTAAATTAACGAATGTAACAGAATGGAAGAAGAAAAAAAAATGATAATTTCAAGAAACTATAGTCCAATAATATTCAGATCCAGCAAGCATTCCTTGTGTTTACAAAGGGAAGGATCACGGGATCTGATATACAAGGACTCTAGAACCTTGAGGTGAAATGTGGAGTGGGACCTAGATAAAATTACAAATCGGTCACCACTAAAAATTTTCACACATTTCCTACTATTTATTAAATCTTCAGCAATAGCAGAACCAGAACTGTTGGTCAGTTGGCGATTCCTGGCGGACGGATTCAGAATCCTGGGGGGTAAATGCTGTTTTATTCTCGAATCCAAACGCTGGGACGTCCTCCCTATGTAGTCGTGTCCACGAACTACACTTGTATTGGTAAATCACTGAATTAACATGATGGGGAGGGAGCACGTCCTTACGAATGGAAGAGAAAGCAGGACGGGTAAGAAATATTACCCTGACATTCGCCGAAAAATAACAACTATTGATTAAACGTGAAATACGTTTAGATAAACTCTCACCCTCTGTACCAACAGAGGGAAGACGCAAATAAACTGGGCATTTATCAGCTAATTGTGGCTTCACCCTCTGAAACTTACTGATGACGTCATGAATAACGGAGTCTAAAACATCCAAAGGATATCCGTTTTTTGATAGTGTCATTCTAACAAAATCAATTTCAGCGCAGAGAAGGCCCTCAGAACATAACTTAAGTGCCCTGTGAATTAAGGCCTTAATCAAATTAATCTTTCGTTGTCTGGAACAAAAAGAGTCCCAACGCGTATAAAGTCCCGAGACAGCCAGGACAGAGTAAGAATAGGATAGTGGCTTGACAATTGCATCTAGCATAAAACAGCCTTTCGCCTCTAAGTGTTGACTTCAATATTCACTTTTATATTTAGACACGCTCTATCTCTGATATTGAGGACTATATCCCATAAATATAGCAAATCTTAAGACTATATTTCTTCATATATATATATATATATATATATATATATATATATATATATATATATATATAAATTCCCAAGAGGATAGAATCCAGGTAGAACTCAATGTCCAGGACAGAGTAAGAATATAATATAAAAGGCTCAAACACTAATATTCCATGGTTATAATTTATCACATTGGAATCGTAATCACGATCCAATTCATCAGACCTACAAATTCAAAAAGAAATTCTTCGTGTGGACGGCCTTCGACTTGGTCACATCAAGGACTTAATTTCTGCCCACACTGCCGAAGCTGGTGAACATTTGAAAACATCCATAACAGCTCTTATTGATACCCTTCTCCGAGCTGAGATACCCCAACATGCTCGCGACTTAATATTTTCAGTCAACTTAATGGCTTTAAAAAAAAAAAGACGGAGGTATCCGCCCTATCGCTGTTGGTAACATTTTTCGTCGACTCGCGGCAAAAATTGCTTGTAGAGTTGTTATGAAAGAGATAGGGCATGAATTGCGACCTTTCCAGCTCGGGGTAGGCATAAAGGGCGGATGTGAAGCCGCGGTTCATGCCACAAGATCATTTTTCGAGAATACATCACCTGGATATGAAAAACGCTATAAATAGCATCAGAAGGGATCCTGCCCTGGAAGTTTGCCATCAACGGACTCCTTCCATATTTAAACTGGCTCATCTTTCGTATAGTCATCCAAGTATGTTGATCGCCTCCGATATCTCTTCTGCTACTGGAATCCAGCAAGGTGATCCACTTGGTCCGCTACTATTTGCGATGGCTATTGACGGGGTAGCTCGTTCCATCGCTTCTCCTTTCAATATATGGTATCTTGACGATGCAACGCTGGGAGGATCTGTCGAGGCCGTAGCTGTTGACCTTCGACGAGTTATTCCTGCTTTATTGCTGCTTGGACTTGAGATTAACTCGTCCAAGTCAGAGATAATAAACTTGACTTATAGTGCAGATGATTTCGAGAATGCTATCCGGGATATCAGACTCATCCTTGAGGATATAAAAATAACACCTAAGGAGGAATTACACATTTTTGGTTCTCCAGTCTTTCCAATGGCCATTCGAGAGTGTTTGGATACTAAACATGTCATTCTAACAAGAATGACTGATAAATTGCAACTAATTGATGCACATTCAGCCCTCTTCCTCTTGAAGAAGAGTTTTTCGCTACCGAGTTTCCTCTACACTCTCCGAAGTGCCCCTTGCTACCTCGAACAGGATTTCTTAAATGAGATAGATATCACAGTTAAGAGATGCGCGGAGCTAATTTGCAACAAATTTGATACTGTTCTGTACGTGTGTTTGGGAGAGTAGTAATTCTATTAAGAAAGGTGAAATAGGAAAAAAGCCTGGACATAGATTAATATTTAGGTAATATTCAATGGTGGCACTCTCAAGGATTTTCCTTCTGAGTGAGTTTTTTTTGGGTTTTTTTTAAAATGCTACACTCATAAAAAAAGAAAATAACTCACTCAGAAGGAAAATCCTCATAAATTCATTTCGTTTTTTGCCTTGAAAAAGTTCACATCGGACGAAACGCATCGGCAACTGTTACAGTTTTCCTATTGTCTTTTACATTTATATATATATATATATATATTTCAAAATTCGCAGGATTTTTCAAACTGTTTATTGCTATATATATATATATATATATATATATATATATATATATATATATATATATATATATATATATATTAAATAAAAACAGACCACTTTAATATGGAATATGGAATATGGAACCTTAAAGTGGTCTGTTTTTATTTAAATTATTAGCTCTGATTTACATTGAGCTCTCTGGATTTTATCCTCGTTGGGCCTACCCATACGGATTACCTAGTTTTTCGTAAACTAAATGTATATATATATATATATATATATATATATATATATATATATATATATATATATATATAAATTCGTCTTCCTTCCTTGAGTTTGAACCAAATACCGGTCCACTTGAGACTGCTGAAATAGTCTTTCCAGACTCTCTGACGCCTGTGTAGAACCCTTTCTTAACCATTTCTGGAAAAGAAACATTTCTGGAAAAGAAACATTTCTGGAAAAGAAAGGTGTAGTTTCAGTAACTGGGCAAGGCTGTATATACGCACGCACTGACATCCCATTTGGTGCGGTGAGGCGTCGGTGATAATCCTAACAGCTATTATACAAGCATGATGTCAAAAGCCCATTTTTCTTCCTCAGAACAAACTGACTACCTAATCAAGTTCAACTGCAGATCAAAGCCAAGCTGAAAAAAAAAAATAAAATAAATAACAGAATAAAATTAAGTCACTGTTCAGAACAAGTTTCTATAAAATATTTTTATAATTTTGCTAAATATATTCCGTACCTCGCTCTGATTTGTTCATTTTTTTTACTGAAGAAATCCTTCGTGTCACCAACTGTATTTTGATTGGTTGATTTTAATTCACCTTCTTTCTAAATGTTGCGAGATGTCGGGCAGGCTCTACAGTGATACGTCAATTTTATTTTACTTCCTCCGCTGGACTTGACAAATTAACGTGGTTGAGAAATTTCATCCAGTGTCCATCTAGTTGACTGATTTAATTTTGCTTCAAAATCTTTTGTTACTAATAGAGATTTAATATGCTTATCTTAGTCTGGCACAAGGTCACAGTTGTGGAGCACGTGGTCAGTGACATGTCAGCCATTAAACCACGAGATTTTAAGTCTCGGGGTTCGGAAGGAGAGAATCGGTAGCAAAAGATTGTTTCACTAACCATCATTTATAAATGTTTGGTCGTAAGCAATAGACATAATCCAACATACGAACTATGAATTGGAGATATCCAGATCAAGTAAGTACATAGGTTTACATATCTGGGAAGCGTTTTAACAGATAACTAATAATGTGGCACCGAAATCCGAAGAAGCATTCGAATAGCGAAAGTTGGTTTTCAAAAGAAAAACAAATTAATAAGAAATAGAAAGGAACAAGAAAAAACGTGTTAAACTCCTCTATGGCATTAAATGCTGGACAATCTTTTTCAATGACCACCCCCACCCCGAGTAAGGCAATAAAGCCACTAAGACATATATGGTGCGAGAGAATACGAGAAAAAGAAAAACATTACTAAAGAAAGAGAACAATAAAAGAACAGAAATTAAGAAGACAGAAGATATCGATTGACATTGTATTTACATTTTGGAAAATCAAAATTGACTGAATCAGGAAGTGAGTTCCACAAGTGAGAAGTCCGAGAGAAGAAACTGTTAGCATAGAACTTACGGTTACATCTAGCCATTTCATCTGTAAGATTATGAGATCTTACCGCCAATCTAGTAATAAGCTTCAATTTATAAAGAGTACGTATCAAAGAGGAAAGCTCACCAGACCAATTACTACGAAAATATTGATGGAAAGAGCACAGGGAAACTACACTACGGCGGTGGGCAAGTGATTTTCTCACAGATGAAGAGAATATTTGAGGCAAAAGAGGTGTGGCTCTACCGAAGTAAGGGACATTTCTGGGATACGTAATGAGGAAAGAAGGTTTGGCAAAATTGACACCCAAAGGAAATATTGAAAGCAAGAGTGATATAATAAAGCAGTATCTGCCTATATTTCTGAGATGAGGTATTATGTCCACTATTTACATTATTCGGACTATTGTCCTCATCAGTGTCGCCATATTTATTACAACGTTTCGGCTGTTGTACGCTCCGGCCTTCTTCAAGGACACACGGCAGAGTGGATAAAGGCGTTAGTTAGATCCAGTGACAGGACCCAAAGAGTGTGAGTTCAGTACCCGGTTAAGGCGGTGGAGAACTTGGAGAAGGGAATTAACAGGAGATAACTGACAACTGACATCCATTAAAATAGGGCGCGTGAAAATAGAACAGTCTAACACAGTGAGCGAAATAAAGGGTTCAGTTCGACATTGCAACCACCTGAAGAAGGCCGAAGCGTACAACGGCTGAAACGTTGTAATAAATATGGCGACAAAGATGAGGACAATAGACCGAATAATGTAAATAGTGTCCATAATACCTCATCTCAGAAATATAGACAGATACTGAACGGCCGAAACGTTGTAATAAATATGGCAACAAAGATGAGGACAATAGCCCGAATAATGTAAATAGTTACATAATAAATCATCTCAGAAATATAGACAGATACTGAAGGGCCGAAACGTTGTGATAAATATAGCAACAAAGATGAGGAAAATAGTCCGAATAATGTAAATAGTGTACATAATACCTCATCTCAGAAATATAGACAGATACTGAAGGGCCGAATCGTTGTGATAAATATGGTGACAAAGATGAGGACAATAGTCCGAATAATGTAAATAGTTGCATAATAACTCATCTCAGAAATATAGACAGATACTGAAGGGCCGAAACGTTGAGATAAATATGGTGACAAAGATGAGGACAATAGTCCGAATAATGTAAATAGTTGCATAATAACTCATCTCAGAAATATAGACAGATACTGAAGGGCCGAAACGTTGTGATAAATATGGTGACAAAGATGAGGACAATAGTCCGAATAATGTAAATAGTTGCATAATAACTCATCTCAGAAATATAGACAGATACTGAAGGGCCGAAACGTTGTGATAAATATGGTGACAAAGATGAGGACAATAGTCCGAATAATGTAAATAGTTGCATAATAACTCATCTCAGAAATATAAACAGATACTGCGTGCAAAATATTTAGATTTCAGCATTAAATAACCCACAACTAAAGACGGCCGGAGCGTACAACGGCCGAAACTTTGGAATAAAGATGGCGACAAAGATGAGGACAATAGTCCGAATAATGAAAATAGTGTCCATAATACCTCATCTCAGAAATATAAACAGATACTGCGTGCAAAATATTTAGATTTCAGCATTAAATAACCCACAACTAAAGACGGCCGGAGCGTACAACGGCCGAAACTTTGGAATAAAGATGGCGACAAAGATGAGGACAATAGTCCGAATAATGAAAATAGTGTCCATAATAACTCATCTCAGAAATATAAACAGATACTGCGTGCAAAATATTTAGATTTCAGCATTAAATAACCCACAACTAAAGACGGCCGGAGCGTACAACGGCCGAAACTTTGGAATAAAGATGGCGACAAAGATGAGGACAATAGTCCGAATAATGAAAATAGTGTCCATAATAACTCATCTCAGAAATATAAACAGATACTGCGTGCAAAATATTTAGATTTCAGCATTAAATAACCCACAACTAAAGACGGCCGGAGCGTACAACGGCCGAAACTTTGGAATAAAGATGGCGACAAAGATGAGGACAATAGTCCGAATAATGAAAATAGTGTCCATAATAAAGCAGCTCGTAACCTCCCTAAGCTTCATATGCAAATGGTTGCCACAACAGGGATTAGGAGAGGTAGTAAAAATGACAAATTTTACTGAGATTCACAAAAGACATAGAATTGCGGGGAGCCATGATCGCCCCGCGTACAGAAGGAGTGCGACACAGAGAAGAAGAAGATGTCGAATAAATGGATAGAATAGAAATATCCTGTAAAACTAATCCCACAAAAAGAATCTTGCATAAAAAATGGTATTAAACAACACTGCTTTAAACTGGGCTCAAAAAAATATTTTCGGTCGATAGATATTATACAAATTTCCAAGAGTTGCGCCGTGCTATTGAAAATGTAAAAACATTGTATCAATGTCAATAATTTGTATCGTTTTTGTCATTTGCTTTGTCAAAAATACATAGTCGGCTAAGATTGAGTCATTATCTCTTGCAAGCTGCTGGCAATAGTTAAAAGAGCAGTTATTAGATCAATGGGTGGATAGTGTATCAATGTCACCAGCTCTTTTCTCGCGATAATTTCTGATCGCACAAGGTTCAGCCATTGCCAGTTATGAAAAGTTATCAATCGTTAAATGTCCAATTAATATTTCAACGGACGGATACCGTATCATATCGTCAGCTCCATGTCCAAAGAATTCCTGTTCGCTTAAGGTTAATGTATTGCTACTGGTACGCTGTGACTAGCAGTTTTATGAGCAATTATCATATCAACGGACGGAATTTGTATCCATATCGTAGTTCCATTCCCATAGAATTCCTGATCGCTTAAGGTTAAGTTATTGCTACTGGTATGCTGTGCCTAGCAGTTTAATGAGCAATTATCATATCAACGGACGGATGTTGTATCCATAAGGTCCGCTCTATTCCCATAGAAGTCCTGATCGCTTGAGGTGAAGTTATTGCTACTGGTACGCTGTGCCTAGGATATAAATGTCAAATTATTATATCAACAGACGGACGTTGTATACATATCGTAAGTTCTATTCCAATATCGACTAAGGTTAAGTTATTGCTACTGGTACGCTGTGCCTCGCAGTTAAATGTCCAATTATTATATCAAAGGACGGAATTTGTATACATATCGTCAGTTCCATTCCCATAGAATTCCTGATCGATTAAGGCTAATTTATTGCTACTGGTACGCTGTGCCTAACAGTTAATTGGCCAATTATTATATCAACGGACGGATGCTTATCCATATACTTAGCTCTACTCCCATAGAATTCCTGATCGCTTAATGTTAAGTTATTGCTACTGGTACGATGTGCCTAGCAGTTAAATATCCAATTATTATATCAACCGACAGATGTTGTATCCATATCATCACTCCATTGCCATAGAATTCCTGATCGCTTAAGTTTAAGTTATTGCTACTGGTACGCTTTGCCTAGCAGTTAATTGGCCAATTATTATATCAACGGACGGATGTTGTATCCATATCGTCATTTCTATTCCCACAGAATTCCTGATCGCTAATGGTTAATTTATTGATACTTGTATCTGTGCCTAGCAGTTAATTGGCCAATTATTATGTCAATGGACGAAATTTGTATACATATCGTCAGTTCTATTCCCATAGAATTCCTGATCGATTAAGTTAAGTTATTGCTACTTGTACGCTGTGCCTAGGAATTAAATGTCCAATTATTATATCAACGGGCGCATGTTGTATTCATGTCGTCAGCTGCATTCCCATAGAATTCCTGGTCGCTTAAGATTAAGTTATTGCTACTGGTACGCTGTGCCTAGCAGTTAATTGGCCAATTATTATATCAACGGACGGATGTTGTATCCATATCGTCAGTTCTATTCCCATAGAATTCCTTATTAATTAAGGTGAAGTCATTGCTAACGGTCTGCTGTGCGTAGCAGTTAAATATCCAATTATTATATCAACGGACGGATGTTGTATCCATATAGTCAGATCCATTCCCATAGAATTCCTGATCGCTTAAGGTTAAGTTATTTCTACTGGTACGCTGTGTATAGCAGTTAAATGTTCATTTACTATATAAATGTTCGGCTGATGTCTCCATATCTTCGGCTGTTTTGTCTAAGAGTTTCCTATGATTAATTCGTTGCCACTTGCACGCCGTTGGCAATATCTAATTTTTCAATTATTATATCAGTTGTCTGGTATTGTACTAATATCTTCTACTTTTTGTCAAAGAGATGTCGATTAACGTTTAGTCATTACTGCTTTTTGTCGGTTTTCTTTACTGTGGGACTTCATATCATGTCTCGATGCAATACAGATTATTTGGTATCGCCTTATTTAAATGTTATTACAATCGAACTGCTTTAGATACCTGCTTGAATGGGAGTAGATATGATGATGATGGAGTTCAAATTTCTTAGGATTATTACCAGTTCATTTTTAATAATTCCCACATTGCCCTCGCTTATATTATGGTATTTAAGCTAGTGTGTCTATTTCAGGTGTCATGCCTATTGACATGTTAGAATTGAAGATGAAGCATACAAAACTTCTACCAGGTTTTCTACCATGGAACGTTTATTCTCTCATATATACATATATATATATATATATATATATATATATATATATATATATAAAAGTGGACATGAAAGTCAGCACTTAGAGGCGACAGTCTGTTTCATGCTAGTGCAATCGTCAGGCGCCTGACGATTGCACTAGCATGAAACAGACTGTCGCCTCTAAGTGCTGACTTCCATGTCCACTTTTATATTCACACGCTCTATCTCTGATATTGAGCACTTTACCCCATAAATATAGCACATTTAAGACTATATTTCTGCATATATATATATATATATATATATATATATATTATAAATTAATTGATTTAAAATATGTTTTTTTCGCTACACAGTGATACCATGTTTCAGAAATGGAAGTTAAAGCCCCTGAATTTAATTTTGTTATTAAACCAAAGACATTAGTTCCATTTCCTCGTCAAGCGAATTTTGGACTCCGAAAACAGTATTAATTAATCTGAAGAAGTCATTTCTAATATTAAACCAAAGACATTAGTTCCATTTCCTCGTCAAGCTTGACGAGGAAATGGAACTAATGTCTTTGGTTTAATAACAAAGTGAAATTCGAAGGCTTTAGCTTCCATTTCTGAAACATGGTTATCACTGTGTAGCGAAAAACCCATATTTTAAATCAATTAATTTATAATATTAATGCTCTGTAAATTTACATTGAGCACTATTGTGTAAAAATAAAAATATCTATAAGAACACCGGATTTTATATCTTACTGTTCTTTCTTTTATATATATATATATATATATATATATATATATATATATATATATATATATATATATATATATATATATATATGAACCTAAAGAGCTAGGTAAACCTACTAGGTTTCACCTTCACGGTTCCTGTAGGTGATACCGAGGTAGGTTTACCTGGCCCTTTAGGCTTATATTACGTTTACTCTACTTCGTGTATTGCGACTTTAAGTAGTTATTATTTTACTCGTTTTGGAAGTTTTTTTTTCCTTTGGATTCTGAGCTTGAATTCTGGACGATTGTTTTCGCCTCAATTTCATATTCTTAGTTCTTTCTTTTTTTTATTCCTCCTTTTTCCTTGGCCATGGATTTGTTCAATTACAAGTCGAAATACCTAAGGTTTTTCCAAACGAGTACCACTATATATATATATATATATATATATATATATATATATATGCAAGTGTCATTAAAAACGACAGACACGGTACTACGGTTAAGTTTTTTATTTAATTTTTCTTGTGTACGAACAAGAGTTTTCTTTGCTGGACAAAGGGTGTGTAAGAACTGTCCAAATGTTTTATTTTTTCGAGCGCTTTCGGCTATACCTTTAGCCATTATCAAGGATGATTCAATATTTCAGCTTAATTGAGTGTGTGCATTATGTGTATGTCTTAGTGTGTAATAGGGGTGTTTTAATTTCCAAATACGGTTAGCACGTTGTGGCTTTGTTCGTAGTTAATATTGTTGAGGGTAGGCTTTTTCTTTTTTATTATTAAAGCCTCCATTATTTTTTACCTTTTTTTACAGTTGGAAGCAATTAATATATTTGTGTTTTCTACTAGTATATTTCTAATGGAGTCTGGTAAATTTTTGTGTGTGTTTAAATGGGTTCTAATGGAGCTGTGATCGGATAGGTGTAACGTAAGGCGTCTAGATAAGCATGTGGTTGTGTAACTGATGTAATTATTTATGAGTCCGGTTTCGTTAGGAACGCAGTTCCTCAAGGGGCATTTGAACTCGTAAATAATGTTTGTTCTTTGCAATTTTGACATATATATATATATATATATATATATATATATATATATATATATATATATATATGTATATATATATATATATATATATATATATATATAATAAATATTACCCATCTAAAATAGCTTCAATTTAAATTCATAAATTAGACTCTAACTGATAAAGATTTTACCTTCACAGTCATTCACAATATTAAAATATTACTATTAGTAAATTTTTATTTTTTTTATATTTGTTTATTAATATAATATTCAGCTTATATTAAATCCCTAATTTATTTGTGGAGACGTTAAATATTTAAATTGCTAACGAGCATTAAATTTAATTTCTATGTGGAGTTTTTAAACATTTAAATTACTATCAATCGCTACAATCTGTGTTTATCTAAATTGCTAAAGCTATACCACCCCTCTTCTTCCTCCGAAAACCCTACGGACATCTCTTATATCTTATTCTTTTACTTCTCCCCCTTTTTTCCATTTCCCCCTTTTTTTCCTTTTTCCCTTATCATTTCCGTTGAGTTAACAGATTGAATAGGTCAATGTCTGATCCTTAACACTCCTCCTCAATATTAAGGATTGTAATAAAAATAAATTTTAAAACTCTCCCTTCCCTCTCTGAAATCGACCATGTCTCACACTATTCGTCACCACAGTCTATTCACCTTATATAAACTTAATACTGTCCTTCAAAAGTGTAAATTTTAAATTCATTTTTCGTTTCACCTTTGAAAGTGAAGTCTGAAGATCCAGAGAAAAATAAATTTCTCTGGTGAAATAAATTATAACTAATGTCGCCTTAAAGTGGTCTGTTTTTCTATAAATTAATACACACACACACACACACACACACACACATATATATATATATATATATATATATATATATATATATATATATATATATATATATATATATATATATATATGGTGTAACAGCAAAATTGTCCTAATTGTGTTAGAGCAAAATTATCCAATTGGTAGATTAAGCTTTGGACCTGTTTATCTTAGAAATAATTAAAGATATCTTACAGGAATTCTCCGAGTTTTTTTTATAATACTATTGGACTCTACTTTGAGCAATAAGATTGTATAATTACTCCCCAAGTTTAACAGAAGTATCGGGATGAAATCGATCATAAACGTAAATGACATGTTCATCAATAATTAATAAATTAGCTAAAGATCGGAAGCTCACGAATGATTGAAATCAAATTCAAATATATATATATATATATATATATATATATATATATATATATACACACACACACACACACACACACATACACACATATATACATATATATATATATATATATATATATATATATATATATATATATATATATATATATATACATATATATATTATTCCATTTTTAAACTTATTCAAGTTGATTTTCGCACTTCCTAACTTTGTGTCCTGGAGTAACAAAGTGCCTCACACGTTTCAAGGTACGATTTCATTTTGAAGTCCTTTTTCAGTGCCCTTTTCACTGTCATAAGTGAAAGTACTCTATAACGTGCCATGGATTGAGTCTTATGAATTATGGATTGAGTTGGATCTTTTCTAATTGATCTCTTTAGCTCTAAGTTGAAATGATAATCCCTCTTACTGTTGTTACCTCCTAATCCAGTTTTCTGCTTTACTGTTCCCTCTTTTTTAAGCTTATTCGCCATTCTCTTGATGGTCCTAGAATGGACTTTGAAGATGGAAACTAGAGTATGAATGTTGGTACCATTACTGGAGGCCTGAATGATTTTTTTCTCTCATCATTGCTCATCTGAGAAGACATTGGGGCTGACACAAAACGATTTTAAGCTTTTCTCTTTCTAGCTGAATAACTAAAATTTTCTTTGGTGATTCTTACGAGAAATGGTATCATGATGGCTAAATGAAAGCTTGGAAAAAAGAAACTCAATTTGTTTAGTGTTTTTTTTTATATTAAACATTTTGTGGAATGGACAATTATTCTGTAACACGATATGAACAATTTTGCTGTGACACTCGGTATAAAATGTAGCAAAACAAGGTTCTTCTTGTCTCTTAGGTATGTCCGTTTTCTTTTTGGTCTAGAAGTTAGGGTAAGTAAGGATAAGCATCGTTATAAATGTCAGCTTAAGTCATCCTTGCGCAGAGTTGGAACAACCAAAGAAAATGTTGATTTACTTAATAGATGGAGATTTTGGTATGCGTTGGAAAGTGGAATATATGGAGTTGAGTCATCAGCGGACCTAACAAACGAATGCGCCCCTGTAACGATGTTCTTTACCTACGTGCGACTAAATCTTGAAGCAAGAGGAAAAAGGAAAAGGAAAAAGGGAAAGGAAAAAGTTCCTTTTTTTTCTTGTAGACTTAACCAGCGCCATCTAACGGCATTTGGTGAAACCAACTGGGGTAATAAAGTTTTCGGTTCCTTTATTAGTAGCATTATGGGACAATGTATTTCTTTTCTTATTATTCATTATTATTTTATTTATTAGTTTTATTTAATTTTCCCGCAATATATGGCCGTTAGTACTGAGTAGTTTGATCTTTCCTTACAAGGTACCTCGTCCCAGTGGTCTTCTTACCAAGCTAATCAAATCTTTGTAAATGTATAACAACTATTTGATTGCCTTCAGGAGCTCCATACTTATGACTTTGTACCAGAACTAAGCTTAGTAAATAATTCCTCGATTGTCGTTTACGACTCGAAGTTTGTTTATTCATGCCTGTAACACACTATTGCTAACTAAACTGAGAAATGCTTTGCAATATCTGCCTCTGGCTCCGCTGAAACATGTGTACGATTCATGCAGACATTTATTATTTACACACGGCAAAATCTTGGCAACGGAGAAAACAACGCAAAACCCAAAAACATTCTTTAAAAATTCTCCAGTACTTGTACCGAGAGCAAGCAAGCGTGTATAGGGATAGAAAAAAAGAAAGGAAACTACAAGAACTCCTACAGAATGTCGTGAAAGGAAAGCGAGAAGAAAGGACTAAACCATAATTGTAGGAAGACAAAATACCTGAAAAAATTACAAGAGGAATAACCCAAAATGTGAATTACATATTTGTTGAAACTTGACTAATGCATGGAATAATAATGCAACACAAAATGTACTTAGAACAAAATGTATTGAAACAAGAAAGTGTACACAATATTTACATATAGTCTTTTGTATATTCCTGGGAAGACCGTTCCTGGAGAATGTGTTGACTAAGTCGCAGTCGGGCAGAGTCTCTAGTTGAATCACTTGATTCGCCTCCCTGTCTTCCCGGTACCAACCATATTTATATCGTCGGTACTCCACTATGCAAATTAGGTGGATCCTACCACAACAATATTGGAGATACCAAAAAACAATTTAAATATCTGGGTAGCGTTTTTAACAAAGGGCAGACGATACGGTACTGAAATCCGAAGGCGCATTGGGATAGCGAAAAATGCCTTCTAAAAGCTAAGCAAAGTATTAAGAAACAACAAATGAACTGTTACGTAATATCAGTCCTCCTATATGGCAGTGAATATTGGAGAATCCCCTCGCAGATGAAGAAGAGACTTGAAGCAACAGAATTCTGGTTCTACAGAAGGATGCTGAGAATACCATGGACCAAACATGTAGGCAACGGCGAAGTTTTAGAGAAAATGAATACAAAAAGGACACTTATGCTTAACATCAGGAAGAGACAGTTAAACTTTCTAGAGCATATAATGAAAAAGAGGGCTTGGAAAAATGGATACACACAGGACAGACTGAAGACAAGAGAGACGGGGGAAAACAACGCATAACCTACTCAGCGAGACTGAATAAATGGACAGCGAGATAACAAAGCCACAAAATTTATTAAGATCTTCAAAAGATGTGAAATTGTGAAGAGCCATGATCGCCAATTCCTGAAGGAAGGCGGCCCATAGAAGTACACGTTGATAGAAAATAGCGTACGACAGTGATATGTCTTCTCATCAGACTTATTCAAACTCTACATAATGGAGCTGGAAATTCTACTAAGATTAAGTATCGGTGGTCACAACATTATCAATATAAGACGATGTAGAAAGAAAACAACAGGAATTTCTTACACAAGACAGTAAAGAAATCCGAAAGAAAGGATATACTATAAATTGTATGAAGACAGACGATATGGTTGTCAGCAAGCGGAGCACCCCAATACGCGGGCTATGAATTGGAGATGTTAAAATCAAGCGAGTACGAAAATTGAAATATCTAGGAAGTGTTTAACAGAGAATGGAAAATATGACTTCGAAATCGGAAGGCGCATTGGATGTGCGAAAAATGCCTTCCAGAAACCAAAGAAACAGGAAAATTTCGTTGGAAACAAAGAAAATTGTGATGTAATATCTATCCACCTATATGGCAGTGAATGCTGGACAATTTCCTCACTAATGAAGAAAAGACCTGAAGCAGCAGTGATGCTGAGAAAACCACGGACGGGGCATATGAACAACGTGGAGGTTTTAAGAAAAAGGGAAACAGAAACGACTCTTGTTTTATTATACGATAGAGGTAATTGAAATTTCTGGAGCCATAATGAGGAAAGAAGGTTTGGAAATGTTGACACGCAGAGGACATATTGAATGCAAGAATGACAAAAGAAACTGGCTCGTAACCTACCTAACGAGCTTGTGTAAATGGATAGCAGAACAGAATGGTATGGATATGAAAGGACAAAGATTGCGAAGCATGACGAACAAAGCGTGATAGGAAATTGTGTAGAGCATTGATCGCTCATGCCCTAAAGGGACAGAACTCCTAGAAGAAGAAAAGCAAAATTGCTGGATCAGTATGTTCGAACCAAGGCCACTCCAATCCTATGACTGAGTATGTTGATATATCTACTACGTTTGTCTTACTCTTACACACAGCTACATTACGGGATAATAACCCACTATTAACGGTCTGCGAGACTTGCTTCTTAAGTAAAACTTCATCATGACTTATCGTCGAAAAGAATTATTCCGTGCTTAGTTTAGCCTGAAACTACTTGGCCGCACGCTACTTGGCCATCACCACTTTGTTCCCTGGATGGTCACGAAGCAATTAGTATTCATTAAGTTTCATTACATTATCCAATGTCGAAATCATTACTAACATTGTGTACATTCGTGAAAATACTGTGTCCCCCCGGAGCCACGACTACTATCACCAAGCCGCTCACTCCAGAGCATTAGAAGCCGGTTCAAGCAATGATATACATTTGAAATTATTAGGAGAATTTGATAATTATATTTAAGTGATTCTTATTTTATTATACGAAAGAGGTAATTGAAATTTCTGGAGCCATAATGAGGAAAGAAGGTTTGGAAATGTTGACACGCAGAGGACATATGGGTAGAGTGAATCTCACTAGAGTTCCACCACGGAATATGTGAGCGAGCGGCGCTATATTGAGTCTGATTTGCAACCTCTTCGTCACCGAGGCCCGTTGGTATGGTGTTTGCTTCACAACTTAACTGTCCTGGGTTTCAATTCTCGGTAGTGGATGCGCACTGCTGATGAGTCCCAAATATAGGACGAAACGGCCGTCTAGTGCTTTCTGCATTCTGTTGAGGTTTCAGACTCGATGAATTACTTAAATATATATATATATATAAAAGTGAACATAGAAGTCAACACTTTGAGACGACATTCTGTTTCATAGATGCAATCGTCAGGCCACACGTTCTATCTCTGATATTGAGCACTTTATCCCATAAATATAGCACACTTTAAGAATATATTTCTTCATATATATATATATATATATATATATATATATATATATATATATATATACTGCAGCCTCACGTTTTCCTCTGACATGAAGTGGAGCGACTATATCGAATCAATAGCTTAATCTATTGCAAGGAAAGTTGGTTCATTGTGTCGTGCCCGAAAAAATTTTTCTCGACAGAATCCATGTTGCACATTTATAAATCTACTATTCGTCCATGCATTGAATACTGATGCCATATCTGGTTAGTGCTCCTGCTATTCACCTCGAGGTTCTTGACAAAATCCAAAGAAAGGTCTGTAATGTAATCGATTATGGCTTGGCAATTCGAGTTTATTCACATTCTTATTGGCGTGAAGTGTCTCCCCTCTGTCATTCCCCGTCCTGACAATGACGATAAACTACGTCCGCGTCCTGGGTAAGACGATAAACTACGTCCAACAGCAAGGTCTCTGAACACGATGTTTTGAGAATCGTGGAATCACCTCTTAATTGCTGGTGTTCCCAAGTCCACCCGGACTCGGGGTGGTAGTACCTGTTAGGGTCCCGGCTATGGGCAAATAGTTAACCCCCAAACTGGGGTCAAAACACTATGAAAGTGTAAAAATAGATTCTAATACCAGAAATACTTTTTTTTTAAAAATTATTGCCTGCAATACATTTTTGAAGAAGAAAATATTATCAAAAATAGATTTAGGAAGGAAAAAATATTACCTGCAATAAAAATCTTCTTGGCATTAAATAACCCATTGAGGTTGAATATGCCGTAAAACAAAACAAACCAAACCAAACCAAACCTCTGTCTTTTCTACAAATATATTCACTGCGACTGCTTTGAAGAGTTTTCTTTTACTTGGTGACTTGAATACATCAATTTAAGCGTACTACTTAGTCCCACCCGTTTACTGTTGAAATAGCTAAATGAAACAGCCACTTCTACTCCAACAGTTTCTTTTCTCGCACTTCCCGTCTGTAGAACTCCCTTCCGTTTTCTTGCTTCCCTGCGAACAGCAATCTTCAAAAATTTGAATGCAACATCAATCGCCATCTTCTGTCTTCTGTTCACCATTTTTGTTCTTTCCTCAATCTCAATCTTCTCTTTCACTTTCACTCTCTGCAACCTTTTGCGTACTAGTGGCACTCCCCCGCTTCCTTGGGGTGAAATAATTTTTAAAAAAAATGAAGTGTTCTATGAGACCAGAAGCGAACACCAAATACGTCTTCTGTAGAGCCTTACGAATTTTGACGCTACGGCGTGGGTCTAGTTTTGTATAGCAGATAAATTAATAGGGTTTCTCGCCAATCTGCCAAGTGGAAACTTTCCGATCATTCATCCTATCATCAGTATGCTACGACCAGTCATTCCTCTTCACGGTATCTGTCCATCTATTCTCCACTTAATATGCGACAGACTTTACCGGGTTATAGGGTACCGGCAGCAAGAAAGAAACCCTGAATTAGTTTTAAATGGAAAAAAAATTCAGCAGTACAAAATTAAGTTTAAATTATATTTATACCAGTGATTCCCGACATGGGCGGTACCGCCCCCTGGAGGGTACTATGGACTCTCAGGGGAATGTTGGAGAAAGGGTATAATTTTAACAAACGAGTAGGATGTTTTAACTTATCGAATCTGAATTAGGACAAGTCGCAACGTTTTATTTGCGAGACGACCATTTTTTTTTCTAGCATCTTCAACCATGGATCGTATATATGAGATCTTCTTGAGGTCTGGTGTGAATTTGGGTGAACATTCCAGTACAAGGTCACAGTAATGGAGCACTTAGTAAAAATCGAACTCACCACAGTAGAGAACTGGATGAGTTTGCTTACTAGCACGCTATGACAGGCGCCTATCCAGCATATGTTTATGATCACCTCTGTTAAGTCTATTTTATATGGGCGAGTCCAACATCTGTCAGTGCTTGTACGAGGTACAAACCGCCCATCTTGATGAGGAATCAAAGAGATGATAACTGCAACAACAAGAGAAGGAAGAGAGAAAGAAAAGAGGAAAATCCGACGAGATAGATAGTAAGAAAAAGAAACGTAGATTAAATGAAAGCGAGAGAGAGAGAGAGAGAGAGAGAGAGAGAGAGAAAAGAGAAAAATCCGGTGGGATAGATTGTAAGAAAAAGAAACGTAGATTAATTG
Source organism: Acanthosepion esculentum (assembly GCA_964036315.1). Classification (NCBI taxonomy): domain Eukaryota; kingdom Metazoa; phylum Mollusca; class Cephalopoda; order Sepiida; family Sepiidae; genus Acanthosepion; species Acanthosepion esculentum. The sequence goes on from OZ038512.1 coordinate 29,662,048, forward strand.
AAAGAGAGGAAAGAGAGAGAGAGAGAGAGAGAGAGAGAGAGAGAGGGGGGGGGAGGGAAGAGAAAAATTCCGGTGGGATAGATTGTAAGAAAAAGAAACGTAGATTAATTGAAAGACAGGAGAGGAGAGAGAGAGAGGGGGGAGAGAAAAGAGAAAAATCCCGCGAGATAGTAAGAGAAAGAAACGTAGACTAATTGAGAGAGAGAGAGAGATGAGAGGGAGAGAAAAAGAAAGAGAGAAAGGGAATAAGCGAATAAGAGAGCGTGACAAACATACCTTAACAACAGCTGATTCACTGGTTGAAAATACGACGAAGTAGGTGCTTCTTTGTCAAAACGCCCCACCCACGTTTAACCCACCACACGGAGCCGCTAACTTTGATTTTTTTTTTTTTTTACTAATCCCAACATCCTGATGACTCATAATTATTCGTGTTTGACCTCGTCGGACTTGCAGTTGACCTTGTCAGACCCCCTAACGGCATCCCACTTTATGATCGAATGAAGTTAAAAAAAGAAGCACAAAACTTTTCTTTGAAATTCTGAGATGAATCATTAACATGATTCCACAAGTTTTTGAGACTAATATCCTTATCCTTGCTGTTTAATTGCAACTTTTAAGCCGGTGTAACATTCGGCCTTCTTTATTGTCTAAAATTTTAATAAGTTTCTTGGCATTATTCCCCATGATATTCTGTATATCTTCACAGCGCTTTTTATTAGAAATTTTCCTTCTCTGCGTTATTTGGCTTTTCTTCACTGTCCAAAAATGTAAGATGCACATTTTCATGGTCTGCATTCAGATATATTTCATCATTTACAACTTATCCATGCTGACCTATTGCAGCATTTCGGCTAATGCGTCATTCGGCCTTCTTCATTGTCTGAAATTATGACATGCGCATTTCTCATTATTCCACAACATATTCAAACTAATATCCTAATGCTAGCGTTATTTATGAGAAGGTTTCTGGCGATGTGTCATTCGACCTACTTCATTGTCTAAAATGGTATTGAGCACTTTCAAAAACTGCTGGAATTGGTCGATTTTGAGGTAGAGTTTGTTCCGTAGTTCATCTAATATATATATATATATATATATATATATATATATATATATATATATATATATATATATATATATATATATATATATATTAGATGAACAAAAAAATTGAATAACATGCTTAATCGCAGTACCGTGTTAAGGATTGCAGCCAAAATACACACAATATAGGTTTACATTTTATTAAATTTACATTTATGTTATATAGGAATAAAATGTCGCTGCCGACACTGGAGTTTGAACACAGATCACCAGAAAGCAAACACAGGCGATCGCATATTGAAGAGTATATTATGTGATAGCAAAGGAAATACAAATATTGATTTTCCAAGCGTAGCTTAGATGTGGCACAATGCCGAAAGCATGGGGTATCCAGTGAGTATCGAACTCACTACTCAGTCGTAATTGTTCAAGCAAGACAAGTTTGCTCACCATTACGCCACGCTTAAAATAATTTTTTAGGCATAGTTTAGACAGTGGCACAGGGCCGAAAGTATGAGGCAACCAGTTAGGATCGAACTCACTACTCAGTCGTAATCGTTCTAGCAGGACAAGTTTACTTAGCATTACACCGCCTGAAGGTGCCAAAGATATTCTGATATGGGAATTTGCGTGGCGTCTCATGGACCACTCTTTCTAAAATCTTCTCTATCTCTATACTGTTTATTATACTATTTCGCTACCCGGATTACCATCCGGTGGTTACTAGTCAAGCGAGTATTATCGAGCAGGTACTATTAGTGCGAGTGCTATTCGAAGGCGTCTGACACCAGTATTGTTCAACGGCGTTACTATAGTTGCATCTGCGATTACAAAGTCTCTACTACAACAAGCATTATGAAAGTGACAACAAGTATTTGTTGACATCACAAAAATGTATTTATTACAATTACAAATGTCCGAGCGACTCTCATCTCGTTTTCTTCATCCATAGACATCTTGGAACGTACAAATGTCGGTGCATTAATCACTGAACACGTATTTTTAAATGTATCTCTTTATACGATAAATTGTCAGCTGTGTTATAAAGTGTCAAAAGCTTCCCACCATGCTTTGCGCACCGGTTCGGCATTTTCAATCTACCAATACTGCTTTAGAATCCACTTTCTTTATTCTCGACTCAAATTATTTCCTATTGTTCACAATACCTGTAAAGAATAAAATTCATGTCAGAATATAAATAATTAAACAACTGTATACCTCATATATATATATATATATATATATATATATATATATATATATATATATATATCCAAGTGTGGGATTGGTATATACGGAGTAAATTCCAATAACCAAGAATTATTATTCTTTAAAGAGTGCTCAATACAGAGTAGAGCAGATATAATCATTTATTTAAATATTATAACATAAATATGTTATAAAATCACTACAAAAATAGCCATTTTGTTTCAACACTTCTGGTGTCTTATCAAGTGATGATGTTGAATGTAAAATAAATGGTTTTAAAAGTTTCAAATTAATTAACGATCCTTCGCTAGGAGTAAACGCTGTTACATAAGCTAGAATGACCAATCAAAATACAAGTATATGGTAATTCCAAAAATTTGACAACGAAGCAAGGTTATCATAGATATTAAAAGATTTATAAAATTTGAAATTAAAATTAAAAGTAAAAAATTACCTATTTAGAAATATAAATCTAATCTCTATTAAGTTTAAAATTGTAGAATTACTGAGGAGAAAATAAAAAATACATATGTTATTTAATTTATTTTTTCATTGAAATTATGTTAAAAAGGATGTTGATAGCTCCAGACAAAAATGTATACATTTTACAGTTTACTTCAACTGAAACGTAAAACAATTCAAACACACTAAGGTTATAATACATAAGCGCCCAGACATATTTAGATATATATACACACAAAAAACGGTGACGAGACACGACCCTTGATAAAAAAAAAAATTAAAAAAAACGAACAGACACACACACACACACACACACACAAACACACACACACAACCAAACGTGCATGCACTTTTCTTATACATAGACATCGATAAACACAGGCACATACATCCACATGCACATTGACATAGACAATCAGACGTAATAGCCAAAACATATTCGGAGCTTAATGTTATTAAACGAATTCTAACTTGAAATATAACTAATTTGGGCAAATATATATATATATATATAGATAGAATTAGTAAAAAAAAAATTTTTTTAAATTTAAACAAATAAATATATATAAATATATATATTTTTTAACCATATAGTTTTCCACACACTACATGAAAAAATAAATATAGCACGTATAAATATATCGACCCATAAAGCAACGTAAAAAAGTAAATAAAGCAAGTACAAATATATATACACAAAGATGCACATATATACAAATACATACATACATACATACATATATATATATATAATGGTTAGAACGTTTGCTTTCTGACCATGAGACCCGGCTTCGAATCTTACCACGGTTGATGTGTAAGGAAGTAGACTTCCTGATGTCATCGGTCTGGAGAGAGGACGATCCCAGCGTGCAGCACATATGGAAAATTCCTGAAAATCATATCACAGGTTGCCCAAAGCCTTGTGAGTCAAACTGGGTAGACGGAACCCTTGGGGGGCAGTCGATAGCTGTGCTAGCACAAAGTCACAAATCATCGTGATCGAGGGTTTGAGTGTGTTGGCCTTGTTCAGATTGTTGATCACGCTAGATAACACGCTCTCTCCCAGAAACTGTAACTAAGGTCTGCTCAGCATAGTTGTAGTATAAGCATAAGCCACAGGTTGGCTCTGTGGGTGTTAAACAAACACAAATGTGCCTGTGCGAGCGTCTGCAATAGGGATTGGCTAGCCGCCCTAACAGACGGGTATCCTCGAATACGAGTGGCTAGCTAATATATATATATATATATATATATATATATATATATATATATATATATATATATATATATATATGAATGCTGGGTGATTGAAAAGTAACTCCCTATTTTATGCCCAGCCAGGGGTCCTGACTTAACACCCTGAGACTTTTTTCTACTATATCAAACCAAGATTTTGGTAGAACTTTAAGGGCGAATACAAAAAGTTATGCGTTCCATATCTTAAGAGTTCCTGGTGAAATTAGTTGAAGTGATTCCTCGTAGCTGGTAGAGAAATTAGTTGACCACATCGGATTTTAAATACAACCTCATGCTAAACGCTTTCCTCTCATATCCATTTCTTTAAAAAATAATGTAGGTAATGAATAAATTATAAGTATTTTAAAATGGGGAGTTACTTTTCAATCACCCTCTATCTATCTATCTATCTATATATATATCTATATCTATATCTATATATATATATATGTGTGTGTGTGTGTCTGTGTGTCTGTGTGTGTGTGTGTGTGTGTATTATTATTATTTAAAATATTTTATCATGATAAAATACTTTTAAAATTTCCTTTTAAAAATTATAATATTAAGCTCTATTTTGTATCGAGAAAAAATTAAAAAAATAAATGCCAAACAATTGTGAATTTTTAATCTGACTGTTCTTCTCTTTATATATATATATATATATATATATATATATATATATATATAATATATATATATATATGCTGGCGTCTCCCGTCGTATTCGATGTATGTGGGTCAAGCAACTCAGTTCCTAGGAACCGGCAGTTAGATATGATTTTATTAAAGTGTTGAATGTTGTGTGCAGAAACAGCCACATATTTTTTTTGCACCACAACCTAAATGACCCTCCGCTGGAGGAGAAGAGGAGGATACATACCTTTCCCTAGGCTAATAGCACGTAATCCTTGCCGCTATCCACTACTCTGCCATGCCTCCTCATATATATATAATATATATATATATAGTCTTGTTATCCACAGACAGACTGTTTCGCTGTATCACAGCTCATCAGTGTGGATAGACGTCCGGTTGCCTCTGGCTAGAATCGAAAACCGGCTGAATTCACGTCAGTCGGAAATTTTACCCTGAAGCCGTTGGCGCACGGCAGAGAAGAAGGTGAATTTAAGCGTATTTATTTTTAGATAAACACACAGTGACTGAGAGAACTCGATTCGATTTACCGAAGAGTCTTGCATCATTAGCCGTAATAGTCACTGTTTACAAACCCACACATCCTCCCCAGAGAGCTCAACCGAAATAAATTTTTCAGGAGTATATATATATATATATATATATATATATATATATATATATATATATATATATATATATATATATATATAACAAGTTTGATTAAATAGAACTGACAAGGTGTGTCTGTTTAATTTTTTATTATATTTTTACAATTTTCGGATAAGGTACTGATAAATTGTCCGATGATCATATTTTGTTATTTTTGTTCAAGTACTTTCGACTATCGCAGTCATTATCAAGAACCAATGTGAGGGTTGTGGAGCAGTTAGAATTCCTTTGTCTGCATCCTGGTATTCTTTGGGATGCTGAAAATTTGAAATGGTCTAGCATGACAAAAAATCAATAACGAACGTGTCAATCAATTGGGACATTTATATTTTATAACTTGCGATGGTTCTGTTTATCCTTTGCCAATTATACAAATAAAATACAGTCGGAATTGGTAGGATTACACATGCGCACAACAGACGGGTGCTGGTTATTTTTCACTTTGTCATACAATTTACACAATACACACACACACACACACACACACACACACACACACACATATATATATATATATATATATATATATATATATATATATATATATATATATATATATATATATACAAATTTAAAAATCAGGAAGTTAATTGAATACGCGACCTTGCTTTCGATCTCACGTCATATTCAGGCAATATTTTTCGAATGACCACCATAACGGTTTATTAAAAAAAAAATACTAAGAATATTACATTATTATTTTTCAAAAATAAATAAACAGGCGCATGACTGTCGAAAAACATGACGTTGAGTGTAATAAAAAGGAAGGGGTTATGGAGAAGAAAGAAGAAAAAGAAGAGTGAAGAAAAGAAAAGAAAGAAACAGGAATATAAGTGTAATGTAAATAAATACAGAAAATAAGAAAAAAAGTAGATGCAACGGAAATGTAAGGAAGGATGGGGAGGCAAACTTATATGAAAAATAACAGTGGGGTTTTAAATTCGATTTTTTTATCCGGCCTCACTTGATAAAAATTTTCTGATATGAAGGCAAGGACTTAAAAATTTCGTATTTTTGGTTTAAAAGATTTTTTGGATCTGGAAATGTTATAATCGCTAATTTCTCATGCTGGCATAGGTTGCAAATGCGGCTATTGTTGTTATATATATATATCGGTCACTATTCGTAACATACTTGTTGACAACACAAATTTAATAGCATCATCTACATGCAAAAAAAAGACTAAAAATAATGGAAGCCTTATTAATAAAAACAAAACAAAAAACAACGCTTAATAATATTAACTTTGAACATGGACAAAATATCTTGACTGTGTCTAGAAAAATGAAAATATTTCATAAAACATACATACAACAAACTATTTCTTATCTAACAGTTAAAATATTTAATCCTTGAAAATGGTTAAATGTATAGCCGAAAGCGCTCGGATTAAAAAAAATATTCGGAAAGTTTTTATAAAATTTATCATCCGAAAAGAAAAAAAAAATTTGATCACATGAGAAATTATATACAAAACTAAATAAAAGCACCTTGTCTGTCGTATTCAATGAAATATGCATATATATATATATATATATATATATATATATATATATATATATATATATATATATATATATACACACACACACACACACACATATATATATATATATATATATATATATATATATATATATATATATATATATATATATATATATATAAACGGAAAAATTATTTTTGCCAAAGCGTTCATCTTCTAATTGACTTTATCAAAGTAAGAATCTTATTTTGCAAGAAGATAATCAGAAGAAAAAAAAATATCGCTAGCTCTTGGAGAATGTTTTAATCTAAGAACATTCATAAATATTACAGGGTGGTCCGAAAGTCTTGTCATCCTTATCAAAAAGTAATGACAGCAACAGAAGAACAAGTAATACAGTAATACAAACCACGTGTACTGTATTCGGTTTATTCACTTTCATTGTTGGGCTCCATGTTCTGTGTGATATTTTACGAAACTGTGCTTTGTTGATTGTTGCAAAGGCTCTCCGAACGGCGTTCTTCAACTAATGGATATCTTCAACTAATTGGATATCTTTGATGTGAAACTCTCTCCTTGAGCACTGAAATAGAAAATTATATTATGTATGGGTGACAAGACTTTCGAACCACCCTGGACAATGCCGCTCTAAAGAAGGTTGTTTTTAAACTGGTGTAAGCTTCAATATATTAAAGAGGAATATTTCCCGTTCATCCGGGTTATAACGCGGAAGTCCAAGTTTATTTTCCTGCAAATAAATATAGTTTTTCTATAATATGCTTTTCCCTCAGACTTCAATTTTGACAATTCAAGAAATCAATTCCAGGCCCTTATGACAGCTGCCTCAAGAAAATAAAAAAGCGAACTAACCAATTTACTGAACATATCTAAATCAAGCACTGAAAATCATTTGTAACATCTTGGTTAGGTTAGTTGCTTTGATATGTGAGGTCTACATAAGTTTAGCGAATACATTTTTTTTACTTCTTCGTGCTACTCGCTACTTAAGCGTAATGAGAAGTTTCCGTTCTATAAAGGCGCAAACTGCGAAGAGCTATATAGAGTTGCACATTGGCGGTGGTCGCTTCCAGAAGAGATCAATGTCCTTTTAAACGAGTTCTTGTATGTCTTCTGTAATTGCCTTCTGTTCTGTCAGCCAGAAACCACTTCGCCGAACGGCAATGTCTTTGGAACATGATAATCTTCCATCCTCTCCGCATGGTCTGTCCATGGCAGATGAGAATTTCATAGAATTGATTTAGTGCTACTGGAAGTGTGGGAGAGAAAGCGAGAGTTGGGCGGAGGGTCAAATGACACGATGGGAAACTGAAAATATTTGGGTTCTCAAAATCTGATCAAATGGTCAAAAAATCCGTTTGGGCCGAAAGAACTTCATTTCGATATTCAGTGGAACATATATACCGGCTGTAACATATACATACCGGCTGTAACAGCAAAATTGCCCAAATTTTTGGATCAAGATCTGAACAGTTGTATCTTAGAAATGATTAAAGATATGTTACTGGAATTCTTTGAGGTTTTTATAAAACTATTGGACTATACTTTGATCAATAATAATCTATAATTATTCTCCAACGTTAACAGAAGAATCGTGATGAAATCGATCATAAACGAAAATGACATGTTCCTCATTAATTAATCATAGCTAAGGAACGGAAGCTCTTGAAGGATTAAAATAAAGTTCAAATACACACACACACACACACACACACACACACACACACACACACACACACACACACATATATATATATATATATATATATATATATTATTCCAATTTCATTTTCCAACTTATTCAAGATGATCTTTACCCTCTCTAACGTTCTAACTTTCTGTCCTGGTGTAACAAATGCCTCACACGTTTCACGTACGATTTCATTTTCAAGTCTTTTTTCACAGAATTAACCCATATATGACACCTTCACATGTAGTACCACTTCGGGTCAGAGTGAACCTGTGATTAATGGCAGTTTATTATCATATATTTTATGTGGGGAAATTTACCCAGGGCCCGCAAAAGTGGGCTCGGTTTCAGTATTGGTTTGGTTTTCTCAACTGAGTCTCTATCCGAAAACAGAGCCCCGACCGAGTCACCCTCCGCCCAAAGACAGAGGTCTTGTCTTGACGCAAGCCATGGACAGACTGCGATTTCACAGGTATTTACCGGTCGCCCGACTGCGAACTAGTTGTAATGCAAGGTCAAGTTGTATGTAGGGAAACCGAGCATTTACACTCGGTCCCTGGTCAAAATTTGCCAAGCCACAGCAAAAGCGGGCTTAGTTACATTACTGGTCTGTTTTTTCTCAGTCCAGTCTCTATCCGAAGACAGAACTCCGACTGAGTGATCCTGCGCCCAAAGACGTAGGTCTTGTCACCCTCTGCCCGAAGACAGACGTCTTGTCTTGTCTTGTCGCGAGCCTGGGACAGACTGCGATTTGACTACCACCAAGCGTTTTGACTCGTGGAGTAAATATCAGGAATAGAATTTATGTTTCCTGACTATTCGTCATTCCATTCTTGGTTAGACTGACAGCGTTTCAATACCCAGTTATATATATATATATATATATATATATATATATATATATATATATATATGTATGTATTAGTCCGAATGGAATCTATGACAAGGTTGTGTTTAAAATGGGAGAAATTTGCCTACGTGTATCTAGCACATTCCTCTCTGGTGGGGCTTCGCGCACCTATGGGCATTTTACTGCTTAGGGATACTTGGACTTCATTTAACTCCAATAGGGTTCTGGTTGGACCAGATAACTTATTTATCCGTAGGTCCATTCAAACGGAATATGCCCCAAATGAAGGTGCCACATGTATATCGGAATAAATTACTCACCCCCACCCCCGATGCATTTCCCTTTGGAAACGCATCAAGCACTAGAAATTAAACTTAATCAGTCCTATCCGAGATATAATTTTCTGTTTTTCTTGAAATACCGTTTAAAACCACAACCCCAGAAGACTGGAAATTTTACCAAGAAACATCGATGTCGGGATAAAATTGATATTTAAAAGTTGAGTAATGTTTTCATATAATGTATGGGATAAAATTGATATATAAAAGTTAAATAATGTTTTCATATCATATATATATATATATATATATATATATATATATATATATATATATATATATATATATATATATATATATATATACATTATTGCTATAAACGTTATTTTACTGGGAATACGAGTTTGAGTATCTATTCTTTTTTATGTTCTTAAACAGTGAAATTAATAAAAAAAACGGCCTGAATTGAGAAGTCATAGTAATGAAAGATTATGCCTCCGACAGGGACCGAACCTGTATTCTTTTTCCCATCAGTCAAACCGCTTTTTAACCAAAATGTGCCGCAACAAGTTTGCCCAGAGAAAAAGGTTAGAATTGCCTCTTTAAGGAAGGCACATCCTGCGTTGAGTCTTCTACGAAACTAGCTTCCTACCCGAAACGTAAATAGTAGAAATTTTAAAGGGATGTCTTTCATCCGATACTAGCCGATAAAGAGAGACGTGCTTTCCATAATGAGGTAATTCAAACCTTTATAATAAAAATATCGAAAAATTACTTATATATATTGATTTTGTATATGCAGTACTTCGAGGAAAGCGCTCAATATTAGTGATAGGGCTAACATATTCTGTTATATGGATATGAGTTTCTGGGACAGAGAGCATAATCTATCGTGATCAGATTTTAGGACAAGGCAAACGCTAAATTCACTCGCTTACACAACCAGCGACGGCTTAATCTGTAAAAGGACAAAAGGAAAACTTATCTTAATCAACTCGTTTTGTCCTCTGACGGACTTTATCAAGGTAAACATTAACATTGCCTAAGACAGGTTTTCCTTTTGTGTGTGTGTGTATATATATATATATATATATATATATGTATATATCGTTTAGGAAAAACTAGGTAATCCGTATGGGAAGACCCAATGAGGATAGAATCCAGAGAGCTCAATGTAAATCAGAGCTAATAATTTAAATAAAAACAGATTACATTAAGGTTCCATATAATAAATTATTTCACCACAGCCCTTCCAAAGGACAGTGGATCATCAGATTTATTTCCAAATGTTGAAATGAAAAAATGAAAATATATTTACACATTTATGACGGGCAATAATAAGGAAACTCACGAAGTGGGGGCAGTGTAGGGGGTAGAGAGACAGCGTTGAGTTAGATGTAACATTTCTATTGTTTCAAATTTAAATATTCGCTGAAATCTAGACATTAAATATATATATATATATATATATATATATATGTGTGTGTGTGTGTGTGTGTGTGTGTGTGTGTGTGTGTGTGTGTGTGTGTGTGTGTGCAAGTGGTGTTACAAGGTGTTTTGCTACCCTCTCATCCAACTGCGCTTCACACATAATAATCAAGGGGTTTGCAGTCTGGGGATTTAAGTTTAAGGGGTGACGTGATCGCAAAATTTTGTCTGACAGCTATGACTGAGTTCTCCTGCTTGTGTGGCATGGTGCAGCGTCCTGTTGCCAGGCATAGGTTCTACCAGCAGCCAATTTCTTGATCCAGAGGAGCACTACCTCCACATGGCACTTAATGCAGGCCTCTGTATTGAGTCCGAGGCCCTCGGCAACAAATTCGGGAGTTATTTTCAGAACGATCAGAGTGAGCTTTCCAAGCTTCCGTATCTACGTGATCACCTTTAGACTCATCCAACTCATTCTGAATCCTCTGTTCTGTCCTCAGATTGACATCCAAACACACCGAAATGTTCGTATTGGAGCTTCCGGCGCAAATGCGAAGCTGTACAGCATGCCGTTTCCAAATTTCTGGCGGAATGAATTGCGTCATGGTGCTCTTTTTCATACAGACACTGGCCCTACTATACTGTGCAGTCGATAAATTAAAAACAAAAACAAAACAAAAAAAACAACGCACATGCGCATAATTGAAAATATAAGATGGCGACAATTTATCCATCGCACCCTGCATAGAATTATTTGGACAGTTTTTATACACTTTAAAAAAATACGAATGTAAGACAAATTGAATGAAAAGCTTACTCGCAGTACCCTGTTAGTTGTCTTCAATGCAAGATATATATATATATATATATATATATATATATATATATGTGTGTGTATATATATATATATATATATATGTGCGTGTGTATATATATATATATATATATATATATATATATATATATATATGTATATATATATGTATATATATATATATATATATATATATATATATATATATATATATATATATATATAAAGAATTAAATTATTTTGTTTTTAATCCGTCATTTTTATTACTTCCAACGTTATAGTAAATAATCGTATTTGAAACTGACGCCCCCATTTTCATATTTTATTTTTTTATAACATTTCACACCAAGTAAGGCGATAATGCCACTAAGACTCTTCGAGGGAAAAGAAAAAGAGAATGAGTCGACTTTAGTGAGGTGGGTAAAAGAACAGGTTCATGGAAGACAGACTGACGTGGCATTTAAATGTTTGAAGATTGTTCCACAGGCGAGAAGTGCGATAAAAATTGAATAGAACTTACGGCTACAGATCGATATACACCTAATAAAAGTCGGTACAGCAAAGATGAAGAAAATATTCCGAATGTAAGCAGAGTAAATAATGATAACTTCTTATCCCTGAAATTCAGATAGCAACATATATATATATATATATATATATATATATATATATATATATATATATATATATATATATTGATGCATGTTTCATTAAATAATATTGACAAGTGTTGTCTATTTTTTTTATGTAAATTCTTTTCATATTGTCTGATAAGCTTAATAACATTATCATTGAATGACGAAAGGAAATCACCATATTGATACATATGTTTTAATCCTATCTAAGCCTTCGCCTTACATAAGCCATTATCAAAGATAACAATTACATTACAATATATTAAGCAATACACGGGCAAAACAGTGATGATAGTCTGTTTCTGTTTACATGGAAGATTTCCAAGCAGCGACAAACTCGTGCATATAAGACGCTGGAAGCGAAAATCGCACCACAGCCCATGACGTCACACTTGACCACGCGAGAGTGAAAACGAGAAGTATCAAGTATGGGAAGCCGTTGGTATAAACCAATGGCTTCTGTTACCAATTATAGGCATTTAAGAATAATTGTGGAGATTTCATAGTTTATTTTGTTCAGGTTAGGTTTCAACTGTTTTATGTATATAGCTTCAAGAATTTTTAGTTTTTGTTTATTGTTTTCATGTTTAAGTATAGTTGTATTTTCAACAAGGATTTTCCGGAATTGTGTATGCGGACAGGTATATATATATATATACATATATATATATATATATATATATATATATATATATATAGAGAGAGAGAGAGAGAGAGAGAGAGATAGAGAGAGAGAGAATCACGTTCCCGTACAATCACCGAAGTTAAGCATCATTGAATCTCGGTGACCGCTTGAGCATACCAGGTGCTGTAAGCTTGGATGTGTGGGTGGTGTAATGGTTAATGTCTCGACATTGTTAATTGGAAAGCCAAGTTCCAATTCTGGTTGGGTTCCTTATGTGCACTTACGCACAAATAAGTTTTTTTTTTTAATTTATCTTCTGTTCGTATTTTTTTTTTTCTTTTCTGGGCATAAAATATGCAGAAATTGTCCGAATGTTCTATATGTCCCAGCGCTTTCGGCTATTCTTTTAGCCATTATTAAGGATGACTTTATTTTTACCTTTAAATGAATGTATGGATTTTTATGTCCGTATCTAGACGTAGGCATAAAAAAATAGCCGGGATTTGATGAAAATTAATAATTAAATAAAAATAAACATTATTTTATTTCTAACATGTATTCTACGATTCGTTCTTGTAGACAAAAGTTTTAACTTTCAGAAAATTTTCATCAGGTGGTTATTAAAGGATTTTTTTTATTCATTTTTACGACCTCTCTTCTGTCTGTCTGTCTGTATTTTGTCTGACACAATAATTTTTTCTTTCTCTCTCTATCTCTATAGATATGTTTATGGCTCCTCCTTATCTATCTTATGGACATCAGATGATAGAAAAACACTTTGTGAATAACAACCATGGTTATCACCCCAAAGTTAATTAAAGACTTTCATATTAGAAAATGTTCTGCAGTTGCGTAATAATCTTAAATCATTTTTTAATTGTAGATAATTTTAAATTTCAAGAGTAGACTTATACACGAAGCACATATTGCACTTTTTGGCGGCGTTTGAGCACGGGATTTTGTTTCACAGGTATTAGCAAATCTATGACCCAAATACATATTCTGAAAGGTGACATCTCAACAAGTCTTCCTGTATCGTGTGTGGATTCTGAATTGTAATTTTCCGGAAAGGAATAAACGCTGTAGAAACAGCAAAAAATATATGTGCCGTTTACAGGGCTGGTGCCATAGCTAAGATTAGTGTTTCTAAGTGAGTTTCTAGGTTCAGAAGTGTCAATTTTGATCTAGAAATCCGACAACGTTCCGCCTTCAGTCCTTGATTATCAAATCGTAAACCTGATTAAAAATAATCCAGATCACACGAATCGAGTCATCGCAGAGATGCTCCACATATATCATATGAATGTTACAGAAACACATTCTACGCATTACTGATTGATAAATAAGCTGGATATTTGTGGTTAGTTTCTTTTCACTCCAAGCAAGGCAAGAAAGCCACTAAGATGCAGTGAGGTTACAGAGTGTGAAAGAATGTAAGAAAAGGACAAACCTTATTAAGGAGACAGAACAATAAAAGAACAGAAATTAAGAATATAACGATTGAAATTGCATTTAAATTTTTGAAGATCAAAAATGACTGTAAGACAAGAAGCCGAAAAAGAGCTCGACAAAGAAGAAGTGCAAGAGAAGGAACTTTTAGCGTAGAACTTACGGCAACATCTAGCCATTTCAACTGTAAAACGAAGAGAATTTGCCGCCAATCTAGTACTGTACTTAAATTCGTAAGATCTAGGCACCATAGCGGAAACTTCGCTAGAACAATTACCATGGAAGCATTTATAGAAAAGAAACACAGGGAAGCTACGTTACGTCGGTGGGAAAGTGACTGAAGACGAAATGCCAAGTGAGGACCAATAACATTGCAGATTCTTCTTTGGATTTTTATCGAAATTTTATCTATAGATGTACAGAGGGAGCGCTAAATCAAACCAGACGTGACAGCAATATTCATTACATGGACTTACAAATTTGTAAGATTAAGGAATCGGAGAGCCGAGTTCGAATTCCAGTCGATTCCATTCCATTCCCTTACATGGTAATACCTTTGGGAAAGGTATGAATCCTCTTCTCCCCCCAGCTATGGGTAAATAGCAGGACAGGCCGAGTTCTATAGCCTATGATCGCCTAAGTGTGTATCACGCATAGCACATAACTGACAGAAGATAGATTCTGACGAGAAAAACTGTCTGGCGCGACAGAGTGACCCAACTTTCCTCGCAGCAGTCATAGTAATTGAGTCAAAATAATCTTTCAACTTCATGTAAGCGGAAAATGTTAGTCCGAAAAGGCGCAACGAGTCACTCTCCTGGGGATTAGAATTAGCAATGCTGATGGAGAGCAGAAAGAGATCTCTTAGATGATTGATAGAGAGCAGTTTCGTTTTGGGGGCGCTACAATTAACAAGACCTTCTTTACTCCACTTACCAGCAGATTGTAGGTAATTTTTGAGGCCAACTACCAATTTGAACTTATCAGACTTACTATTAAGACAGGAGTTAATAGTTGTACCATCACCATAGAAAAAAAAGAAGAAAAGAACCCACCTCTGATAAAATAGAGATAAGTTTGTATTGTAAAATTTCAAATTTATAGAAAAGGCACAGGGAAGCTACATTACGGCGGTGGGAAAGAGACTTGCAGTCTTAATGTCAATCTCGAGCGATAAATATGGGATACCTGATGTGACCGTACAAATGCATGAATAATAATAATAATAATAATAATAATAATAATAATAATAATAATAATAATAATAATAATAATAATTTTCAAAAAGCTATCAAAATACAAGGACCTTGAAATCGAAATCTCAAAAATGTGGCACATGGGAACATCAACAATCCCTGTTGTAGTTGGAACTCTCGGATTTGTTGGAAAACATTCCAGTAGACTCATTGAAGGCAAGCGAATGAGCCAATTGGAGTAAAGTGCCATGCAGATTTAAATTTTTCCCACTTGTGACGAATGCAGATATCGATGTTTTTTGCATGCTAGTTAACATTCGTGTCAGTCAGCTGTTGGCTCTCACGCTGGCCAATAGAATCTTCCTGCCTATTCGTGGCAGCCAGTATAGGCTCTCACTCTGTCCAGTAGAAAATGGCAGCAAACTACATGAAAACTGCCGTAGAATATATGATAGAAATTGTAAAGAGGATTTGATAAGTATAATTAAGTAATTCATTGAGTCTGAAAGAAACCTCAACAGAATGCAGAAAGCACCGGACGGCCGTTTCGTCCTATGTAGTGGATGCGCACTGCTGATGAGTCCCAAATATAGGACGAAACGGCCGTCCGGTGCTTTCTGCATTCTGTTGAGGTTTCTTTCAGACTCAATGAATTACGTAATTATATATATATATATATATATATATATATATATATATATATATATATATATATATATATATATATATGTATTCATCGTCTCATTTGAACCCAGCAGCAACTAACAATCAATGTGTTAGTTGCTCACCATAATGAGTCTGGCCATAATGTTGATTTAAAAATACTACTTTAATTAAACGAGAAACCAATTTACTAATACGAAAATATAGAGAAAATGCTTTAATCACTATATCCCCTAAAGTAAATTTACTTCCAGGTTCTTAGAGTATATGGCCTTTCTTGGCAGATCTGATATTATCACAATAAGGGATATTTAATAACAAAATTGATAAAACCATAAAAACGAAACTAATTGAAATCGGCTAGATAATATATCCAAACCACATATTCAAAAAAAAAAATACAAAACAAAATAATAAAAAAAATAATAAAACTTAAAATTTCAGTATCTGTCTATATTTCTGAGATGAGATATTATATACATTATTTACATTATTCGGACTATTGTCCTCATCTTTGTCGCCATATTTATTACAACGTGCCATACTTATTACACTATTACAGAGGACACATGGCACGGTGGATAAAGGCGTTAGTTAGATCCAGTGACAGGACCCAAAGAGTGTGAGTTCAATACCCGGCTAAGGCAGTGGAGAACTTTCAGACCAATGTAAACATAACTTTATTCCGATGAAGTCCTAAACGATGAAACACGTAATCCGAAAAGAATTTACAGCTTTATATTTTCCTAAAATTGTGCTAGATATATAAAATATTTATGCACTGTTTTCTCAAACTCAAAGATGCAAATTAAGACAGAAAATATGCCCGAGCAATTCGGTCTTATCTGCAGACATCAGGGTCAACCTCCCTCGGTCTCTGCTTCTATTATTCAGTAAATGGATTCCTGGTCCCCTTGCAAAATAAAAATTACATTAGTCATCTTGTCCTGCTTGGTAACGAAGGAAAAAAGAAAATTAGTCTTAAAAATCCATATTGTTTTTTTTTGTTTTTTTACCACATCACAGGGAACATAACAATATTCAAGTCTTTTATTTGTTAATCGAATATTGATTATTGTTTGTTCATCGAATATTGATTCTTCTCTGTGGTGATCTTCTGAATTGCTTGCTTTATCAATACCCAGCACATTTGCTTTGTTTCTTGACCTCACACTTGAGTTCAGTACATTAAGCTGCTTGATTATCTTGTATTTCTCCTCTTAATACGCGCCGGCTAGAGGACACGCATACACTCACACACAGAACACACACACACACACACACACACACACAAACAAACACACACACACACACACAAACAAACACACACACACAAACATACAAAAAAAAAAGAAGGGCCATCACATTTCCTTTGATTTCACGGCAATATTACTCCTTCCACTTTTTTTTTACTCCCTCCACCCACAGATCCGTCCGCCATGTCAGTAAGGTCTATATCTCCTCTGTTCGTCCATCTTTCTCTTAGTCAGATCTGCCTTCTGTCAAACATTTATTTATTTTTTTCCTTTATTTGATTTTGACTAATTACAACTTTTTTTTTTGTGGTGAGTGAATGACTTCATTTCATATCTTTATTCATTTTGTCATTTTTTTTTATCTTGCAACATACATTTTCTTATTCCTTTTCAGATCAATAGTGCGCCTTTCTCTTCCCTTCTTTCCTTTTTTTTTCTCTTCCAGTTTCTTAATACGTCTTTCTTACTTAATACCCTTCTTTCCTTTTCTTTTTATTCTTCCTGTTTCTTAACATGACTTACTCTTCCCGTCTTTCCTTTTCTGTTTTTCTTCCTTTTTCTTAACACGTCTTTCTCTTCCCTTCTTTCCTTTTTTCTCTTCCTGTTTCTTAACACGTCATTCTCTTCCCTTCTTTCCTTTCATTTTTCTCTTCCCGTTTCGTGACACGTCTTTCTCTTTCCTTCTTTCCTTTTTGTTTTTCTCTTCCTGTTTCTTAACACGTCTTTCTCTTTCCTTCTTTCCTTTTTGTTTTTCTCTTCCCGTTTCGTGACACGTTTTTCGTTTCCCTTCTTTCCTTTTCTTTTTATCTTCCTGTTTCTTAACATGTCTTTCTTTTCCCTTCTTTCATTTTATTTATCCTCTTCCTGTTTCTTAACCTGTATTTCGCTTCCTTTCTTTCTTTTTTCTTTCTTCCTGTTTCTTAACACGTTTTCTCTTCTCTTCTTTCATTTTAATTTTCTGTTCCTGCTTCTTAACACGTTCTTCTCTTACCTTCTTTCCTTTTCTTTTTTCACTTCCTGTTTCTTAACACGTCTTTCTCTTCCCTTTTCTTTTTCTCTTTCTGTATATTAACATGTCTTTCTCTTCCCTACTTTCCTTTAAGTTCCCTTTTTTCTCTCTGTTGCTTAGCACGTCTTTCTCTTCCCTTCTTTCCTTTTTTCTCTTCCTGTTTCTTAACAGGTCTTTCTTTTCCCTTCTTTTCTTTTCTTTTTTCCCTTCCGGTTTCTTAACACGTCTTTCTCTTCCCTTCTTTCCTTTTCTTTTTCTACTCCTGTTTCTTAACACGTCTTTCTCTTCCCTTCTTTCCTTTTCTTTTTTCCCTTCCGGTTTCTTAACACGTCTTTCTCTTCCCTTCTTTCCTTTTCTTTTTTCCCTTCCGGTTTCTTAACACTTCTTTCTCTTCCCTTCTTTCCTTTTCTTTTTTCCCTTCCGGTTTCTTAACACGTCTTTCTCTTCCCTTCTTTCCTTTTCTTTTTTCCCTTCCGGTTTCTTAACACTTCTTTCTCTTCCCTTCTTTCCTTTTCTTTTTTCCCTTCCGGTTTCTTAACACTTCTTTCTCTTCCCTTCTTTCCTTTTCTTTTTTCCCTTCCGGTTTCTTAACACTTCTTTCTCTTCCCTTCTTTCCTTTTCTTTTTTCCCTTCCGGTTTCTAAACGCGTCTTTCTCTTTCCTTTTTTTCCTTTTCTTTTTTCCCTTCCGGTTTCTTAACACTTCTTTCTCTTCCCTTCTTTCCTTTTCTTTTTTCTCTTCCTGTTTCGTAACACGTCTTTCTCTTCCCTTCTTTACTTGTTTCTCTCCCTGGTTCTTAACATTTCTTTCTTTTCCCTTCTTTTCCTTTTTTTCTCTTCCTGTTTCTTAAGTAGTCTTCCTTATCACTTATTTCCTTTTCTTTATTCTCTTTCTACTTCTTAAAACGTAATCCTTTATCTTTTCTCATCCTCATTACACATTCTCTCTCTTTTTTTACACCTCACTTTCCCTTCCTTCTTTCTTTTTTCCTTCTGGTGTTTGTTTGTTTGTGTGTGTGTGTGAGTGTGTATGTGTGTGTGTGTGTGTGTGTGTTTGTGTGTGTGTTTGCTTGTAAATAATTGTACATATTAATATTAACAATTAATACATATGAATTATTATATTAAACTAATTATATATATATATATATACATATGTATGCATGTTTATAAAAATCAGTCAATGTATATATATATATATATATATGTTTATGAATTTATAAATATTTATGATTTTTAATATATATGTATGAAAAATCGGTATATATTTTTATATATCAAGAACAGTACAAAGGAAATTGTAAGACAAAATGGAAAAGTTTACTTGTTTCATCCGTAAGGACGTCATCGTCCTGGTTTTGTTGACGTTGTTATGATTACACATGCGCATACAAGAACGAGAGACGCTGGTAGTTTCAAAATTTTTAAAAATAATTTTTTTGCATTCTAGCCAAATAATCTATATTCTTTTTCTTTCCATCATCTTTATTTTTAAATATTCCACACTGTGATATATATGCATCAAAATGTATTACATATGTGTGTAGATATTAGGAGAAAATATAATGACTACATAAGGAATGAGTTCATTATTTTATCACATATATCTGTGTGGGTGTGCGTGCGTATGTGTGTACATGTGCGTGTGTGCATGAGGGTGTTTGTGCCTGTGTGCATGTGTGGGCGTGCTCAGCTTAATGATGAAATAAGCTATTACTTAACAAAGTAAATATTTGCTTTCAGCGTAATCGCCTTCTTTGTCAATGCGCTTAATCCGGCGTTTTTGAATGGACCACAAGGATACCACCTCATAGTGTGAAAATATATAAATTCAGCTGATAGCTGCGTTATTCTCGCTAATTATTGTGTTAAAGAAAATATTTATATTCCGATCAAATTAATTTTCTGTGTTGTGACATGTATTCTCTCTCTCTCTCTCTCTCTCTCTCTCTCTCTCTCTATATATATATATATATATATATATATATATATATATATATATATATATATATATATATATATGTTTGTGTGTGTGTATGTTTGTGTATGTGTGTGTGTGTGTGTGTGAAGGTGTGTGTTTCGGCAGCATATCTTCATTCAAACATGTTTCATTAAATAATATAGTAATATAATAATGTCTGTCTATATTTCTGAGATGAGGTATTATGTACAGTATTTACATTAGTCGGACTATTGTCCTCATCTTTGTCGCCATATTTGTCACAACGTTTCGGCCGTTGTACGCTCCGGCCTTCTTCAGGTGGTTGGAATTTCGAACTGAACCCTTCATTTCGATCACTGGGGTAGACTGTTCTAGTTCCACGTGCCATGTTTGATGGATGTCAGTTATCAGTTATCTCCTGCGAATTTTCCCTCTGAAAGTTCTCCACTGCCTTAACTGGGTATTGAACTCACACTCTTTGGGTCTGTCACGGGATAACGTGCTCTGTTATAATTATAATTATTTTGAAATTAATCGCTGTGGTTACAATGTTTTGTAAACAAGCGTTCCCAAGGTAAGGGGTTAACCAGAGAGGGTAAATTGCAATATGGTGCTAAATGTCAACACAAGTTTAACTTTTAATATCATCAGTGTATAATATTAAGAATTTCTTTCGATTATAAATTTTATTTACTTGGAGGAAAAAAATGATTTTTTTGAAAATGTTAAACTTTTAACCTGTGCATATATATACATACATAGATAAATACATACATCCACACACACACACACACACACACACACATATATATATATATATATATATATATATATATATATATATATATATATATATATATCAAATGCGGAAGCAGAAAGGATAATCCAAAGAGGACTTTTTAATATAAAATATTTAAAAGATAGATCCATGAAGAGAACTCAACTTATTATAAATGGAACCTTAAAGAGGTCTGTTTTTCTTTAAATTAAATTATTCGCTTTGACTTAACATGGAGATCTCAGGATTTCATCTTCCTTGGGATTATCCATACGGATTACCAAGATTTTCGTTATTTAAATATATATATATATATATATATATATATATATATATATATATATATGTACATACATACATATACATATATATATATATATATATATATATATATATATATATATATATATATATAAAGAAAGAACAGTAAGATATAAAATCGGGTGTTCTTATAGATATTTTAATTTTTACTCAATAGTGCTCAATGTAAATTTACAGAGCATTAATATTATAAATTAATTGATTTAAAATATGTTTTTTTTTCGCTACACAGTGATAACCATGTTTCAAAAATGGAAGTTAAAAGCTTCGAATTTAATTTTGTTATTAAATTAAAGACATTAGTTCCATTTCCTCGTCAAGTGAATTTTGGAGTCTAATATATATATATATATATATATATATATATATATATATATATATATATATATATATATATGTATGTGTGTGTGTATGTGTGTGTGTGTGTGTATGTATGTATGTATGTATATCTGTGTGTAAACGTACAATATAAACTGTTACACACCCAACTGAACTACAATTCAACCAAACGCCGGCGAACTGGATTTTTAATAGCTTTAAGGCAGAGCCACATGCTTCAAGCTGCGAAAGAACTTACACTATATATAGCCATTACACTTGACGCCACGCTAGATCATTTCAAACGTCCAGCTTCCAAAAGAATACCAGGATGAAGACAAAAGAAATTTGAACTACCACACAGACGCCACATCGGTTCTTGATAATGACTACGAAATTCGAAAGTACTTGAACAAAACATGAACGTTGGGCCGTTTATCTCCACCTTAGAGCGCAATATTCAACACCGTATCCCAAAATTGGAAAAATACAATAAAAAAATTAAACAGGCTTTTTTTTATCACACTTGTTTGGATATAAATTAACTGATTTAAAACATGTTTTTTTTCGCTACACAGTAATAACCATGTTTCAAAAATGGAAGCTAAAAACTTCAAATTTAATTTTGTAATTAAATTAAAAACATTAGTTCCATTTCATCCTCAAACGAATTTTGGAGTAACTTATTTTTTAAATTTACAGTGTTTTAACTGTAAGGGAAATTCACAATTTACGGTTACCAAGGATACAGAGAAATGCAATCAGGCAGACTAGGGGTGGTAGCGTGTTCATATTTATTAACTTTTGTTGTATCAGTTATTTGTTACGTCCGAAAATGTGGTTGAGTTTAGGTATTGGTGGGGATGTATTTTTCAAAGAATTCTGACATCCGTTCAATGAATGTCGTCAGGGGTTATTTGTTTTTTTGGGGTTTTTTAAAATTTTATTGTTAACAGCAAAAATTCTTTCGGCATTTTTTAGATTTGTATACTTAAAAATTTTGTGGGGATGTTTAGGTTAGAATACGTTTTATTTAATAAGAACACCGGATTACATATCTTACTGTTCTTTCTTTTTATTTAAATATATATATATATATATATATATATATATATATATATATATATATATATATATATATATATATATATATATATAGATGTGTAGATATAGATATAGATATAGATATATAGAGAGAGAGATATATAAAATTATTATGATTATTATATTTTTATTATAAGAGATTATATAATAAAAACATTTTACCATTGAAACATGAAAAGTTTTGTGTAGCGATTTCAAAATGTTTTTATTATAATCTCTTATATAAATATAATAATCATATATTGCTCTACTTTGTATTGAGCCCTTTTTTAAAAGTAAATGCTACGAATAGTGGATATTTACTCTATCTGTTCTTTCTCTCATTTGCGTAATTATATATCATTAGGGTATATATATATATATATATATATATATATATATATATATATATATATATGTTTATCACCATCGTCGATTTGCTAGGAAGGCGACTTCCTGATATTACCGGACTGGATCGAGGTCGATCCCTGCATGCTAGCACTTTCCAAAGTGCTAGCATGAAGACACAAGTCATCGTGGCCGAGGGCTTGAGCATGCTAGCCTTGTTCAAATTGTTGATCACGCTAGATAACACGCTCTTTCCCAGAAACTGTAACTAAGGTCTACTCAGCATAGTTGCAGTATAAACCACAGGGGGGCTCTCTGGGTGTTGAGCAAACACAATAGTGCCCGAGCGAGCGTCTGCAATAGGGATTGGCTAGCCGCCTTTGTAGACACGTATTCTTGAATGCGAATGGCCAGCTATTATATATATATACATATATATATATATATATATATATATATATACTTGACAAGGAAGCGGGTCCAGACGCCTTAACTCTTCATAACTTAAAAAATTATGTTAGGGGTCTCGGCTCTCGCTTTTGAAACATGAGAACTCTTATGTAGCGGAGGAATCATATTTTTAAAAACTAAAAATATTATTATAATATATATATATATATATATATATATATATATATATAATTGCGTGTCTGCAATTCAGAAAGTCTATAAAATCAGAATGTAATTTTGAAAACTACTCTTTTTTCAATTTAAATGATTTTAGTATACAGAAAACTGGAATATAATATAGCTTACCAAACAGTATACAATTACTAAATTAGTATAAAGAATATTGAATATTTGCTC
>OZ038512.1:29691297-29696297 GCA_964036315.1 Acanthosepion esculentum
GTAAACACTACCAGTATTTTCTCATCTTTTTAGGTATTCTTATACGAAAAAGAGAAAGGAAGGGAAAAGGAATTATCATATCCCACCTACATATTATGTAGATTTTCTTAGCACAAGGCTGGAATCATGGGGCACCCAGTGGGGCTCGATTTCACGGCCTCAATCGATCTATGAAAACAAGCTTGCTAACTATTACACTACGTTGAAGTGTCCTTGATTTTCTTAGCGTTGCACAAGGTCGAAAGTATGGAAAATCCAATGAGAATCGAACTCACTACTCGGAACTGATCTAGCAAGACAAGCTTGTTAAACATCACACCACGTCGACGTGCTCTCCCATCTACATATTATGAAGTCATTTTTTTTATCCATTTCATCACATGTCCCTAAAATCTTTGTCACAGCTTTTTTCTCTCGTATGAATGAAATCGACAAAATTGTGATTGTTCTTAAGCTTCAATAAATAGATAAGTAATATATTCAGTTACTTACCTATTATACATATGAGACTATGTAGGTAGATACAGTTTTTTCAAGATCCCTGACAAGTTATATTTCGTGCCTTCAGGGAAGAAATTTTTTTTTATCTCGAAGTCTACGCAAAAAAAAAAAAAAAAAAAAATTAAAAAAAATAAAATATAAAAAAAAAACGTTTCCCTGCAGCAATAGTCGTCGCGACTTTTATTTTTGTCTCGTATTTTTTTAAATTATTATTTTTTAATGACAAGCTTACTTACATTGCTCGTTGCAAATGGCTTTCTCATGATAAAAAAGGAAGATATCTCAGACTAAAAAGAGCAATTTCATTAATTTTGATGAGTGATAGACTTAAGAAAAAAATAGAGGAGGAAACGGTAAGAAAAATATGTGATATAATAATAATAAAAAAGGAGGCAGAAAAGTTTGGGTATTTGTGTCTGGGGTGGATTTGGTGCCGGAGAAAAGGTTGTCAGTTACGCTGTTGTTTTTGATTTGATTGCGAGTTTCGTCCTTATGGTGGTCCCGTCTTTTCGGGAAACTTATCGAACCATGGCGCGCCTGGAAAGTTAAAAAGATTATTAAAAAAAAAAAAAAGATTGCGGATGGAAAAAAAAAAAACTGTATTTGTTTCGAGGAGCAAATTACGGAATCAGAAAACTGAAAAAATGTTTTCTATATATCCAAGTTTTTTTTTTCTTTTACATACATACATACATACATACATACATACATAAAATGTAAATGGTGCAGCAACTCGTATCCGAGGATACCAGCCAACTAGGGCGGCTAGCTAATCCTCATTGCAGACGCCTGCTCAGGCCTGCTCAGGCATATTTGTGTTTGTTCGACACCCACAGGCCCACCTGTCGTTTATTCTGCAACTATATTGAGCGGAACTTAGTTTACAGTTTCTGGGAGAGAGCGTGTTATCTAGCCTGATCAACAATCTGAACAAGGCTAACACTCTCAAACACTCGGTCACGATGATTTGTGACTTCGTGCTAGCACAGCTATCGACTGCCCGCAAGGGTTCTCTCTCTTACTCTCTCTCTCTCTCTCTCTCTCTCTCTATATATATATATATATATATATATATATATATATATATATATATATATATAAATATATATGTGTGTGTGTGCGCACGCGCGTGTATGTGTGTATTCGTGCGATAGAATATGGTATTACGGTATGGTATATCATAGTGTAAAAGGTACTCCATAACTAGAATAGAGCGTATGTCAATAGCAGCAGTGTGGACATAGCAATCAACACCAGATGGTGACAGGGTGATTCATACTTGAATGCAGTCTTCAGAAGTTCTCTTTCGGTCTGTCTCTGTCTGTCTGTCTGTCTGTCTGTCTCGCTCGCTCTCTCTCTTTATCTATCTATCTATCGATATCTATCTATCTATCTATCTATCACTCTCTCTCTCTCTCTCTATCTATCTATCGATATCTATTTATCTATCACTCTCTCTCTCTATCTATCTATCGATATCTATCTATCTATCTATCTATCTCTCTCTCTCTCTCTCTCTATATATATATATATATATATATATATATATATATATATATATATATATATTATAAATTAATAGATTTAAAATATGGTTGTACCGCTACACAGTGATAACCATGTTTCTGAAACATGGTTATCACTGTGTAGCGGTAAAACTATTAATTTATAATATTAATATTAATTTAAATTTACATAGAGCACTATTGTGTAAAAATAAAAATATCTATAAGAACACCGGATTTTATATCTTACTGTTCTTTCCTTTTTATTTATATATACATATATATATATATATATATGTATATTGTATATTTCGGCAACAATTCCTCATGTTTCATTAAAGACGACAGACATGGTACTGCGATTAAGCTTTTTATTCATTTTTCTCGTGTTCGAACAAGTGATTTTCTTTTCTGGACACTATGGAAACTATCCAAATGTTCTGTAATTCCGAGCGCTTTCGGCCACCCTTTTAGCCATTATCAAGCTGTGGTCGGATAGGTGTAACGTAAGGCGTCTGGATAGGCATGACGTTGTGTGACCGATGAAATTATTTAGGGGTTCGGTTTGATCAGGAACACAGTTCCTTAAGGGCATTTGAAATTATAAATAATGTGTGTTCGTTATAATTTTGATTTTGTTAATGTGTTGCTATTTTTGAGGATAAGGTTAGCTGTTTGAAATTTTTTTCTAGTAGATAATTTGATTTTTTTGTTCGGGTCAATTGGGGTAGTGTATTTCTTTATAATATAACTAAGTGAAGATTCATCATCTTTCTAGTTATGCATTTGGCTTTTTTAGAAAATGTTTATGTTATTTTTGACTGTGTGTTCACTATCGTTATTATTTACTTCGGAAATAGTCTAATTTGGTGGTCTATAAGGTGGTTAGGGAAGCCATTGTTAACTAGTGTCTGTTTTGCATTGTTGAGTTCTTTAAAGAAAATTAGCCCAGAGGATGAATTCTGGTGTGTTCTTTTTAGGAAGTTTTTTTTTATCACTGCTATTTTGTATCTGAGTGGGCATTCACTCTTAAAGTTAAGGTGGCAAGAGTTTCAGCTAGTTTTTGTTTTATACACTGAGGTAGTAAAAGTGTATTCTACGGGAATGTTTAAGAACGAGAGTTTTTTTTGTTTTGTTTTTTGACTAAGTTCGTAGGTAAAGTTAAGGAGAGATTTTTTTTAAATGTGGTCTTGAGAGTACCTAATTCTTTTGTGATTTTCGCTAAAATAAAATATCGTCCACGTAAATTTTGTCTTTAAAACACTCACACGTTTAGATTCTTTCTCAAAACACATGTCTGCTCAGTTTCGCATATCATGAAACGCATGTCTGCTCAGTTTTATATATATATATATATATATATATATATATATATAAAGATAGGGCGAGAGGAGGATGGAGAGAGAGAGGATGGAGAGAGAGAGGAGGATGGAGAGAGAGAGGAGGAGGATGGAGAGAGAGAGGAGGAGGATGGAGAGAGAGAGGAGGAGGATGGAGAGAGAGAGAACCACCTTCTGAATTTCATGACTAGTCAGTTTTCTACATTCTTTGCTTGAATTAGCTCTTTATTAACCTCGGCTGGTGAATCTATTTAATACATTACTGCATAGTGTCCACTTTTTCTCAGGGCGGATTAATGGATAGCGGCTCAGATTGCGGAATCGGTGAACCGAGTTCGAATTCCAGTCGAATCCATTCACTTACGTGTTAATACCCTTGGGAAAAGTATTAATCCGCCTTTTCCCTTCTTCTCCCTTCAGCTATGGGTAAATAGCAGGGTTCTATAGCCTTGGATGGGAGAACAACTAGGAGGAGGACAAATCTGAATTCATAACCTTCGGGGGATCGTTTGGAGACCTTGTGGCAAGTGGTGCACCAGGTCTCTGCATTCAGCTCTTCAACAAGTGTAGTTGGTTTTGCACAAAGTCTTCTCCACGCTAATCAGATAATAATGTCTGGTTCTTATGAAGCGAGCTGCTTTACCCTCATACGTCTAATACGACGGGAGAGTCCACCATATACATGTATATATATATATATATATATATATATATATATATATATATATATATGTATATATGTATTTATGTATGTATGTATAACGTAACCCTCTAGTTTGAGTGGCCCCGGGCCATGTACAGGGTAAACCTTACTGTATAAAGAAAAATAAATATGACCTAGCTCTCCAGGCCTTAATCTGCTGAATGACTACGTATAATGGCGTAGTCAAGAGGGAATTCCCCACAACATGATAAAATCTCTAAAATCCGCCATAATTAACACAATGTCCAAAATAAATGCTGGTAGAGAGACAACCGACCTTCGCTACACTAAAGTGTTAAACAGAGATTCTTCGACTATGAAAATAGTCGGTCAGTAACTACGATATTCGCTCTGACTGTATTATTAATCTATGGGATTAAATAGTTATTTCACTAATTTTGGGATGTTTTATTTTCCGAAAAAAGTCAGCACATTGTGGCCGTGTTGAATTCATACTTGAATGCAGTCTTCAGAAGTTCTCTTTCTGTCTGTCTGTCTGTCTCTCACTCTCTCTCTCTCTCTCTCTATATATATATATATATACATATATATATATATACATACATACATACATACATACATACATATATATATATATATATATATATATATATATATATATATTATCATTATTATTATTATTAACCCGAACTACAAGCTCATACAGGCATTATAAAAATAAATATCCTCGTATTGAAGGAGTCATCGATGAGTCATATATATATATATATATATATATATATATATATATATATATATATATATATATATTGTCTGCGCTTATAAGTGAAGTAAAGTTCTTACTTAGGTTATTCCAAAAATCGCATGGTCATGGAATGGAACTATGGATTTTCAATTTAATTTTATAATTAAATTTAAAATTTTAGTTTCTACTTTGAAACATGGTAATTCCTGTGTAGCGATGGGACCATTTTTTTTAATATAGTAAAT
>OZ038512.1:29701297-29723797 GCA_964036315.1 Acanthosepion esculentum
GTTGTCTATTTTGGCGGTTATTTTACCGGAAGTCGTTTATTTGTTTATTTATTTATTTGGGTCAAATTATTTTGCTTGTTTTTATTTATTTTTATTTTTTATCTTATATATTTATTTATTTATTTTATTTTTTATTTTATTTTATTTTATTTTTTTCTATTTTGATAGGTGTTTTTATTAACGTAATAAAAATTTGTTTATATTTCTTATTTAATAGTTTTGTTTTTGGGAAGATAATTAAAGCTATTTGTTCAATTTTAGGGATTGATTGTTGTGGTTTGTTCTAACTATTATTTTGGCGGGAACAGTTTTTAATTTATTTATTTGGATTGATTATCTTTATTTGTTTTTTCTAAACGGCTAGTTTATCGGTATCGGTTGTTAGTTTATTCATATATTTGGATGTATTTAGATTAATTTATTATACTTGTCGTTATTTATTTATTACACTGTATATTTTCTCTTTTTGGTTTTCGATTTTTAAGTAACGCAGTATATTATTTTTTATTTATTTATTTATATTTCTTTTTTGAATAAATATATATATATATCAGGAAAAGGTTATAGTTGTTCCAACGAGAGAAAAATGTATATTTAAAAAAAAAAAGAGAGTGAAACCGCAAACGTTTTTGGTTATAACCAAATGATTATGAATATAACCAAAAACGTTTGCGGTTTCTCGTTTTTTTTAAATCTATCTATCTATCTATCTATCTATCTATCTATCTATCTATCTATCTATCTATCTATCTATCTATCGATAAATATATATATATATATATATATATATATATATATATATATATATATATATATATATATATATATATATATATATAAAAGTGGACATGGAAGTCAGGCGACTGACGATTGCACTAGCATGAAACAGACTGTCGCCTCTAAGTGCTGACTTCCATGTCCACTTTTATATTTACACACGCTCTATCTCTGATATTGAGCACTTTATCCCATAAATATAACACACTTTAAGACTATATTTCTTCATATATATATATATATATATATATATATATATATATATATATATATATATATATATATATATATATACTAAGTGTAGGATTGGTGTATACGGAATAAATTGATTCCAATAACCAACAATTACTATTCTTAAAAGAGTGCTTAATACAGAGTAGAGCAAATATAATTATTTATTCGAATATTATAATATAAATATGTTATAAAATCACTACAAAAATAGCCATTTTGTTTCAACACTTCTGGCGTCTTATCAAGTGATAGTATCATTCGCGTGCTTTCTTATAAAGGAAAGTACGAATTGCTTATTCTATAAAAATTATACCGCACGAAACAAAATTAAACTATCTTTATTTTTTAAGTTTAACACGCTCCTGTTATTTATCTTGGTTTACGTGACAAAATCCAAAGAAGGGCCTGTAATGTAATCAATCCTGACATCTCAACTTTAGTGACTTTCTCGTAACATGGTTTCTCTCTGTCTTTTCTACTAATAGTTTCATGGCAATTGCTCTGAGGGGCTTTCCTCTTTGATACTACGACTGCATGAATTTAAGCGTCCTACTCGATTGGCAACTAGGTCTCACCGTTTTAATATTGAACTAGCTAGACGTAACAGTAACGTTCTATTCTAACAGTTTAATTCCTTGCCCTTCTCGCCTACTGAACACCTTTCTGGTTTCTTGCTTCTCTGCGACGTACAATCTTTAAAAAAATGAAATCCAGTGCCAATCGCCATCTTCTATCTTCCTAAAACCTGTTCTCTCATTGTCCTTTCTCTTCACTAAAGTCTTCTTCTTCTTTTTCACTCCCAGTAACGTTCTTGCTTCTCTGCGACGTACAATCTTTAAAAAAATCCAGTGCCAATCGCCATCTTCTATCTTCCTAAAACCTGTTCTCTCATTGTCCTTTCTCTTCACTAAAATATTCTTTCACTCCCAGTAAGACGGTGGAGTAATGGATAACGGCTCGGATTGAGGAATCGGAGAGCCGGGTTCGAATTCCAGTGCTAATACCCTTAGGAAAGGTATGAATCCTCTTCTTCTCCTTCCAGTTATGGGTAAATAGCAGGACAAACCTGGTTCTATAGCCTTGGATGACAACTGGTCTACCGCAGAACGAAATGGCAACCAACTGCGGGAAAAAAAATCTGCCTCGTCGGTCATGTATCGAAAGATACGTGATCTCCTAAGCGTGTATCACACATGGCACATAACTGACTGAAGCCCTTGTGTACTAATGGCGTTATCGCAATATTTGGAGTGAAATGATTAAAAAAAATTTTTTTCAATTTGTATCATACAGCATTTTCGGGGGAGTCAGTGAATATTTACCTGGTACAATAAATAGTTGTTCGTAGATTTTTCGCTCCTGAAAATGACTCTCTCTGATGCACAAAATTCAATTCAGTCTCTTTCCATAATAAAATGGTATAGCACATCCGGATTAAATACTGACTAGAATATGGAAAAAGACTAAAGTCAGGCTGTACGTATAGCTTGTAGCCGTGCTACTGCTAATTCAGTGAAAGAAACATTTGTACAACAAAGTTACAGATTATTTTGCAAGCCAAGGAGAATTCATCTGAACTTTGCTTGAAACACAAAGTTACTTTAAGTTAGTACTTATTTAACTTAGTACTCATATGATTTAGTACTTACTAGCAGTATAAACCATCTTAGACCGGGTCTTTTATTATTGAAAATTTTTGCCACAAATGGAAGGGGTAACAATTTGAATGGGGGGGGAGTGGCCCTGAAAAGGGAACTGTATAATAATAAATAATATTATTGTAATAATTTAAACTATTTTTTATTAAAGTTTTTATGAAAGTTATATATCCAAGAACAGATAGTAAATAGTAAAACGTTGCTGAGAGTTATAATGGACAAGAAGTAGTGGAGAGCCATTGTCGCCAACAATTTGGACTCAAAACCGGCACTGAAGAATTATTTATCAAACAAAAAAAATTCATCAAAATCGGATGAAAACTGTGGAAATGCATAAGCAACATCCGATCACACACACATACACACATACATACATACATACATACACACATACATACATACATACACACATACATACATACATACATACACACATTTTGAGAATTATCAATATAGATATATCCCATAAGTTCTGTCCAAATTTTGAATTTTGAAACAAGTGACCAAATGTTATATTTAATTACAGATTCAATCAACAATTTATTTTCTCTGATTATCTATGACTTCCTTCCATCTATTAACAAGCTTACTAATTCCATTACTGTAAAATTCTTTTGGCTTTGATTCGAAGAACTCACAAATGTTAGTTTTAACCTCTTCCTGTGTTACAAAAGCTGTTTCTTCCAAATGATTCTGTAAGCTACGAAACAAATGGTAGTCTGAGGGAGCAATGTCGGGAGAATAAGGTGGATGAGGAATTTTCTCCCAACCAAGTTCTTCGATCTTTTGTGACGTGATTCTTGCTGTGTGTAGTCGCGCATTGTCCTGATGAAACATCACCCATTTTCGATTCACTAGAGCAGGTCTTTTTTTCCTCAAAGCTTGATTCAAACGCTCTAATTACTGACAGTATATTTGAGCATTAATTGTTGCATTAGGTGGTAAGAATTCAAAGTGGATTATTCCTTGGCAGTCCCACCAGATTGAAAGAAGAACCTTTTGCCCATGAAGTTCCCTTCTCGGCTGTGACTGGGATCCTTCCCCTTTACCAAGCCACTGTCTACGACGCTTAACATTTCCATAAAAGATCCATTTTTCGCCGCCAGTCACAAGTCTATCCAAAAAAGGTGAAACAAGTTGGCGAGAGCGGAGAGAAGAGCAGATGTCAACTCGGGATTTGAGGTTGTTTTCAGACAATTCATGAGGCACCCATTTTCTAAGTTTAGGAACTTTTCCAAGTTGTTGAAGATGACGGTGAACAGTTGTATGGTTTGAACTGAGAACCACTGCCAATTCCTCAACTGATTTTCTTCAAGGGCTGCTTCAAGAAGCTTTTCATCAAACTCAACTGGACGTCCGGTTCGATCTTCATCTTCTGAATTTTGCAAACCATCTTCTGCAAGTTCTTTCATTCACACATTCCTCTCCATAATCTGAGTGAATGTTTCTAGCCGCTTCGGCTGCTGAGTTTCCTTTCTTGAACTCATAAAGCATTATGTGCCTCAAATGATTCTTGGGTACTTCCATGTTAGCAGGGTTTTAATCAAACAAAATTTTATTTTATTGTTCTCTGAAATAAAATTTGATCAGTTTAAATGCATCTAAAGATAGAAATAATGTTCAGCTCCATTAGACATTATAAAATACTCTTTAAATTTCGTTCATTTTAACAAAAAGTTAAAATTCGGACCGAACTTATGGGATGACCTAATAGATTGATAGAAGCCGTAAGCATATTTCGGGCGCATCACAATGTTTTATTCCTTTGTCATTTTTATATTTCTCTGAATCCTATTCTGCTAGATGTAAAAAAGACAAACAAAAACAAATAAATGTTATTTAATTCGCATTTTTTATTAAACTAACTTGTGTTGTTGTCATTGCCGTTGTAGTTTGCGTAAATGTGTCAAAAACGAAAGAAAAAAGAAGAAAAAGCGATGTGCATTTTCTGCTTAATTGTATGGAGACTGCTGCCATAAATGGATGGTTGATTTCTTTAAAAAATGTATAATAGTCATAACAAAAAGACATGGAAAATACTTGTCTGCATGTTGTTGAGAAGTCGCAAATTCACTTTAAAATTAGATTTAAATCAAATTTTATCAAAAATGAAATCAAATTAAATTTTAACAAGGGAATTATATTATATTATTATTAAATAAATTTATAAGCCAAATCGCTGCGAGCATTTTTCTTAAAAACTGGAAGTATTCAAGTATAAGTACTATAAGATATCCGTTATATATATATATATATATATATATATATATATATATATATATATATATATATATGTGTGTGTGTGTGTGTGTGTGTGTGTGTGTGTGAAATAACGATATGACGCGTTTCTTCCGATGAAATCCTAACGGATAAAACACGTAAGAAAAAGTTTTCCAGTCTGTCATATATATATATATATATATATATATATATCTTGTATACTAAAAACAGTACATTGCGATTTTTCAAGCTTAGCTGTGGCACAAGGCCGAAAGTAGGGGCACACAGATTGTAAAACAATTACACCGCCTCGAGGTGCCCACTAAAAGCAATATATATATTGCATAATAAGAACAATATATATATATATATATATACTGTAATAAAACAATATATATATTGTATAATAAAATCCATATGTATATTATATAATAATATAATAAACACCATATTTAAATATATTTATAATAAAAACACGTGTACAAATGTGTTGTATTATATTTTATATTATACAATATATATATATATTTTTGTCATCCACAGACAGTCTGTTTCGCTGTTTCACAGCTCATCAGTGTGGCTAGACGTCCGGTTGCTTCTAGCTAGGATCGAAACGCGACTGAATTTGCGTTAGTCGGAACTTCTACCAGTAGGCTGTCGGCGCACGGCAGGGATGAAGGTGAATTTTAGCGTGTTTATTTTTAGATTTAGATAAACACACAATGACTGACAGTGACTCAATTCTGCCGAAGAGTCGTGCAATATTAGCTTAAATAGTCACTGTTTACAAACCCACAAAAGAGAGAGAGAGAGAGAGAGAGAGAGAGAGAGAGAGAGAGAGAGAGAGAGAGAGATTGATACACTGTACAATCCAATATCAATTAATTTTTGCTTTGTAATAATAATTTTTTGCTCTGTAATAATAAATACATTGAGCTCTTTTTGTGGATCAGTTGGAATATTTTATATTACTAGGATCCACTTGGATTATATACCAACGGATCTATTACCTTTTATTTTTCGATTATATATATATATATATATATATATATATATATATATATATATATATATATATATATATATATATATATATATACAAGTTTAGTCAAAGTCTATTAAATGCCCGTTTTCAACTTAACTGTTTGAGTTGTTATCCCTTCTTTGTAATTTTATTAAAGACTGAAATTAATAAGAACCGTCGTAAATTTTAAATCCTACTAAATATTAAATGGAGCCTCTGACTGGTATCGAACCTACATCCCTTTTTTTCCATCACGCGAACCACTTTTATAATCAATGGATGTCAGTACCAAATGACATACTTTGATTTCAGTCTGCCAGCGGACCATAAAGACCAGAGGCACGGCGCAAGGTTCGAATTACCTATCTAAAGAAAGCACATTCCTCGTTGGGACTTATACGAATCCATATCTGCTAGGTACAAGGGGTGCAATTTCTATTCCTGTCGGAGGCTCAGTTTTTCTTTAGTAGGACTTCTCAGTTTATGTCGACTGCCATAATTTAAGGAAATACAGCAGGGATAGTAACCTAAACACGTGTTCCCACTAAAAATTACGTTCAAAGCGATAAGAAATATATACATATGTATATTGCTACATCTGCAATAAACATTGTACGTCCCGTTGTTCGTGACAGATAATATATGATGCCACCTAGTATATATACTAGGTGGCATATAATATATCTAATATATTGATGCCACCTCGTTTTAACGGAATTCTTGGTACTACCGATATAATTTTTTGTAACTGTTGGATTTTCTATAGTAGAAATAGTGCTTAGGTAAACAAGAGAATAGGTTTGACACTTAATTTTTAATGGACATTCGTTAAGATTTCTACAGTTACACTTGTTGGTATTATCTGTGTTTGCTGCTTTGGAATGGCAATTATTACTTAGGTTTTTTTCTATTGATTTAAAATTTTATTATTATGTTTTTTAATAATTTTTTCAAGATTATCTGTACAGCAATATATTTTCAATATATTTCTCTTCGCCATGAAGATATTGAGGGGTTCGAATTCTAAGTGCTCGTACGTACAAAGCAATAATTATTCTGGATTTTATTTTGTTGTTTTGATGTGAAT
This sequence comes from Acanthosepion esculentum, assembly GCA_964036315.1. NCBI lineage: Eukaryota > Metazoa > Mollusca > Cephalopoda > Sepiida > Sepiidae > Acanthosepion > Acanthosepion esculentum. The sequence goes on from OZ038512.1 coordinate 29,708,298, forward strand.
AGAAGTTCATGATCTCATTTTTGTTGGAGGATTTTCGATAGACGTTTTATGTTAGACCATTATTTGCACGGTTTGAAGATACCGGGGAAAAGCAATGTATTGTTTATTTCTGTTTTGTAGGTAAATTCAATTGTATCTTCTATGGTGTTCAGTTTATTTAAAAGATCAGGTAAAAATATTCGCAGCAAATTAAGGGCATTGACAAAGAAGGAAATCATAAAGGACATTATATAAAAATAAATATATGTTGTGTAAAATAAATACCTTTTTATCACTAGGCAATTGGGTCTATTGATGTATTAACAAACACATACATGGCTCACGTATAAAGACATGCCAAAGAGTAACCTCTCAGTTGTAAATATACCTCATACTAACTTTGCTGGGCACAAATTATAAGACAAAATGTTTTAAATTTACATTATTTATTGAAAATCAAACTAAAACTCCTGCATTGTATAACATATTACATCACAATATAGCTACATTTTTCAGCATAATGTAAATTATACTGAAAAATTTAGCTTTTACTTTGAAGTAAATGAATGTCTTATTTGATGGCACAATGATTTAGGAAAAAGTTGCTTGTGCTATGTGCTTGTGCCATGCATCGTGTTAAATATACAATTTATGAAACTTCCGTAAATTATGAATTTTATTAGGCTGTGCTATAAGACTTTTACTGATAATCGAAATGAAATTGCAACGCTACCATTTTGAACCTAAACTTAAGATTTAAAGTCGTTTCTTCAAAAACCAATAACGATTTGGAAAAAAAAACTGTTTTGTGCCATTATTTATTATGTCAAACCCCAACTTTCAAGTTGAGTTCAATACCACGCTTCCAAAATCGACCTGCCCCACTGGTATAGCACACGGTCGAACGTCTCCTATCCGTAACACAAGACATTTTCTGTGGAAAAATTTGACAAAATAAACGAATCTTATTGTTGTGGTAGGATCCACCTAATTTGCATAGTGGAGTACCGACTATATAAATATGGTTGGTACCGGGAAGACATGAGAGGCGAATCAAGAGATTCAACTAGAGACTCTGGCCGACTGCGACTTAGTCAACACATTCTCCAGGAACGGTCTTCCCAGGAATATACAAAAGACTATATGTAAATATTGTGTACACTTTCTTGTTTCAATACATTTTGTTCTAAGTACATTTTGTGTTTGCATTATTATTCCATGCATTAGTCAAGTTTCAACACTTATGTAATCCGTTTCCTTTTTTAAAAATTTCTTTTTTGTTAGCTTAGGCAATCATGACTTTTCTCGCAGTATGTTGCCATTTCTTTCTGCGATAGACCAGTTGCCCTCCAGGGCTATAGAAACCGGTCTGCCTTGCTATTTATCCGTATCTGGGAGGAGGAGAAGAGGATTCATACCTTTCCCAAGGGTATTAGCACGTAAGTGAATGTAATAGATTCGACCTGAATTCGAACTCGGCTCTCCGATTCTGCTATCCATTACTCCACCGTGCCTCCTTTTTTTTGTCATATTACATTACTTATATAACAAACTTTAAACTAAATCCACTGAGGTGTTTACATAATTAAGTCCCTCATTACTACGTTTCTTTTTTGGGACACTTCGACGTGGTGCAATGGTTAGCAAACTTGTCTCACTAGTTCAATTACTACTGTATATTGAGTTCGATCCTTATTTGGGTGCCCCGTGATTTCGGCCTTGAGAATCACCTTATAATGATTCATTTTTAATAATATTTATTTAGTTGTCTTTACTTTGATATCAAACTGCTAAAATTGGAAGAAAAAAAAACAAACAAAAAAAGTCTTAATCCACGCATTACAGATCTGCGAAGACATTTCATAACTCACAAGTTAAACAGAAACTACTGATAAATTGTTTAATCAGTTAATTCCTTTACTACTACGTATTTTGTGAAAGTTTTGTTTTGAAGAAGATTTCCTTGTTTGTCTTTTATTTTCAATGCTTGTTTTGTGATTGATTTTATATTTATTTTTGTTTTGTTGAGCGCTACATACAGCTGTCCATGAGCAAACACTTGGTATAGCAAATAAACATCAACATAAGAAAATGATGAATCTTGCGAGTTGTTAAATAAAATTGCTTAGCGCGTGACACGAAAGATATAAAAAACACTAAATGCATAACGGTAATTATTATATAGTGATGTTAACGCAAGAAAAGGAATCTTACATAATTCATAGCTTAAACAAAGAATAAAATGGACTTGATAAAACTAAACACGGGATATTGTCTACCAACTCAATAACGAGTACATTTGAAAAGATATTTACGTACATTTGATATCAAATTTGTTACTGCTACATCAAAAACAATAACAGACTTCAATCTGAAGCGGGTATTTACAAATCAACTGTAAAACGACCTGATAAATAAATAGGTGAAACACCTAGGAATTTATTTAAGTGTCGCAGTTAGCTCCTCCTCATTTCCTTAACCCTTCAACAGGGGTCTCTCTCTCCCGGGAGTATAAATACTGGCTGACCTTTCGCCTCTTTCTCTTTTCACGGCTTTGCACACGTGCGGCCAAACTGCCTCTCCTGGGGCCGTAACCTCGCGCGTGAGGCGAGGTAAAAAAAACTTTCTCCTTTTCACTTACACCACTATGTGACCCTCTCACACAAGCAGCGTTTCCCATATTCTGGGAACACGCTTACGCGTCCGTACGGACACTCAACACCCACACACAATAATTTCTCCATACAACACTGTAACATTTTATTCATGTCTTCAATGTATTTGTAATTCGTGTATTAATCTATTTGTTATTAATATATATTTGTTCGCATACGTGTATATCGGTCTCGTTCGTTTTCTTTTGCCTTCCTTGGACTCCATTATAGGCCAACATTCTTCCAGCGGAAGTCTTAACCTAGAGATAACTCATCTTCTCTCCTCACATTCACACACCGCATAGGTCCACTACATAAGTATATTTGATATCAAATTTGTTACTGATGCATCAAAAACAACAATAACAGCCTTCAATCTGAAGCAAGTATTTACAAAATCAACAGTAAAAACAACCCAATAAATAAACAGGTGAAACATCTAGGGATTTAAATAGAAGATTATATGAACAGAAAAGTGATCTTGTACGAAGCAGTTCCTTAGTCTTTCTTCGTAATAATTCTGACCATAATTTCGAGATAATCCTGTTCTGATTTAAAGAAAAAGTTAGGTGAAAACTATTGAAGGTGCCCTGATTTCGAAATCCTCGACGGAAAATTCACGTCCTGGATCATAAAATATACCTCATTTCGGCTTACGGCCACATCACGTTGAAACACCGGTTCCCGTACGATCACCAAAGTTAAGCAGCGTCGAGCCTGGTCGGTACTCAGACTTGTGACCACTTGGAAATACCAGGCGCTGTAAGCTTGGATGTGCGGCAGGTGTTATGGATAATGGCTCGGAATTTTAAATCGGAGAACCGAGTTCCAATTTCCGTTGCGTTCGTTATATTCACCTACGCGCAAATAACCTTGAGAAAAGTGTAAATCTACACTTTCTCCTCCCATCTATGGGTTCATTAGTAAGACTTGTATCACTAAACGATTATTATAGCTAATTAAAAAAAAAATCTAAAATATTTTCTATTTTTAAATAATCTTCAAAGGGTTGATAAACCGTAGAAAAATCAATTTCATTTTCTTACGAAACTACTGCTGTTGCAGTGTGGGATATTAAAAAAACAAAACAATAACGATAAAAAGAAAAAGAAAAGCTATAGAAAGGTGCATGAGATCGGCTAGTTTATGCGTCTAGACATGTCGGACTGCAAACATTTAAAAATTTAAATTCAAACTTAATTATAAAATTGTAATTCTTCCCCATCCCCACCATAGGTGTACAATACTGAATCGATCAATAAAAGCATTTATTATTGTGAATAACTTCCAGCTAGGAACGAAACGCGTAACGTTGGATTTTCCCCGATTTTGTCATTCAATTACCCACTATTAGTCTACTATCGAGATTTACATATATCATGTCTTCCAAGCAAGAAAGAAGCACGCACGCGCGCGCACACACACACACACACACACACACACACACACACACACACACACATATATATATATATATATATATATATCATTAATTTTTAGAAATTGTTTTGTTTATTTTTTGGATACGAAAGTGAGCAGAGATGGGATTTCGAGAAAAATATCTTATTTATTTAATATTTATTTATTAAATACACCTAGTATATCTATCAATTTCGCTCTCTCTCACTTTGTCTTTCTGCTTCTCTGTCTCTCTCTGTCTCTGTCTCTCTCTGTCTCTCTCTCTAAGTATTTATATAAACATCAGAGGGAAGCTACATGCACCTAATACCAGTCGCTCTCTTTCCCATTCTCTCTGTCTCTCTCTCAATATATATATATATATATATATATATATATATATATATATATATATATATGTAGGTCAGAACCTTAAACATTGCAGATTCTTCTTTAGATTTTATCAAGAATCTGCAAATATATAACAGGACCACCAGATAAGATGTGGCCGCAATATTCAAAGCAAGTTTGAATGGTAGACTTACAAATATGTAAGACAGATTCTAGCAAGAAAAATTTGAGGGCGGTCAATCGACATGCGATGAGAAAGGACAGGAAACATGATTCTGATTCACACACACACACACGCATATCTCTCTCTCTCTCTCTCTCTATATATATATATATATATATATATATATATATATATCGCTAATTTTTTAGAAATTATTTGGTTTATTTTTCGGATACCAATGTGAGCAGATGTGGGATTTCGAAAAAAATATCTTTGTGAGGAAGTGTCTTTTCCTTGAAAGGGAAAATGTAGGCAAGCTGAACTTCAGCACTCTACGTAGCCAAGTGGTAAAGCACGCCGGATCAAACAGTGGCTTTTCTCCTCAAAGCGGGTACGTCGGTGCTATCCCGGCTGGAGAGTACATTTTCTTTATTAAGATTACTAAAATACTCACGTTGATATATATATATATATATATATATATATACACAGTCGAGCTGTACTAAATAAGAACTAGACGAGGACAACGACAAAAGAACAATCTGCCCCATAGATTAAATAAAGTGTTCAGTTTGAAGTTCCCTGACGTTTATCCTAATTGACAATCACCTGATGAATGCCAGAGGGCCCACTTCCGAAACATTTTGATAGCAACAAATATGGGTACAAAAGTCTGTGTGAGAATGATGTAAATAATTATCCTCATCCTAGAATTCAGACAGTATATATATATATATATATATATATATATATATATATATATATATATATATATATATATATATATATATATATGTACACACACACACACACATAAGTATATATAGTAATTATAGGGATTTGAATAATTATTTATAATAATTATTACTATTCAGTTATATAAACCTATTCCAGATCCAGCTTCTGATGCTCTGAGCGGCTTGTGAAAAAAATCGTTGCTCTCGGGGCCAGTGCTGTGGGTTAGGAAAACTTGGATCAGTACCACCACCAGAAATAGGATTAGCTGAGGTATATTGTGTCTAGTTACTGACTTTCCTCTTCGTCATGGTATAATGCTTGTGTTGTATCGTAACGGCCCTCATTCGATTCTCGGTATTTGATGCGCACTGATGATGAGTCCCAAAAATTGGACGAAACGAGTTTACCTAAATTCTGTTTAACTTTATAGGTTTAAACGTGATGAATTATATATATATATATATATATATATATATATATATATATATATTACTAATTATATATATATATAATTAAAAATATATATAAATATATATATATACATATATATATTACTAATTATATATATATATATAATTAGTTATATATATATATTACTAATTATATATATATATATAATTAGTAATATATATATATATAGTAATATATATATTATTTTTTATATATATATATAGTTAGTAATATATATATATATATATAGTAATATATATATATTTTAAATTAACTTCAAATCTAATTATGTAATTAAATTAAAAGCATTAGATCCGTTTCATCAAGCGAATATTGAAATAACTTATTTTTAAATTTACTGAGTTTTAAACAGACATATAAATATGTAAATTTAAAAATAAGTTATTGCAATATTCGCTTGAAGATGAAACGGAACTAATACATTTTATTTAATTATATAATTAAACTTGAAGTTGTTAGCTTCAGTTTTTGAAACAGGGTTATTACTTTGTAGCGAAAAAAAACATATTTTAACTCAGTTAATTTTGAATATTTATGCGCTGTAAATTATGTTCTGTAAATTTGCACTGTTTTATAAAAATAAAAATAAAAAGTAATCAATAAGAACACCGGACTGTTCTTTCTTTATATATATATATATATATATATATATATATATATATATATATATATATATATATAAAATAAAAATAATTTTAGGAAACCAAAAAATTAGATCGGTAAACCACTAGAGTCTTCACATCGCGTAGAATATATATATATATATATATATATATATATATATATATATATATATATATATATATATATATATATATATATATATACGCATACACATCTGGCTCATCAGACCGACTACATTTTATTAGAGGCTATAAATTAAGTCAGACAAAATTGATATTAAAAAAAAACAGACATTAAAAAAAAGAAAAAGTAAAAAATAACGTAACGATTTTAATTTGACCTTAAAAATTTTGAGGGTGGGGCTTATACTATTGAAGAGAGGGGAGTGAGGGAAGAAAAAGTAGTAAATAGGAGAAACGGAGGGTAGGGAAGATTTTATGGATAAAACTTTAACCACACAACCAGTAATAAAACTCGGCGAAATGTAATCTCTGCTGTTATTCATTTAAACATCATCATCATTTTTATCATCATAACAATAACAATAATAAAACATGTAATAGGTGTGTGTGTGTGTGTGTGTGTGTGTGTGTGTGTGTGTGTGTGTGTGTGTGTGTGTGTGTGTGTGTGTGCGCGCGCGCACATGGAAGTGCAGGTAGTTGACTAATAGTTACTAAGTAAATGTGTTTGTTTACTGGTCTGTATATATATATATATATATATATATATATATATATATATATATATATATATATATATATATATATATATATATATATGTATATATATTTATATATATATATACATTGTCGTTGTCCTCGTCTAGTTCTTATTTAGTACAGCTCGACTGTGTATATATATATATATATATATATATATATATATATATATATATATATATATATATATATATATTCTCTCGTCGGTTTCGAAGTATGAGGATCTGACAACTTAACCAATTGATTCAGCTATGAATTTTGTGCGATAACCTTAAGTGGCACTTAAGTCCCGCTAGTGACTTACAAAGGAGGCCGTATATGAAGCGAGAGTGAGGATTGTGAGTTGAGAATTGAGATAACTGTTAGATTGCCTGGCCTTTTAGATCTTGCTCTCGCATCTTGAAGACGATTCAGACTAGCCGGTTGAGAACTGCTGAGTCCACTAAGACACATATATATATATAAACACACACACATATATATATATATGGAAGGCACGATGGACTAATGAATAGCGGCTCAGATTGAGGAATCGGAGAGCCGAGTTCGAATTCCAGTCAAATCCATTACATTCACTTATGTTCTAATACTCTTATTAAAAGTATGAATCCCTCCCAGGTATGGCTAAATAGTAGGGCAGACCGGGTTCTGCCATAGAAAGAAATGGCAAAATACTGTGGAAAAAAATATGCCTTGTCAGTTATGTATTCAAAGATACATGATCTCCTAAGCATGTATCACGCATGGCACATAACTAACTGATATATATGGCGTGACGATTGCGTTTGGCATGAAAAAGACTATCGCCTCTCGATGTTGACTTCAATGTCCGCTTATATATTTACATACGCTCTATTATATATATATATATATATATATATATATATATATATATATATATAACAGAGCGTATATATATATACTGTACCTATGAACACTAATGGGTATGTCCCAATCCTCAAAAAGACTATCTAAAGACTATATATATATATATATATAATTTACCTATGAACACTAATGGGTATTGCCCAATCCTCATAAATACGTTGGCCAACATTGTAAGTGGGGGTAATACGCCAAGTAATTCACCACACTCTCGCTCTCTCGCTCTGTCTCTGTCTTTCTCTCCCTATACATACATACATATATATATATACAGAAAGAAAGAAATAGTAGGTGGGGGTTATAGACATATTTGATGTAAGATTATTTAGGAAATTACATATATTTTCTTTCGATGGGAATAATTGCATTTAGATAAAATTAGCCGAGAGATACTATCTATCTATCTATCTATCTATCTATCTCAGTCTACTTCTATCTATCTATCTATCTATCTATCTATCTATCTATCTATCTATCTATCACAGCCTGTTTATTCTCTCTCACAGTCTGTTAATATCTATCCATGTCAATATATTTATGTTTCTCTCTCATTCTACATCTATCTATCTGTATATCTATCATATACCTTTTTGCAAGTATCTTTGATTGTCCATCCATATATATATATATATATGTGTGTGTGTGTGTGTGTGCGCGCGCGTGTGTGTGTGTGTGTGTGTGCGTGTGTGCGTGTGCTATAGCGTACCTATGAACATAATGGGTATACCCAATTCTCATAAATACGTTGAGACTATTGTAAGTGGGGGTAATATGATGTCTTAATAGTCCACCACTAGCAGTGGTTTACCTACTTCATGCCGCTGGCGAGTATTGTAGTTTGTTGATGTTATGAAGATTACCATTTCATTTGGTTATTCATCATTTAGTAAATTTTTCTAGGTTACAGCAATATATATATATATATATATATATATATATATATATATGTGTGTGTGTGTGTGTGTGTGTGTGTGTGTGTGTGTGTGTGTGTGTGTTCTAATATTAGAAGGTATGAGCTTAGGGTATAATATATAAATTTTGTATACCTATTTCTAAGGTTTCTTTACAAGGAAAATTAGTAAACTGACTTTCGATATGTAACTAGGTACAGATTGTTAGGCTTATTATTTAACGAGGTTAGAATTGTTAGGCTTATTAAAATGTCGAGGGAATCGCTGACCGAACTAACACTATACTTATTAGATAAGTACTGTTGGATAGGTTTATTTAGAGTTTTAGATAAGTTATATACGGGTGTAGAAATTTGAGAGGTGATGTGACCTAGCGGTGAGTTTGGTTTATGAATTTCAACATTTCCGAATAAATAGCCGGGATGAAACTCATCCACCATTTTGTTGAGTCTCATTGATCCTATTTCGGCGTTATTAATTGTAATTAGCTTGATTATTTGTGTCTTAAGTTTTCTTTAAGTTCTTAAATTTGTCTCTATTATTTAGGATGGAATGAAGTTTTTTGTTGTAGTCATTTCTATTTAAAATGACGAAAATATTAGACATCACTTTTCTTGATTATAATATTTTTGTTTCCTTTAAGTATTTTATTTTTTAATTGTCTGAAAGTTGGCTTGCTCTTTTATGGATGCCCCGAGTTTTTATGCTTTCTGCTTTGAGCAACGATTTTAACCCAAAGTTACCAGATATACTTAAGTATAGTGCGAGTTTTATTCTCAGTTTTTTTTTTACATAAAAAATGGTGGTGCGTACTATACACGGGTAATTTTTTTTTTTTGAAGACGTTAAAAATCATGTATTTTTGGTGACCGCCCGCAGTATAGAGAGGTCCATTTTTTTTGAAGATGTTAAAATCATATATTTTCGGTGACCAGTTACACTATACACAGGTAATTTTTTATGCGTTTTCGGTGACCGTAACCTACCTGGTACGCCGCTATTCTCACGGTACCTTTGGGTTACCTTAACGGTACAGGTAAGCTACTTTCACTGGTCCAGCCTAGATTTTTTCTTTCTGTTGCTACATGAACAGGGGTACGCCATTCACTATGTGTGCCGCTTAAAATCTACAAATACTTCATATCAATGAAGAATTAACAATGTTTTTTTTTTCTGAATTTTGGAGTAGTGTTGTACAAAAAAAGAATGAAGACCATTTATTTGCTATAAAATATGTCCAAGATGATAATAACTCCGACAAAATTGACTACGGTAGGCCCGATGGTATTGCTCAGAAGCTGGGGCCGCATTATCCATGACCTATATGAAAGCAACATATATATATATATATATATATATATATATATATATATATATATATATATATATATATATCAGAGTAAAAAGAAAAATGACAGGCGAGACCTGAACCGGAACCAGATCATTTTTTTAAAGTGCTCAATACACAATTCAAAAGATCACAAAAGTGAATATGTAGTGCGGATAATAAAATTACAAAAGATTGGAAGAAATTCATGCATGATGCACCATCTGCGTTTCGACCTTTTACCTTACGATCTCGTCAGGATAGTTACGTGTGAATGCTTCAAAGTAACTATACTGACGAGACAAAAAGGTCGAAACCAGGGTAGTGCGTTACACGTGAATTTCTAATCTTTTATAATTTTATATATATATATATATATATATATATATATATATATATATATATATGATAACAAAAATTATTAATTAATTAATTTATTAATTAATGGACCATTGTGACTGGGAGGAAAATATGTATGTATATATATATTGACCACTGATATTATCAATATATATATATATATATATATATATATATATATATATATATATATATATATATATATATATATATATATATATATATATATATATATAATAACAAAGATTATTAACGCCCAACAAAACACGTCGGCCTGTAAATTATCGCAAGCAAATTGTTGTAACGATTTACGGACAACGGACTCTACACCTACAACACGGTATACGTAGCATCGGGATGTTATTGTTATTATTATTATTATTCAGACATTTTTATGTTGCCTGCTTGCTGTCGCTGGGGATCGAGTGACAACAAGTCTTCTCAAATCAACTCTTGCCAACGTCAACATTATTTTGGCCTGATTACTCGAAATTTCACTAACTTGCGTGTTATGATTTCCACCCCTTTCCCACAAGCCAAATGCAGTAAACCTGTTACTACTTTATTGCAATTTACACCAGTTCAAATCTATCTATCTATCTATCTATCTATCTATCTCTCTATCTATCTATCTATCTATCTATCTATCTATCTGGCCCAGCCTATTAGCATATATCGATTTATTCATAACAATCACATGTCTATCTGTCTGCCTGTCTATCTATCTATCTATCTATCTATCTATCTATCTATGTCAATCTGTTCCTGTCTACCAATCTGCCTATCTATCTCAGTCTGTTCATATCTGTCTGTCTGTTCATATCTATCTAATTTCGCTTTTCGTAACTATCTCAGTATGGTCATTATCTGTCTACCTATCTATCTATCTATCTATCTATCTATCTATCTATCTATCTATCTATCTATCTATCTATCTATCTCAGTCTACTTCTATCTATCTCAGTCTACTTCTATCTATCTATCTATCTATCTATCTATCTATCTATCTATCTATCTATACATCCATCTAATCCAGCCTATTCGCATATATCGATTTATTCATGGCAATCACATGTCTATCTGTCTGCCTGTCTATCTATCTATCTATCTATCTATCTATCTATCTATCTATCTATCTATGTCAATCTGTTCCTGTCTACCAATCTGCCTATCTCATTCTGTTCATATCTATCTTTCTAAATCTATTCATATCTACCTAATTTCGCTTTTCATAACTATCTCATTATGTTCATAATCTATCTATCTATCTATCTATCTATCTATCTATCTATCTATCTATCTATCTATCTATCTACTCACTTCATTATATTCCTTGTCGATTTCTATCTATCTATCTATCTATCTATCTATCTATCTATCTATCTATCTATCTATCTATCTATCTATCTCCATGCCAGAGTGTTCATATCATTCTCTTTCAATTGTCCGAAACCTTATACACTGCATTGTGAGTGATGCATTATTTTTCTCCCTACAACCCTTTTCTCCCAAACGAATCGTCGCAAGCCTCTCACTACTCTATCGCTATTGCAATGGAAATTCTTCAGACGAACTACATTCCTGAATTCTACCAGTCCCAACCTTCATGGCTAAGTCCCGCCGCGCCACGCCCATTGTAGCGAACCACCCGCATTGTCTTTATATTCCACTGGTGAGATTTAAGTTCCACTCAAACAGCTTCTTCTCACGAGCCGCTACTTTGTGTAACCGACTCTCAAGTGGATGCTTTCCCGATGACTACAATCTTAACCTGTTCAACTCTTAGGTTATCTTTACCGTGTCTCCTCATCAACTGTAACCCTCTACCGCGATTGGCTTTCTGGAAATTATTGCATACCCCACCCCAAAAAAAAAAATATTTCAGTGCTCCAGTTAATTAACCTTTCCGTTTATCTTTAATTCTCAGGTGAAATCCTGATTTTTTTTTTTCGAGTTTTTTTTTTGCTGCCTTTTAAACTCATTCTGCAATCCGTCGTAACAGCCACGTTCAAAATCCGGTGATACCTCTTTAAGTGAGAGTAGAAAAAAAAAAAGGCAGAGTCTCTGCTCTTATCTTTGCGATGATGAGGATATTAGTTCTGACGTTTATTGCAATCGTTATTGCTGTTGTTTTGATTGCTGCCATTAGCTGTTTTTCACCAAATGTTCTTTGGAGGAAGATTCCCCAGCAATTAAAACGTCTTGAAATATTCAACTTCTAATCGGTACTGACATTTTTTTTTTTTTTTTTATCAAATCATATCTTTGAAGAAAAGTGAATTTTTTTTCGGGAAGCATTCCTATATTTGTACACGTTGAAAATGGGGCTCAACTCTCCCAAATCTTCCAATCTTGTCTCCCCCCCCCCGTGTGTTCATTATTATAGGCACTGATATAAAACTATTTTCTAATATTTATTGCGTTCTGCACTTTTTTCTTCGTATAAAAAAAATATAGAAAAAATATACTTTTCTTCAACCCCAGCCATTTTTTTTTTTTAATAAAGTAATATACAGGGTGTCCATAAAGTTCGTGTGCACTTTTAAAAATTTATAAATTTATTTGTATTTGCAATAGAAATAATCTGTAAAAAGGATTAGAAAGAAGTAAATTTATATTTTTTAAGTTTTTATTGTTAACTTGTTAACTGCTTTTGTATTTTGTAGTCGCTTACAGATTGATATATATATATATATATATATACAGATACGCTTCCGGGCAAATGAAAATGAAAATGTTTTTTTTAAGTGGATTTTTCAAGCGTGTGGTTACATTGCTTCGTGGTGTGACATAAGCTTGAAGTTTGAAGTGGGTTTAAATGGCAATATCATGGGGGAAAAATTGGTTGAAGCTCCCCGACCCGCCATCTCGATTGAGAGGTACCGCCTGGTGGAAGCTGTCTTCTTGGGCTTGAGCTTCTTTTTTCCTTGACAGAAGAGAATTTCTAAGAGTGCACATATTTCTAAGAGAATGATATATGCATATGCATATATATATATATATATATATATATATATATATATATATATATATATATATATATATACATACATACATACATTATATATATATATATATATATATATATAGAGAGAGAGAGAGAGAGAGAGTGAGAGAGAGAGAGGATGTCCATAAAGTTCGTGTGCACTTTTAAAAAATTATAACTTTATTTGTATTTACAATAGAAATAATCTGTAAAAAGGATTAGAAAGAAGTAAATTTATATTTTTTAAGGTTTTATTGTTAACTTGTTAACTGCTCTTGTATTTTGTAGTCGCTTCTTACACATTGACATATATATATATATATATATATATATATATATATATATATATATATATATATATATATATATATATATATATATATAAGCTTCCGGGCAAATAAGAATGAAAATGAAAATGTTTTTTTAAGTGGATTTTTCAAGCGTGTGGTCACATTGCTTCCTGGTGTGACATAAGCTTGAAGTTTAAAGTGGGTTTAAATGGCAATGCCATGGGGGGGGGGGGAATAGATAGATAGATAGATAGATAGATAGATAGATAGATAGATAGATAGATAGATAGATAGGCAGGCAGGCAGGCAGGCAGGCAGACAGATAGACATGTGATTGTCATGACTAAATCAATATATGCGAATAGGCTGGGTTAGATAGATAGATAGATATATAGATAGATAGATAGATAGATAGATAGGTAGATAGATAGATAGAAGTAGACTGAGATAGATAGATAGATAGATAGATAGATAGATAGATAGATAATGACCATACTGAGATAGTTACGAAAAGCGAAATTAGATAGATATGAACAGACTTAGACATCAAAAACTTGACGACACTTCGCAGATATCTTCCACGAGTAAGACCCCCCCCCATAGAGGAGAACGCGACTAAAGACTGTGTGTACACTATCCCATGCAGCTGTGGAAAGAAATATAAAGGGGAGACAGGCTGCCCCCTTATGGTAAGGCTTCAAGAACACCAGAAAGCTGTAACACGAGGGGAAGTGGAAAAATCAAGCGTGGCTGACCACATATGGAGAGAGAAAGAAGATCACTGCCCTCTGTGGGATCAGGTTGAAATAATAGACAAAGAACACCAATGGAAAATTCGTAAACATAATCAGCACATATGCTAGGCCACAAAAATCTCTTGAGCCGACCAAGCATAGAAATGAATACATATGGGAACCAGTAATAAGGAGTGCCAGAGAAAGGTGATAATAACAACAAAAATTGCAATATGAACTCTGGAAAAAACATAAATAATAATAACAGCAAAAATTGCAATATGAGCACTGGTAAAAAAAAACTGTTGCTGAATACATTAGGTTTATAATACCCAGAAATTCATACACAGATGTCCTCAAGGACACATGACACAGTGGATAAAGGCGTTAGTTAGATCCAGAGACAGGACCCAAAGAGTGTGAGTTCAATATCCGGCTAAGGCAGTGGAAAACTTTCAGAAGGAAATCAACAGGAGATAACTGATAACTCACATCCATTAAACATGGCACGTGGAACTAGAACAGTCTACTCCAGTGAGCGAAATGAAGGGTTCAGTTCGACATTCCAACCAGCTGAAGAAGGCCGGAGCGTACAACGGCCGAAACGTTGTAATAAATATGGCGAGAAAGATGAGGACAATAGTCCGAATAATGTAAATAATGTACATAATCTCAGAAATATAGACAGATACTGGCTGGTATTAATGTTAGCATTACTAAGGTGTTATATTGCACTTTTTTTTAAATTTTATAATTTTAAATTAGCTAATTTTTTTTTATAAAATTATCAATTTTCAACGTTTTGGAGTCAGTTAATAACGAAATTTTAGAAGGTTTGCCCAAATCCATAAAATATGTAAAAATAAATATAACAGATTTTGTAAGGAACTTAAGAAATATGGCAGCCCCG
>OZ038512.1:29726297-29778797 GCA_964036315.1 Acanthosepion esculentum
AACATCCTAGTTGTCTGCTTGGCTGGCGCATCGACTTTTGTGATTGTAGAGGCTGATGCGAGAGTGACAATCTCTGTTGCAGAGGTCGCATGTGTGTTCTGCCTCTGCTCTGTTAGAGCTGTCACTTCGCTTTCTGCGGGCCCGCCTTTCCGTGGCGACTTGTGTCAGCTTCTACTCCCTGAGGTGTTTGGTCGGATCGTATGGCTGCCAGGCTCTCCCAGAACCCAGTGTTGATGTCCACAGCTTTCATGTTGCGTCTCACGACATCGCGGTAACGCAGCTGTGGCCGCCCAGCGGGTCTCCTTCCAGTGGCCAGTTCTCCATACAGGAAGTCTTTGGGCATGCGTCTGGTATGCGATGGACATGGCCCAAACAACGGAGTCTGCACTGTCTGAGCAGTGTGAACATGCTGAGCAAACCGGCTCGAGGCAGGACCCCAGTGTTGGGGACCTTATCTTGCCACGCTTTTCCAAGGAAGCGGCGGATGGTTCTCATATGAAAGGTGTTAATATATATATATATATATATATATATATATATATATATATATATATATATAAGCAAATATGTGGATGTAGATCCGACGGTATGATGAAAATGTGGAAAAGACAAAGCAAAATCCGAATATGTGAGTTTACTGTTTTTTATTTTGTTTTTGTTTTTGTTATTCTGTCGATGTCAGACGTTTCGGTCAAATAGACCTTCCTCAGGACATGGTTAATGGAGACATATTTATATTAGGTTTAAGTTAGATGAAGAGACGATATATACAGGACTAGTCAGAAACAGAAAAACTGAAATTCTAAAGTCAGAGTATTTTTTCTTGGGGTCGGATACGCTGGCGCCGCGTGGGCGGCGATGCGAAAATCTGCTCCCAGGGAAGAGATTTTATCCTAAGTGGAAATCTTGCTAGAAAAGTTGATATAAGAAACCTTGTCTGGTGTTTATTGTGTGTGAGGTGGACATCATGCCAGCCTCGTAAATCTGCCTACGGTTTTTATTGTGGATATATTTTAATATATATATATATATATATATATATATATATGCTTGAAAAAAATTCAGAGAGAGAGAGAGAGAGAGAATTACGGCTTCACTTACAGAGACTTGTACACATACTTTCTACTAACCCGCATTCCTGGACTAATAATCTTCATTTCATGTTTGCATTCTTACGTTCAATACACTTATTTTCCTATTTCAATTACTGGCGTTGTTTATTTATTTGTGCAGGATTCCATCCCCGGAATCCACAACAGTTCCGAAAGGGAAATTATGCAAACATGTAACCGATTTATCTGGGAAAAGTCCTTTCTTACAACGAAACGCGTCACTAAGAAAATTTTTCTTGATTAATTGATTGATTTGTTTTCTACGGTTTATCAACCCCTTAAAGGTTATTTAAAGCCAGAAAATATTTCTAGATTAAAAATGTTTTTTTTTGGAAGATAATAATGGTTTAGTGTTATAAGTCTTACTAATTAACCTATCTCTCGCAGATATACCATCAAGCATATATATATATATATACACCTTTCCGAAGAGTATTTACGCGTAAGTGAATATAATGAACCCAATGGGAATTGAACTCTGCTCTCCGATTAAGAATTCCGGGCCATTATCCATTACACCACTCGTACATTCAAACAGTTCGACGTAATATAGAATATATAAAGTTAAAAAAAAGAAAAGAAAAACGGGATCATATACTTAAATGTATATAAAAAACATTTTAAAAAAACAACAAAACACGTAGTTCACATCTTGCCCACATCATAACACTTACTAGTTTTACAAAATTCACTATTTGCCTCTACCTACCCTGACGATGGCTTAAGAAAGACGAAACTTTAATGAAGTTTGGATAATTTCTGACGGAATTTCCTCCTTGCCTGAGAAGGATTATTAGTAATTTTGAAAAGTCGATTAGTAAATTAAGCGAGCCAAAATACCTGTTGTCTTTTATAATTATAATAATGATGATATTAATAATGATTATATATATATATATATATATATATATATATATATATATATATATATATATATATATATATATTATGATAACAGTTTACTCACTACAAAGATTCAACTTCGTTTCGGTGCATTTCTATTACACCTCGACTGGTGAGAACCAAAAATGGTTATGAACAATTTTGGTTCTCACCAGTCGAGGTAAAAATGAAATGCACCGAAACGAAGTTGCATCTTTGTAGTGAGTAAACTGTTTTTGTCTATATGATAAAATTATAATACATAATTATCGCTCTACTATTGGTATCGAGCACTCTTTTGCATTAATGCTGTGAACGTTAGAATTTATATATTACTTTCTTTCTCATTACATCGGATATATATATATATATATATATATATATATATATATATATATATATATATGTGTGTGTATATAAAGAGAGAGAGAGAGAGAGAGAGAGATAAGAACGGCGAATTAGATCTATAGGTAGATGGATAGATCAGTCAAATGAATCGACACAAAATGCCAGTTGATATTAATATTTCCGTAAAACACAACCGCGCGTGCGCACACACACACACACAGACATATATATATATATATATATATATATATGTATATATATATAAATGTGGACATTGAAGTCAATACCCAGAGGCGACAGTCTGTCTCATGGCCATGACGATCGCGTTTAAATGGTGATGACTTCTATGCCAACTTTTATATTTACATACGATCTATCCTTGACATTGACCACTTTAATCCATGCATATAGCAAAACTATAGTTCATCATTCATATATATATATATATATATATATATATATATATATATATATATATATATATGGTTTGAATATTTTACTTTTTTATCCAGTGACGTCTTCTATTTTAAAATTCTTAAGGCATAATATTCTCTGAAAAAAAATTTAAAAAAAAGAAAAATTACAACGTCCACGAGTTAATCATCTCGTCTTTTGGCATATTAATAAGCTGGTCTTTAATATTAATCAGCTCGCCTTTAATATTAATCAACTCGTCTTTAATATTCATCATTTCATTTTTTATTAATCTCATTAGTCATCTCATTAATATTAATCATCTCATGAATATTACATATCCCATCTTTTGACAAATATTCCCCATGCTTTGTTCCTGAGAATGACAAAAGCGTTAGCACCGATAATAAGAACAACAAGCAATAGTCTGGCGCCAAACACGTTTTCCTTGTAGAAATATGAAGCAAACGACATAAATATTAACAAAGTATGACTTAAAATGAGGATCAATATATTTTAAATATCAAATAAGAATCCCGCCTATTTTAAATGCAATATATCTATTTTTTTAAATAAAGTGCTGTAATCACTGTATAATATATGGACTGCATTGCGTTAATATTATTAAAATTTAAATTATGTCACGGTCAGTCTTTTCACAGTACCTGAAGATTGCGTTATGCATGAAACTCTGAGTCGTGTTACTGGTGGGGGATAATATGTATATTTATTAATATATATATATATATATATATATATATATATATATATATATATATATATATGTATGGAGGCTGTTTACTCAATGTGGTGGGAGCATTCTGCTGTGGGGATGTTTGACGAAGAGAACTAGTGAGCAGTATTTGGCTATTCTTAAAAATAATATAAAACAAAGCTGTCTTTGGGGCGTTACTCGACGTTAGAACACGACAATGACCCGAAACACACGGTACGAATTATTACAAAATACTCAGATGACAGCAAAATTAAAGTCCTCGAGGACACATGGCACAATGAATAAAGGCGTTAGTTAGATCCAGTGACAGGACCCAAAAGAGTTATGAGTTCGATACCTGGTTAAGGCGGTGGAGAACTTGGAGAGGGAAATTAACAGGTGATAACTGATAACTGACATCCATTAGACATGGCACGTGGAACTAGAACAGTCTACCCCAGCAAGCGAAATAAAGGGTTCAGTTCGACATTCCAACCACCTGAAGAAGGCCGCAGAGTACAACGGCCGAAACGCTGTGATAAATATGGCAACAAAGATGAGGTTGAAAGTCCGAGCAATGTAAATAGTGTACATAATACCTCATCTCAGAAATATAGATAGTAAAATTAAAGTATTGGCCGGATATAGTCCTGACCTAAACACCATCGAACATTAACAGCATACTTGAAGTAAAAAAATAACAGAAAGAATTCTTTGAATTTAAAGAAACTAGAAGATATTGCCAAGAAAGAATGGAGCAAATACCTAACAATGTGTGTCGTTATCGTTGGCACCCGTCCGTCACGAGAGACGACGGAGTAGCGCGGTGCGCCACGAGCCTATACGGGATATATGGAGAACAAGGGCTGCCCAGACGTCTAGTTCCCCCTCTCGGCCTCGCAGAGTCCAAAGGAGAGGATAAACCAATACAGTTTGGTACCAGGAGTTGCCGGATGGTAGCACAAAGTGCCGTCCATCCACCTTCGGGGCTCCACTCCGGGTTTGAATTCAGAGTTGTCCTTCTTCTAGACCAGTTGCCATCCAAGGCTATAGAATCCTAGTATTCACACCTTTCGCAAGGGTATTAGCACGTAAGTGAATATGATGGATTCAACTGGAATTCGAACTCGGCTCTCCGATTCCTTAATCCAAGCCGCTATCCATTACTCCATCGTGCCTCCAACAACGGGTCTACTGATCTTTTAAGGAACTATCAAAAACAATTAAAGGCAGTAATCAAGAATAAAGGTTACACAAGTGATTATTGAGGCAAGAGGGTCAATAGCGTTGTCCTATGTTAAATGATTGTTGGTATTTTTATGTATTATATTATAATAAAAAAGTGAACATTGAATTTAACACTCAGAAGCGACAAATTGTGTCATCCAAAATGCAATCACCAAGCCACGCAATCATCAGGTCACATGATGATTGCATCTGGGATGAAACAGTCTATCGCCCCTAAGTGTTAACTTTAGTGTTCACTTTTATATTTACATACGCTCTATCTCTGATATTGAGCACTTTATCACACAGATATAGCATACATTAAAACTACATTTCTTCATATATATATCCGATAATTATCTGTTTTATAATAAAACAGTATTTTCAGGCCGGTATGTATTTAATATGTAGTAAATATAGTTTATTCCAAAAAAGAGCATTTACTTAAATATCTGTATCTATAAAATTAACGTATAAACAGAATATATATATATATATATATATATATATATATATATATATATATATATATATATATATATATTCAGTTTATACGTTAATATATATGTTTTGAACAATAAAAAATATTCAAAAATTAAAATCTTCAGACACACTGGGTTGTACAGTGCTGTTCGATAAAAGTGATTCACCTTAGTTTTTTTTACTAAATGTTCTCTTCTCCGATGAAACGAAAGTTGAGCTAAATTCAAAGGGTAAGCGATCTAAAATCCGAAGAAGAAGCTTTGAAAGCTCTTTGAATTTAGCAGTAAGTACTGTCAAGCATCCGTTCAGTATAATCTTCTGGGGATGATTTTCTTTTCATGGAACTGGTTTCTTAAAACCTATTGAAAAGACCTCAGGAGCGATCAGTACAAGAGAATTTTAGAGTTTTGTCTGCTCCCTTCTGCTGAAAGGGTGCAAATTGACCCCAACAAGCTCATTTTTATGCAGGATAATGCTCCCTGTCACAAATCAAAATTGATGAAAGAATACTTTGATGAGAAGCAGGTGAGTGTTATGACATGGCCGCCCCAATCTCTTGACCTCAACCCCATAGAAAACTTATGGAGCATTATAAAGTACAGGCTCTCGAGAAAGCAGTTGAACAACAAAGAGGATTTGATTGTGAATTTCATATCCGAATGGAATTCAATGCTTGGAGATGAGATTTGCCAGAACCTAATCAAGTCAATGCCAAAAAGGGTTGAAAAGGTTATTCAAAATAAAGGAGGACCCATAGATTATTAAATATTTCGAACTATATTATCTATTATAAATAAATTATACCCCTATTATTCTTTATTTAAAGCTGTTCGGTTATGTTTCTATTGATTACTAGTTGCAGGAAAGAAGTGAGTCACTTTTTTTGCATAGAGTTTTTCCCTAAATCTCATTTATATCCAAAATTATAATTATCAATAGAATACCTTAGGGTGAGTAAACTTTTTACTAGGTGGTCGGTAAGGGGTATTTATATTAGTAAGATTAAAAATTAGTTTGACCCCAAAAACAATAGGTGAAAAAAATTTAAGTAAAAAAAAATCAGGTGAGTCACTCTTATCGAACAGCACTGTATATTAATATTTTTTCGTTTTTATTATTTCAGTTAGATTCCTCGACTAGTTTCGGCCAACATGGCCATCATCAGGAGAAAAAAATTTCCGCTTGTTAGTAGCAGTGAACTACAGAAAAGAATGACTTAATGGGGAAAATGTACTTTATCTGTAGTTTTCATTTGTTTGTTTTTTTATTTTTTAACATGAATTTTGGTCAGTCCTTGTGTTGGTCAAACAGTATCATTTAAGATGTTATTTAAGATAAGAGCTGGATGGATTCGTGCTACTCTGAATTCCCTTGGCCATTTTATATACGTGTGTATGTGTGTGTGTGTGTGTGTGTGTGTGTGTGTGTGTGTGTGTGTGTGTGTGTGTGTGTGTACATAATATCCCTGACCGGTAGCACGACTTGGAGTTTCATGTACAACTTAATGACTCTGTTATATTACATGGAGCACAGTTTTATTAACACCAGAACTATATGTGCGATATATCATGTTTTTATTCACAGGGTCCAAAAGCGTCCCCGAGTCCTTGTGTATGACGAATTATTCTCAGGGCGAGGGGTGGTGCAAATCCCTCGCTGCTCTACCACTACTTCCATGGAAAGTGCTCGGACGAACGACATTCCCTGGTCCCAGCAAGGCAAAAATTCATGACAAGATCACATCATGTCACGTACATAGTAGCAAACCACCCACATTCCCTCGGAGAAGTAGGTTCCACTCGAGTAGCAAACCACAGCCCTGTAGAATCGAGATTCCCAACAGGATGTTTCCCCGATCTCTACAATCTTAACTTATTCAAGGGTAGGGTTTATTTCCCTCTCCTATACACACAAATGGCCTCCTAATGTAAGCCTTTATCTCGAGTGGGCCCCGGGCTTTATAATGAGTGACCGTCACTGTAATATATATATATATATATATATATATATATATATATATATATATATATATATATATATATATAGTATAAAAGGCTCAAACACTAATATTCCATGGTTATAATTTATTAAAAGAAATCGGAAATATAACTCCGGGTAATATATATATATATATATATATATATATATATATATATATATATATATATATATATATATATATATATAATCGGAAAATATAACTCGGGAGTTATATTTTCCGATTTCTTTTTAAGTCTGTAGATCTGGTGAATTGGATCGTGATTACGATTCCAATGTAATAAATTATAACCATGGAATAATAGTGTCTGAGCCTTTTATATTATATTCTTGCTCTGTTCTGGACATTGAGCTCTACCTGGATTCTATCCTCTTGGAAATTTATACATATATATATATATATATATATATATATATGTATATATTGACCACTAATATTATTTCTCACTCTTTCTCTCTCCCTCTCTCTCTCTCTCTCTCTCTCTCTCTATATATATATATATATATATATATATGTATATATATATATATGTTAATTTTAATACCTATACTCGACTGGTATAAAAAAAAAACAAATAATAAAATCTGCAAATGAAAATATATTTAAAGAAACTGGTATCTGGGGAACAAATCTGAAAAAAAAAGAAAAGATGAAAACATCCGAGTAGGGGCAAAAAGAAAATCGCCCAGCGCCTAGCCAAAGGAAAAAAAAAACAATCAAGTAAAATAAGAAAAAAAAACGTAAAGTGCTCAATACACTAAGTAGAGCAGAGTATAAAATATCCTATTGATCTTGAATCTACCTACCAACACTTAAATGGCTTTTTCTTTCGCCCTGAAAATCCATTTAGGTGAAACCTAAGTAGGTAGATTCTGGCTCACTAGGATTATATATATATATATATATACGCCAAAGTTTAACATGCGTACCACAAAAGACGCAGTGTGTCAAAAGGAAGGTTTTATCTTGACACTGTGAAGTCCGTCATCAACTCTTATTGCTTTAAAAATATATATAAATCCAAAGGTAAGAATTTGATTTTATATCATTCTTTTCTTTCTAAAATGAACGAATAATGTATTAAACGGCATTCTTATTAATAAACAAATAAATAATTATCGTTTAACATGTTTGTTGTCAGTTTTCCAGAAAGAATTATAAATCTAGCTGCTACAAACTGTTTTAGTGAATTTATGTGACGATACCAAATAAATTAGATGCCAGGAAAATATATATATATTTAATTTATAATAGCAATTATTGTCGTTAATTTAAATTTTCTTGTTCTTTTTACACACACTTTGATATAAATTTATGAATGAAACAAATAATTTTAAAAAAATCAGGGATGTCAAACACGAGCATCAACTAAATATAAAGTTTAAAATAACAAAAAATACATGAAGGTATATGTGCGTGTGTATACAAATACATGCTATCTATTTGTTTATTCCTATCACAGTCTATTCGCATATATCGATTATTCATAATAATCACATTTTTGTCTGTCTGTCTATCTATCTATCTATCTATCTATATATATATATATATATATATATACAGTGTAACGCGGATATAAGAGACCCCGATATAAGAGAGATTTTCTCTGGTCCCAAATTAGAGCCTGTGATAATGTATATATAATAGGCCAAACCCGGATATAAGAGAAACCCGGATATAAGATACTTCTTCTCCGGTCCCGACAACTCTCTTATATCCGGGTTACACTGTATATTTGTCAATCTGTTCCTATTTACCAATCTGCCTGTCTCAGTCTGTTCATACCTAACTTAGCTTTTCATAACTCTCTCAGTATGTTCATTATCTATCTATCTATCTATCTATCTATCTATCTCTGTCCCTTGATTATCTATCTATCTATCTATCTATCTATCTATCAGTGCAATAAGTAGATAATAATCGCCTTCGATTCTTCATCTACTACAAAGTATAAAAATCTCAACCTCGTGGTTAGTAACATTACTTCTCTACAATAAACACTTTGAAGGTGAATATCGAATACCAGTAGTCATCTTTGATAGACTGTCTCCGTTGATAATAAAAATACGTCAAAACACACACACACACACACACAGTTGTACAATAAGTACAGCCACCAGAAAGAAATAATAATTTTTCATATTATTATAGATTAAGCAGTTCACACCACAGATACAAATATATATATATATATATATATATATATATATATATATATATATATATTAAATTTGATAAAAATTGATAGGGGGATCCAGTTTGCCAATCAACTTCATTTCAAATTGAAATCACTCCCCCACCTACGAATGCCAAAACAAAAAAATATCTTTATAACACATGATTTCCTAAAATGTAGAAATGAGGGAATAATTATTTTCATTTTGGAATTTTAATCCGGTGTTTTTTTTTCCTCATATATTACTATCGATTAAGAAATCTTTATTACGACTTTTAAAAAAATAATTGTTAAATATCCAGTTGTTTTTGCATGTTTTGTTTTGGTTGACAAGTAGAATAATTTACAACAAATTTACATATGGTTCCGTAACTGCCTATAAACTTTCATAAAATTATTTTTTTTTATTCGCGATCTATAGATATCAGAAAAGAAATAAAAAAAAAACATTATTATTTCTTGTCGCAATGTCTATTATACAACTCTACCACACACACATATATATATATATATATACATATATATATATATATATATATATATATATATATATATATATATATATATATATATAGATATGTCGAGGGTATAGGAAACAGAGAAAAGTAAATATCAACCTTCCTCATGGGTATTAACGCTAAATTTCAAAACGATTGTTCATTTTTTACTATTCATCTATGTCTGTCGAGATCTATCTATTTATAATTTATTTATCATATTGCCTGTTTGTTAGCATATGCATATTTGAGTCTGTGTTATATATATATATATATATATATATATATATATATATATATATATATATATATATATATATATTAGAATTGGACATAGTCCGACAATTTATTTAAAGACATTTATATTATGTTTAACGTTCTTTTTATAGATATAAAACAGAGCATTTGCTTAAATACTTGTATCTATAAAAAGAACGTTAAACATAATAGAAATGTCTTTAAAGATATATATATATATATATATATATATATATATATATATATATATATATATATATATATATATTACCAAGAATGAACAAAAAATGCACTAAGTATCACAAAGACAAACAACCAAATTGCCCGGTGTCGAAATACATTTATATTATTAAATAATAAAATAGTTTGTGTTGCTACGTTCCTCCTCCACTCTTCGGAGTTTCACAAGGTAATCTTCAGGTGGGAATTAATAATAATAATAATAATAATAATAATAATAATAATAATAATAATAATAATATATACACATATATATGTAAACATGTGTAGAGACTTAAATATGTATATGCCAACAAACATGCAATATATTAGATAGATAGATAGATAGATAGATAGATAGGTAAGTCTGAACAGACTGAGATCTTTCGGTTTTGCAGATAGATAGAAAGATGAACAGCGTCGTTGAAAGTCAGCTGAGGCAGTAATCATGGAAAAGGCTGAAATCCACTTCTCCCTGTTCTCTATCCCGTCGTTGTTTATCTCGAACAGCAGCAGCCAGTCTCTGAAATGTTATGACCGTTAACAGAGAAGAAAGCGTTTTCTACGAACAATTTTGTACAAACGGCTCTCCCATAACTACGATACTTGCCGAGGCAGTTGTAACAGCAAAAGTCTGTTACAGCCATAACTATCTTTGACTGGGGCGAATAATAACAATAATAATAATAATAATAATAATAATAATAATAATAATAATAATAGTACACACATACACACATACATGCATACGTACACATCCAGAATATAATCAAGTTCTGTGACCAATTATATGCCAGATCCCAATCCTAAAATCAGGCCTTGACATTGTGTCGCTCTGATGTAGTGCGAGGTATTTCATTTCTTTGGTGCGAGCTAATTTGGAACCAGACCCGACTCGACACATGTTGCTTGACAAGTGAACCCCGTTTATGTTATTAACAAACAAGACTTGTTTTGTCAAATGATTGTTCTTTCCTAATATTGAGAACCTGCTCAAGTCACATGATACTTGGCAAGGCTTGGTCGAACTTCGAGAAAAAAAAAATTATCATCGTCGACATTAATTTATTAGATTAGCTAACATTAAAATCCCTTACGGCTGGATATTGCGTGTTGGACAGAGTATTAGACATACGGTTAAATTTTCTCTTCATACGCAAAAAGCGTCTGTCTTACAAGGACGACGCTTTACTAAATAGGCCAAGAAGAGAACATAGATGATATCATTCAAATTTCGTCACGTAGTTACAGTTTTCCTTTTCTGATGTTTTTATCATATTTCTTGTTTATACTTTGTAATTATTTTTTATTATTTCCCTCCCAAGCAAGGTAATAAAGCCACTAAGACGCAAGGGGTTACTGAAAATATGAGAAAGAAAAACACTATTAAAGAAGATAGAGCAATAAAAGAACAGGAATTAAGAAGACAGACGATAACGATTGACATTGCATTTAAATTTTTGAAGATCGAAGTTGACCGGGAAGCAAGAAAAAAATTACACAGACGAGAAGTGTGATAGAAGAAACAGTATAGAAATTACGGTTAAATCTAAAGATTTCACTGTAAAATGATGAGGTCATACCGTCAATCTATTTAATAATTAATAATTGATTATTTTGGAGATCTGCATAATAAATGCGAATGTCAGTGTGTCACTGTGTCACACTTTTCAACTTTACTCCGAGAGGCCGCAGTCCAACATATCATACGGATTTGTAATCAGGCCGACTCCGTGAGCAAATTAAAAACATTTCGGGCCGGATTCGGACGTGCAATCCTGAAATTTTGGTTTCCCAAGTTTTCATTACTGCGATTGTTTTCGGCGATATTTTTATGTGATTTTTTTGCGATTAATTTTTTGTCAAACTTTGACTTACAATCACTGAACCCGGTCACCTAAGATCACCAGTTGTGGTAACAAATAGCTCATGTTAGTGCATAATCTGCCGCAGGGGGAGAAAACCACCAATGTTGATATTTCATAACTATTGGACATAAAAAAGAATAATAATAGAAAAATTAAAATAGGCACAAAAAAAAACAAATAAATTCATTTTTCAAACAAGCTTTTCTGGTATTTACTTGACCCCCCACCACCACCACTGAGTCAGGTTGTGAAACAAGGTCGGTTTTTAACGTGGGGATCCGAGTGTTTCACCCGGGCCGCTGGTCTTAGCTGGTCATAGCTTGTCCAAGCTGGACATAGCTGGTCTAAGCTAGTCATAGCTGGTCATAGCTTGTCCAAGCTGGTACAGAGCTGGTCAAAGCTAGTCATAGCTAGACGTAGCCGTGATACTACCAGCGCAGGGACGAATCCCTACACCAAGTAAGTATCAAGTGAAACTCTCAGCCAAAAGGCCAAAAAAGCGAGCCATCTGAGAACAGATACTACACTTGGTATCTACTTGACCCCCCTCCCACTGAGTCAGGTTGTGACACAAGGTCGGTTTTTAACGTGGGGAGGGAGGGTGGACCCGAGTGTTTCCACCCGGGCCGCTGGACTTTGCTGGTCTTAGCTTGTCCAAGCTGGTCAGAGCTGGTCATAGCTAGTCATAGCTGGTCTTAGCTGGTCTTAGCTGGTCCTAGCTTGTCCAAGCTGGTCATAGCTAGACATAGCCGCGATACTACCAGCGCAGGGACGAATCCCTGTGCCAGGCATGTATCAGTGATCGAATCTCAGCCAAAAGGCGATAATGTTTACTAGACCTCCCACAGGGTCCAGATGTTGCACAAGGCCGGTTTAATGTGGGAAAGAGGGAGTGGGGATAGGCCCGGGCGTTTCCACCCAGGCCACTGGTCATTAGCTGGTCTTAGCTTGTCCAAGCTGGTCAAAGCTAGTCATAGCTGGTCATGGCTGGTCATAGCTTGTCCGAGCTGGTCAGAGCCGGTCAAAACTGGTCATAGCTAAAGACCCAGCCGCGATACTACCAGCGCAGGGACGAATCCCTGCAACCGGCCTGTATCAGCGATCGATCCCAGCCAAAAGGCGATTATTAAGCGAGCGATCTGTGAACAGATACTACACGGGATTTACTTGACCTCCCACAGGGCCAGGTTGTGACACAAGGTCGGAGTTTAACGTGGGAAGGGAGGGGGAATGGACCCGAGTTTTCACCCGGGTCGCAGTGCTTTGGCTTTAGCTAGTCATAGCTGGTCTTGGCTGGTCATAGCTTGTCCGAGCTGGTCAAAACTGGTCATAGCTAAAGACCCAGCCGCGATACTACCAGCGCAGGGACGAATCCCTGCAACCGGCCTGTAACAGCGATCGATCCCAGCCAAAAGGCGATTATTAAGCGAGCGATCTGTGAACAGATACTACACTTTGATCCTGGTCCCCGAGCCGAGCAGCCTTCAAACAAGATTTACTTGAGATAAATCAGTTTCAAGAAAGATTTAGTCTTTTATTCTTTGTATCTCTTTCCAATAGCGACTGGATGCATTATCAATCATTTGGTTGGAGCTGTATTACAATTTTTATAAATTGGAAATAAATTTAGGAATAATCGAAATTAATTGGGAAATCCATCGAAAGTCACCCATGAAATAAGAATAAATATTTGTACGGAAAATAAGGTTCTACGTACATTAAATTATGTGGCGGCAGAAGAGCTATCGTTGAAATTTAAAAAGGTCAGCTTAAATATTAATACAATATTTAAATGCTGCGATAAATTTTAGGTTCTTCTGTAGTTTATTGTTGCCTATCGCATCTACTCCTCCCTACCTTTTGTGATGAAGGCTCAATCAAGAGCCCTCCACTTAAATGCTGCCCGATAGGGTGGCTTTTAATCTAGTATATTAATATAATTCAGAACTTATACAAGGAGCAAAATGCTGATAAAAATTAAATGTACACAAAAATAGAAAGGAGCGTAAGACAAGGTTGCACCTTGTCACCGGATTTATTTAGGCTTCACAGCGAGCCGGTTTTAAAAGAACAAAAAAATCCAACCAGCATTTATTATTAGGAGGTACAATCTGAACCACATGAGATATACAGATAACATTTTTGGCAAACACAGAAAGTAAACTAAGGGAACTCCCAGACACGGTATTACATGAATGCTATTTAACCCATAGTTGGTGGAGGACACTGATTCATACCAAGTGCATTATCGTATACTTGAACGTAACGAACTGACCGGAATTCGAACTCGACTTTACTATTTATCCTTCCGGGTCGCTATCCATTACACCAACACCAACATCAAGACCAACCAACGATGAATCCGAGAAAACAATAGTGTAATGAACTTTTAACGTAATGTTTTCTTAACTAGTTTGCGAGTAGTAGTATAGATCAAACAAATATTGATATGTATTGTATATTAAATACAATTACGGCATAAGGTCAAATTGGGGAGGGGTTGAGGCTGGTCATCATCATCTTATATCTAGTTAATCCGATTCACGACCCGTTCACGCATTACAATTCGCCCATTCACCACAAAAAGTCCTCCGTCACCAATCAATCCTCCATGCACCATAATACCACATCCTCTCAAGGGGGACATACAAAAACACGCCCCGTGACATAAAAATTTAATGATATATAATTATATATGAAAATCTATGATGAAATATGAGAGGGGAGGGAGATGAACCCAATAACAAACTAAAATATTAACACAAAACAAACTAAACATAACTGATGTTAGTAGGGCCCGTCCAACCCTCAAAACAGAGAGGCCGCTGTATTCTGCCCGTGGTACAAAATCAAGAGACTCTCTCGCTAAGGGAGTGGGAGAAGGATAAAAAAAATTATTCGGCCATGGGAAAATATAAAGCTGACCCAGTCAAGATAAAAAGGGACCAAAAACAAACTGGGGAGGTTTTGAATCTCAATCTGGATCATAACCAAAGATGTGGCCGGGGACAGGCCAGGAACAACATTTACTCACATTAACTAGGTACACAAAAGCTTGTCTAACCTAACCAAAGGGAGGGCTCCACAGGAAACCACACCGATGTGACGTAGGCTTGACCTAAAAGAGAAAATCAAGGCTAGCTCCGTTCAAACGAACCAAGCTCGACTCAGTCACCCACCTTTCGCGGAAGACGGTCGAATGCAATCGTTTTCTATAAGTTCTAATCTTCATCTTGAGCTGATATTTTATTGTTACAGAACTCGGCGTGAGCTTATTCAATCATTAATTTAAGAAGTAAGTTTCATCAGAAAATTAAAATGGGAAAACCGTGAAATTTTCACGGGTCTTTCTGCTAACGATAATTGTTTGCAGACTCGCGTGAATATGGGAATCCAAAAGTTCATAATGATTCAAGGTAGATTATTATTTATTTTTTTTAAATAATTTTCACCTAGTACAAGGCCTAAGAGACACTCAAGTTAATGTGTGGAGTTATATTAGCTTCGGAAAAATAAAGGGTTGGGGGTATAAATCTGAAGCAGATTTTAGAAGGAACCGGAAACCCAATCCTAAGCAGGAAATAAGGAATAAACTTCTGCTCCTGTTCAAAAGACTGTTCAATAGATAATGATGAGTCATAAAAGATAAGGTTGCTCTGGAGCATCTGTGAAGACATTCCGCTAATATGACATCACACCAAGATCTCCATCTCTGACATCCATTAAACATGGCACGTGAAACTAGAACAGTCTACCCCAGTGAGCGAAATAAACGGTTCAGTTCGACATTCCAACCACCTGAAGAAGGCCGAAGCGTACAACGACCGAAACGTTGTAATAAACATGGCGACAAAGATGAGGAAAATAGTCCGAATAATGTAAATAGTTACATAATAACTCATCTCAGAAATATAGACAGATACTGAAGGGCCGAAACGTTGTAATAAATATGGCGACAAAGATGAGGACAATAGTCCGAATAATGTAAATAGTGTACATAATACCTCATCTCAGAAATATAGACAGATACTGAAGGGCCGAAACGTTGTAATAAATATGGCGACAAAGATGAGGACAATAGTTCGAATAATGTAAATAATGTACATAATACCTCATCTCAGAAATATAGACAGATACTGAAGGGCCGAAACGTTGTAATAAATATGGCGACAAAGATGAGAACAATAGTCCGAATAATGTAAATGGTTACATAATACCTCATCTCAGAAATATAGACAGATACTAAAGTGCCGAAACGTTGTAATAAATATGGTGACAAAGATGAGGACAATAGTCCGAATAATGTAAATAGTGTACGTAATACCTCATCTCAGAAATATAGACAGATACTGAAGGGCCGAAACGTTGTAATAATTATGGCAACAAAGATGAGGACAATAGTTCGAATAATGTAAATAGTGTACATAATAACTCATCTCAGAAATATAGACAGATACTGCGTGCAAAATATTTAGATTTCAGCATTAAATAACCCACAGACGTTGACATGACGCTAAACAAAACCAAACATCCGACCGAAGTTGGAATAAAGTAGACATATTTTTATAGACAGCTCCTGTGTGAAAACGCAATCAATTTTAACATTTGTCAAACATAATTATATTCAAGCTGTGATAATTCAAATGTATGTTTTTGTATGAAAACAGCGAAGAAATTAACATGAATTAATTGGACGTGTAAGTCAAACATTATGGCTTTTGAAATTCTCAAAACGATTGTCTAAATGACACTGTTTCAATAACAAAAGTACGCAGGTGTAGGCTTTAAGAAAGCTTTATTCAACTGAGAATACAAGGTTTGTGTATAGTGTCCTTTTATAGTCCCAGTAAACAGAAATAGATATCTCAAAGAGGAGAGTAACAAAACAAGGGAGACCACTCTTGATTATTCATAACAATTGTCATTACAAAGATGTAATTAGCAATTTTTACCATAAAACTGGTCATATTTCGCCAGCCTGTTTTGACCCGGAAGTATATATAATGGAGGACAAGAATCTAGGGCTATCAAAAAGTTAGCAAGACAAATGAAAACATTTCCACTACAGTTAGCGACTCTGCTACTGTGTGCAGGTTTATTTAACCGCCACAGAAATGGTAAAAATTGATCCCCTAATAGTGCAGATTGGTAACAATGGCCGGTATGTTTTGATGGTAATTGACATCGTAGGTGCCGTTTCACAGATCACTGCTTTTGGCAATCTGTGGTTTGAACCCGATAAGCCTAAAATCGAGGCTATGCCGAATAAATTAGGAGCCTAAACGAGAGAGCGAGAGAGAGAGAGAGAGAGAGAAAGTGGGAAAGAGAGAGGGGAAGAGAGAAAGAGAGAGAGAAAGTGGGAGAGAGAGAATGAGAGAGAGAGCAACACGCCACCTGTTACTTGTTCGTGGGGCTGGTGCAAGGGTCTCGTACACTCCGTTGAATCTATGTTACGGGGCGCCCACTCTACTCATTTTCATTGGGTAGTATTCATCTAAAATACAAATGTTATTGTAACCTAATTATGTACAATAATGGATCATATGCAATGTAGGTAAACAATTCAACTAGAAAAATTTAAAAGAAATACAATGTTTCTAAATACAAATTAGAGACATGTCATAATAAATCATTCCATCCTAAATAAAACAATTTTAGAAGTTTTAAAAACATTCGGTTGAAGAAGTTAGCTTATAAAGCTGTTAATTTTTTTTTTAATTTTTTTTTTAAGCGTATCACCCCAAGCAAGGCTGGAGGCCACTATCACGCAAGGGGTTAAAGAAGGGTTGGAGGAAGAGCAGATAGTAGTGGTAAAGGAGAGGATGTGGAGGAAGAGAAAGACAGTGGGTTGATCAAGGCAAGGGGGTTACAGAAGATTTGGAGCGAGAGGAGATAGGAATGAAAGATGAAAGGAAGTGGAGAAGGGAAGTGGATAGATCAAGGCAACTGGAGATGTCGATTGACGCTACACTTAAACCGTTGGAGATTGTATTTGTCAGGGAAACAGTAATAGGGAAGGGAGTTCCATAGGAGAGATGTGCGAGACATGAAGCTATTGGAGTAGAAGAGACGTCTAGATCTAACAGTTTCCACGGTGTAGGGGTGGGAGCGGGATGCCAGTCAAACGGGATCGAAAAACACTTCTAGGAAGTACATAATGGTTGAGTCAGTTATGTGCCAGGCGTGATACACGCTTAGCCGATCCTGTATCTTGCGATACATGACTGACGAGTCAGATTTTATTTCCCGCAGTAGGTTGCCATTTCTTTCTGCGGTAGACCAGTTGCCATCCAAGGCTACAGAACCCGGTCTGTCCTGCTATTTACCCATAGCTGGAGGGAGAAGAAGGGGATTCATACTTTTCCCAAGGGTATTAACACGTAAGTAAATGTAATGGATTTGACTGGGATTTGAACTCAGTTCTCCAAGCCGCTATCCATTACTCCACTGTGCCTGCTATAAAACAATCTAATAAATAAATATGAAACGGGGAAACCCACTCTACTACATCTCAATTTTTGAGGTAGGATTCATATAAAATAGAAATTCTATTGTAACCTAATTATGTCCAATAATGGAGCATAAGCAATATAGGTGATCAATTCAACTAGAAATTTTTTAAAGAAGTATAATGTATCTAAATACAAATTAGAGACATGTCAAAATAAATCATTCCGTCCTAAATAAAACAACAATTTTTTCTGCGACAATTTTTAATATCAACATGAGATTTTTATTAGTGGAAGAATTATTTTTCGAAACTTAGCATGATCAAAATAAATCATTCCATCCTAAATAAAACAACAATTTTTTCTGCGACAATTTTTAATATCAACATGAGATTTTTATTAGTGGAAGAATTATTTTTCGAAACTTAGCATGATCAAAATAAATCATTCCATCCTAAATAAAACAACAATTTTTTCTGCGACAATTTTTAATATCAACATGAGATTTTTATTAGTGGAAGAATTCTTTTTTGAAACTTAGCATGATCAAAATAAATCATTCCATCCTTAATAAAACAACAATTTTTTCTGCGACAATTTTTAATATCAACATGAGATTTTTATTAGTGGAAGAATTCTTTTTTGAAACTTAGCATGATCAAAATAAATTAAACGGATTTGGACGAAGAATAAGACCCCAGAATGACGCCAAACTCATCGAAAATTTTCCATCCTTTAATAGTCAGTTGAAGAAGTTAGTTTATTAAGCTGTAAATTAGCGTTTAAACTGAGGTTTCGAACCGGATCGAAGGACACTTGTAGGAAATATATAATCTAATGGTTAGCGATTCAAAATATAGCAGAACATAGGAATTTCCAGACGACAAGCCATCGTATTCAACTGAAAAATCTAATACGAGATGGTATCCGAAAATTCCAGTACTCTACATTCTGTAATTGTCTCGTTCGCCGAAATTGCAAGTTAATGATCACTAACACCCAGGACCTGTGCAAGGGTATCGTGTCCCTTCCCGAATCTACGATACGACCCTCTCCCACTGAAATACATTTCTATTTTCATAAGGTAGTATTTATATAAAATACAATTTTTTATTATAACCTAATTATATACAATAATACATAATGTGCAATATAGGTGAAAAATTCAACTAGAAAAATTGAAAATAAGTACAATGTATCTAAATGCAAATTAGAGACATGATATAATATCATACCATCTTCAATAAATCAAGAATATTTTGCGGTAATTTTTTACATTAACTTGAGATTTTTATTTGAAAGAAGTTGAATAATTGTTACACATTCAACGTTATGGAAAAAAATAAATAATGAATTTTATATTCAGTGTTTATTCGAGATTTAGCATGAACAAAACAAATACATCCATTTGGGGAAAAAAAAGACCCCAGAATGATGTCAAAATCTGCGAAAATTGTTAACCCTTTAATAGTTGTGCTTAGATTAATTTGTAACGTATATAAATGTAGGTAGAAAAAAAAGCATATGTTGATAAGATAGTGACGGTCGCAAAGCACTACCCGGCGGCCCCAATCAGGCTTCTCTTCCGGTCGGCGTGTTCGGAGGTTGTACGCGACGGCCCTGTTTGTCAAGTGTCTGTGGATTACGATGACCGACAATTTCGTCTACCATTCATGCTTGCTCCTACACACTTAAGATGAAATTAGTTTCAAGTTGTTCAACTCAGCTGAAAATGTATCCACCAGCTAAAAAGCCAATGAACGCCACACCTGCTACCTAAGGCAACATTGCAAAATGCCTAGACTTTTTCAGCAAGACTGGGTGTTAACCGGAAGACAAAACCTATATTCTGCAAACCTCGACATGCACCCTTTGCATTGTGGGAAATGGAGGACAAAGAGCTTGATAGACTTGTTTCTGAGCATTCTTGAACTTGCGAAGCATTCAGAATCGGCTGGCCTATAGTGCTTGTGATAAATTAATATATATATATATATATTTTCGTTCTCCGACAGGAATCGAACCTGTATCCTATACGGAACCGTCATTTCGCGTGACGTGCCTTAACCGTTCGGCCAGTTAGCAAGGTCGATTTTACTATCTTTAAACTTAAATCTTCCATGAATCTCTTCTATTCATATCTGCTCTAGCGTATCAAATGAAAACAAACGTCACGCGAAATGACGGTTCCGTATAGGATACAGGTTCGATTCCTGTCGGAGAACGAAAATTTTCTATGAAAATTTCTCGGACATTCAGGCCGGTAAATGTTATTTAATACTGTTTATTATAAAACCGAGCATTTGCTAAAATACTTGTATCTATAAAAAGAACGTTAAACATATCATAAATGTCTTTAAATAAATTGTCGGACTATGTCCAATTCAAAAATATATGACGTCATTTGTTTACATTTGATACGCTAGAGCAGATATGAATAGAAGAGATTCATGGAAGATTTAAGTTTAAAGATAGTAAAATCGACCTTTCTAACCAGACGCTTCTTCGTGGCCGAACGGTTAAGGCACGCCACGCGAAATATATATATATATATGTATATATATGAAGAAATAAAGTTCAGTATCAGGGATAGAGCGTGTGTAAATATAAAAGTGAACATTGAAGTCAACACTCAGAGGCGACAGAATGTTTCATGCTAGACGCAATCGTCAGGCCACAACGATTGCGTCTAGCATGAAACAGTCTGTCGCCTCTGAGTGTTGACTTCAATGTTCACTTATATATATATATATATATATATATATATATATATATATATATATATATATATATAGGTAACAAATCCTTTGGTATATAATCCAAGTGGATCCTAGTAATATAAAATATTAAAACTGATCCACAAAAAAAAGTTCAATGTATTTATTATTACAGAGCAAATAAATAATAAACAATAAAATCCCAAATCACCACATATGTGGAATAGTCTATTACGACAGACGAAAACACAGGTCGTCTGTCTTATCGACCCCGGCAAGGTAAAATGAGAACAAATGCAGTATAATTCCACTGTCCGTAACATTTAATTTAAAAGAGGACTCAATACATATATATATGTGTGTGTGTGTGTCTGTGTTTGTTTGTTTTTACTAATGTTCACACAATACATGGCCCAAGCTCCACTTAAGGTGAAGGGCTACTGTGTGGTGTTGTATTAGTAAAAGAAAGGACAAAAATTAAACTTCTTGGTTGGAGCTACGCTAGGTAACAGCTAACTCTAAACTTTAAGAGGTCACGATTTAATTGGAGAATAACATTTCAGAGTTCAGCCGGAGACCTTAAAAGTAATAGTGTCCAAATAGACTTTAGAAGGAACCGGAAACCCATCCTAAACAGGAAACAATGGATAAACCTCTACTCATGTTCAAAAACCTGAGTAGTTGTGTGAACCCAAACTATCTACTCCTATTTCGAATATATATATATATATATATATATATATATATATATATATATATATATATATATATATATATACTAGATTAAAAATCGCCCTATCAGACAGCCTTTAAGATAGTTCCTGCGGAGTCCTCTTGATTGGGCCTTCATCACAATATGTAAGGAAGAGGTAGATGCAATAGGCAGCAATAAACTACAGAAGAACTCAAAATTGATCGCCGCATTTAAGTATTGCATTAATAGTTAAGCTTACCTTTTAAAAGTTCAACGATAATTCTTCTACCGCCACTTAATGTAAAGACGATTTGATGTACGTAGGTCCTTACTTTCCGTACTTTTCTTATTTCATGTGTGACTTTCGATGGATTTCGCAATTAATTTCGATTATTCCCAAATTTATTTCCAAGCTATAAAAACAGTTATCGTACAAAATCGCCGTAAAAAAATCACTTAAAAATCGCAGTACTGATAACTTGCGAATCCAAAATTTCAGGATTGCGGGTCCGGATCCGGCCCGGAATGATTTTTATTTGCTCACAGAATCGGCCTGATTCCAAAATGGTATGATATGTTGGTTATGGTCTCTAGGAATAAAGTTGGAAAAAAGTGACACAATGACATTCGCATTTATTTTATATATATATATATATATATATATATATATATATATATATATATATATATATATATATATATATATATAATAGGTGGACAGTAAATAATTACATTTATTTTGAGATTACATAGACATACAATTATATTTACTAACACAATTATTAAATTGACAATTAAATTTTATTGTGAACAATAATACAAAAGCCCTTAAATTTTATTGTGAACAATAATACAAAAGCCCTTAAATTTTACTATGAACAATAATACAAAAACCCTTAAATTTTATTGTGAACAATAATACAAAAGCCCTTAAATTTTATTGTGAACAATAATACAAAAGCCCTTAAATTTTATTGTGAACAATAATACAAAAGCCCTTAAATTTTATCAACGCAGGTGCTCAAACTATTTTCCAT
This sequence comes from Acanthosepion esculentum, assembly GCA_964036315.1. Classification (NCBI taxonomy): domain Eukaryota; kingdom Metazoa; phylum Mollusca; class Cephalopoda; order Sepiida; family Sepiidae; genus Acanthosepion; species Acanthosepion esculentum. Next base: position 29,749,393 of record OZ038512.1, read on the forward strand.
CACAATTTACACAGCTTTGAAGTCTACCTCTGACGCTTCGACAAACTTGTTTGCCCAAGTCTTTTGGGTTATTAATAAACTATAAACTTTGTCCTTGAGTACTCCCCAAAAGAAGAAATCCATTGGGGTCAAGTCTGGTGAACGTGCCGGCCAATCAATTGGACCTCTTCGGCCAATCCATTTCTCAGGAAATGTTTCATCAAGATACTCTGTTGTAATAATATAACCGATACATAAACCTATTCCACATACACTCCACCTACTTTTAGACAACCCAATATATATATATATATATATATATATATATATATATATATATATATATATATATATATATATATATATATATATATATATGTGTGTGTGTGTATATATATATCTATATATATATATATATATATATATATATCCTCAAATATACAAAAACGCATTCATCAAAAGGATCCCTTTACGATCAATACTTTAATACCTTGAATACGTTGATACCTTTTTAAATAAGCAAAATGAAACAAAATCGTATATTTAAATCTAAAAATATATACAAGAAGGTTAATTGAGGAACCACAACTAAAACTGAAATTTATTTCTAAAACGAGGAAAAATAAAAAATAAAAATGAATACGGCAAAAAACAATGTATATAGTTTCATAGTGAGTATAAAATAGAAACAATTAACTAAATTCATATATATATATATAGGAAAGAACACGTTAGCTAAATAATCTGGAGTTCTTTAGTATTTTTGTTTTTATTTTTAAAAAGACAGTGCTCGATACAGAAGTAGAACATATATTATATTTTTTTTTAAATATAATTCCTTCGCTACATAAGAGTTCTCATGTTTCAAAAGCGAGAGCCGAGACCCTCAATATAATTATTGAAATTAAGTTGAATTAAGGTATCTGGTCTCGTTTTATCCTTAAGCGAAAATTTAGGAATTAGTAAATTTATAATATATATATATATATATATATATATATATATATATATATATATATATATATATATATATATATATATATATGAAAGGCAGATGGTTTTGGCTTTTAGAATCGTGACTCCTTCTTTTGTCTGCGTGTGTATCTTGGTATTTGTAAATTGGAAAACCTTGTGAGACAAACGACTGCTGCCTGCGTCGTAAAGCTCGTTGTAGGTGGGGTATACACAAAGTAGGGACGGCGCAACACAGCAGGGTCAACGGGTGTGGTACGAAACAACGTAGTTGGAATTATTAATAATTTCAATGTAGTTCTTTTTGTCTTTTTTATGCTCTCCCCCTCGCCCAGGTTTTTCGTCCTACATTGTGTATCTCCTCACAGTTATGAATAATAAACACAAAGAAATAAACAAATATACAGATGTCCAACCCCTGTATCTTCTGGATAGAATTTCGCAGGTTTTGTTACGAAAAAACCTTAGATGAACTCTTGAATCTGGTTTTCATTAAGGCATTTTACAGTCGTCGCGAAAATAATAGTCGGTTGATGCAAGATAAGATGAATAGAGCGGGATCGAAGAGACTAACCGAGTTCCAATTTTTTCTCCTGTGGTGTCCTTGCTTTCTGCAATCTTACATTGTCATGGTGGAGAATTGCAGGGCGTTTTTCCACGAAACATTTATGGACATGTTGCAGCTGCTGGATGTATAAACTTGCATTTAGTGTTTCATTGCGTTTTAAGAACTCTAAAATAAACCGGTGCAAACTTGTGCATTATATTTCTTCGTTTATGTAGATTTATTCTTGTTAGTCAACTGTTTTTTTTTGCGTTTAAAACTGTCCTAAGTAGTCCATTTTTATCACTTGTTATGATATATTTAAAAACAGTTACTATATTTCAGTCCGAAATACACGGAGATTTTGAATTATAACATCAAAAATAATTTATACTACTTTTTTGACAGTATTTAATCCAAAAGTATCAATTAGTAAAATAAATGAAAGTAGAAAAGGAAAAGTGAATAAATTTAACTATAGATAAGCAAAAAAGTAAAATAAGACAAACGATCTTCAAGACAAAAAACTAACACACACACACAAACACACACACACACACACACACACACACACACACACATATATATATATATATATATAAATTTATATAGTTTTAAGGTGTGCTATATTTATGGGATAAAGTGCTCAATATCAGAGATAGAGCGTATGTAACTATAAATATAAAAGTCAGGCCGCCTGACGATTGCGTCGAGCATGAAACAGTCTGTTGACTTCAATGTTCACTTTTGTATATATACATATATATATATATATATATATATATATATATATATATATATATTACGAAATAGTCGTATATAAATAAACAAACATAAAAATCGAAAAAATTGCTAATTTTGTAAAAAGATACCAGATAGAAAAAAATGAAAATATAAATTGGGATTTAAGCCTACAATACACTGAGATTATGACGTCATTATGCAATAAAATAATTTATACGACCGCTTGACTGTAATAGCACCTAAATTACTAATTGATTAAAAATGTAGAAGAGTGGAAAATGCAAACTTGATAAATATAACTTTAATCCAAAACAGAAAAAGTAAAAATAAGACAAACGGTCTTCAGTTTAGTTGTATAAAAACAAATAAATAAAAATACAGAAAATTATTATAATCGTAATATATATATATATATATATATATATATATATATATATATATATATATATATATATATATATAAAGAATTAATAATTGCAAATTATATTAAATTAATATATCACTATTAAACAATATTAAATTATTACACCACTATTAAACTATATCTGCGTTTGTTTTTTTTTTCAGTTAAACTTAAAATCCGTTAATTTTTCTTGTATATGCTGGGTCCCTTCAAGAAATGGGCCGATTATGGGTCTCCACAACTTCTTCTCTTTTGTAACTCTGAGTAAGTTTTTTTTTCTTTTTGCTATCCCTCCGAGCCCCTATTTCTCTCAACCATTTCCACAATCTCGCTAGGTAGGTGATACGCTGTTTTCTTTTGTTTCTCTTGCCTTCAATATATCTTGTAAGTATCCAATTTTCCAAGCCCTCTTCATGTGCCTCTGAAATTTCAATTGTTTTTTTTTGTTTTATTTTGTTTTTTATAAATATTAAGTATGTGTCTGTTTTGTTTTCCTTTTCCTTAAAATTTCGTTATTGCTCTTACGACTTTTATTTTGTTTACCGAATTTGCCAAAATTAATATTATTAGACAACTTAATGATACTCCACCGGGCATTATGCCGTAATTAAAAATTATAATTACAAAATACACACAAAGTTTTCAAGTCTGTTTGCTATGATGATAAACTTATGAATACAGAAAAAAATATGAAATACATTTTTTATCACTTACATTATTTAAATTATTCGGACTGTTATCCTCATCTTAATTACCATATTCACAGCGTTTCAGCCGTTGTTCGCCCCGGCCTTCTTCAGGTGATTGGATCTCTGAGATGAGGTATAATGATTACTTACATTATTTATATTATTCGGGCTGTCATGCTCAGCTTCATTGCCACATTCACAACGTTTCGGCCGTTGTTCACCCCGGTCTTCTTCAGGTGAATGGATCTCTGAGATGTGGTATTATGATTATTTACATTATTTACATTATTCAAACTGTCATCCTCATCTTCACTGCCATATTCACAACGTTTCGGCCATTGTACGCTCCGACCTTCTTCAGGTGATTGAAATTTCGAACCAAACACTTTAATACGTCCACCGGGGTGGATTGTTCTAGTTCCATGTGTCATGCCTCTTCGGGATGTCTCAGTAATTTCCTTTTAACTCAACTCTCCAAGTTTTGGTTCACCGCTGCCGTAGTCTGGTATTGAACTCACAACTCTTTGGGTCTAGTCACTGGTTCTAACCAATTACCTGAAGAAGGCGGGAGTGTACAATGACCAAAACGTTGTGAATATGGCAATGAAGATGAGGATAACAGTCCGAATAATGTAAATAATGTAAGTAATCATAATACTTCATCTCAGAGATATAGACAGACATTTTTCATATTCTGAAACTATTTTCATCGGCTGTTCATTTTCTTTTTTTTTCTTCTTTTTTTTTTTGCGGACTGCTCTATTTTCTTCGTTTGAAACAGACTGCATAGAATCCAAAATAGTATCACAAAAATTTTTTTTTTTCTCCACTAATTCAGACTTTCCTCTTCGGTAAGTTCCGCAAACTTTCACTGTATTTAAGTTCAAGCGAACAAACTGGCCGATTTTATTTCCATATTCATTAGATTTTTTTCACCGAATGTGTTAGATTCTTTTCGGATATAAAAAAAATCATCATCTTTCTAAAAGCTTTTTTTCTTGAAACACTTCACTTGTGCCTTCAAGAAATGACTTTATGTTTGAGCTGTCATCGTAACACCATCTGGGAACTGTCATGGTCCCACCACTTTAACCTAAAATGTCATTCTAAAACATCACTTCATCTCTACCTTGTTGATAGGTGAGGACAGTTTCCGCCAACAGCAACCCAGGTTTTGCTCCATCTGTCTAGCGGCAGTGAGAGTAGTATTCGTGGTTTTAAAAAATATATATTTACAGAATATGCATATGTTTTCAAAAACAAATATTTCAAACAGAAATCTGAAGACTGTGGTATTAATGGGAAATTCTTGGTTCATATTCTGAAACTATTTTTACCGGTTGTTTAACCATTGGTTTTGTGTGCTCTTCTATTCCTTTGCATGAAACCGACTTCATAGTATCCAGAATACTAAGACATATCCAGAATTCCGCAAATTTTAGCGTGAAAAAGGTTTCGAGACGTATCCGGAACATTGCCCTAAACATTTATGCCGTAGGAAAACTCGCTTTGGCAAATTTCGCCGTAAGAAACTTTGCTGTATAAGATTTTTGCCGTAAGACGATTTCGCTCCATTTTTTTTTTTTTGTTGTTTTGTTTTCGATATCCTTATCTTGAACGTCCCTTTTGGAGTAATGTTCAATTTAACATGCGAGGTACTCTACTATCAAGTATATCTGAATGTCTTTTTTTTTCAGGGTCAAACATCAGAAAAGAATTTTTAAAAAAAAACATTTAAAAAATAAAAGACTAAAAATATATCAAATTAACAAAGAAATAATTTAAAAATCAATTAAAAAATTAAAAAAAAATTTAAAATCTGTGCAAATTCCAAGCAATGATTCGTAAATAATGTTTTTTTTTGTTTTTCGTTTTTTTTTTTTTGCGCTGGTCTGTAATGAAGCATTTTCCGCTGAAGTCTTGCATTGATATCTATATATATATATATTCTTCATTTGTATTGCATCTCCTCCATCTAAATACACTTTTTCTTTTTTTGCTAATGTCTCTTCCTTTTTTTCAAATACGCAATTAGTTTCCACAAAATGACGAGGATCAATGATCTTCGCTTATTAAAAATGTTTAATTCGAAGTAACAATAGTGTGAGCCAGATATATTTGATAATAAGGTACTTCGCATATTAAACAAAACAAAAAAAAAATGCATCGAAATTGTCTTACGGCAAAAATCCTATATGGCAAAGTTTTCTACGGTGAAAATTCCTGAGGCGAGTTTTCCTAATGCAAAAATGTTTAAGGCGAATGTTCGTAGAACCGTTTTGAGAAAGTCTTATGCGTGATTTTCGTTAGAGAAAGTTTTCCACATCATAGCATTTTGCAGTGATCTAAAAGGTAATAATGAATTGGTGCAAGGTCCGATGGACTTCTTGAAATATAGTCACAATTTCGTTTTCAAAAAATCACTTGAACTGTCATCGTAACACAAATTGGAATTTCCCAAGGGCCCACCATTTTATCTTTAAATGTCACTACAAAATACAATTCCACTTTCGTCTTGTTGATGTCTCAATATGTGTGGGCAGTTTCCGCCAACAGCAACCCAGACTTTGCTCCATCCAGAGCACGAAGCATCCCTTGATGGAAAGAATGATTGAAAAATCGATCTTCAGGTATTCTGTTGCCCATGTTATTCGATTTACGATGTCTTTTAAAGTAGCTTAGTTATCGGTCTCACGTGTTTTTCCACTTGATTTAGGATCCAACATCTTGTACATTTTGTCACTTCTTTTACGTCATCACTCTGAGAAGTTTCATAGCTTGACAAAGACGACTATAACTTCTCTTGCGATATGACACACAAATCGGTGAGATAAAGCACTCAACTTGCCCTTATCAAACCCACATCGGAGCCGCCCACGATTGTTATCGACGTTCTTTACAGTTCGCTACCACCTACCGATCATTTTTGCAATTTCCAGTTGTTTTACCTTTTGCAAGCTATGAAGTCATAAACATATCTGTTTATTTGTCAAACCAATATTACGACCAATTTTAAAGCTACAAAGGGGCGATATGGCTATTATGTCGAGACTTAGAAATTCGAGATGTTTCTTTCAAACGGAAGACATTTTTTTACGTCTGCGCAGAATGAACTGGCTTTCATTCATCTGCGCAGATGAATGCTGCCTTCATCTAGTAAATAAACCTTAAATTACTAGTAAGTTTTATTTTTTCTATTCTCCGTGTCGATTCAGGACGTGGACGGTCATGGCTTTCGACAGTTTCCTATTTTCAAAAAATGACAATAAAAACTCGCACTCTGTTAGAGTATATACGGTACGAGTTTCCTAACTCACCCTATACTCATAGTAGTTAATCCTCTTTGGGTGCAACGTTACTGTAGTTTAGTGCAAGTCGAAGCTGGGCCTAGAATATTTCATCAGCTACTCGTTCGTCCTCTCTCTCTCTCTCTCTCTCTCTCTCTCTCTCTCTCTCTCTCTTACTCACTCACTTTCTTTCTTTCTAATGCGCGTATACATACTCATACTATTGTATATATGCACAAATTGGCAAAAAACAAGACTGCTCACAGCCACACACGCGAACCCTACACAACATAGAAAATGGGTGTATGTGTGTGTCTGTGTATGTGTGTATGTATGTGTGTATATATATGTATATACTAATTCCTTATAATAAGACAGTATGTATGTATGGAGAGCGAATATACGTATACATACACATGCTGACAAAACACGCACACAATACCAAGAAAAATGGAAATAGATCTAAGAACACGCAGGGGCCATTAAAAGATAAGACTACAGATATCTTTCCTCCCCCTTTTTCGAACCAATCTAAATTGTTTTATTACCCTTCACGCAGAAGAACTTTTTCATTGCCAGTTCAAGGAAGACATTTGTGTCACTAACACATAAAAAGAGAATGTTTAACATCGAGAACGTTTAACATCGAAAAAAATAAGAAAAATTAATTCTTTTTAATAAAATATTCAGTTTTTGCCTGATGAAGGTCGCGAGACCGGGAACCCCTGTAGCAAAATTATAGAAAATAAAGCATAATATATTTTTAAAAATCTACATTACAAGCAAAACGTTTGCGGTTTCTCTCTTCTTTATATATATATATATATATATATATATATATATATATATATATATATATATATATATATAATTTTAAAAAAGGGTTCCCGTGTGCTTCTTATAATATGTAAAATAGATAGGTTAGTTCACACAACAAGGGCAAATGAAAGGGTAATAATATAGTCAGTACGATAAAGATTTATTAAATATTAATTATTAACTATATGAGAAAAATGAAGCTGTTGGAAGACCCTATAGCTTTGCCAGATATAGGGTCTTCCAACAGACACCCTCTTGAACCAAAGCAGCACTACCTCCTCAAGACAATTGATGTGGGTTTCCGTGTTGAGCCTTTCAAACTGCTTTATACAGCGCCATCTAGCAAGGGTTAAAAGAAGTTCCCTGGCATACACGTGGGGTAATTCTCCAGAATCATCGCCTGCTCAAGGCCACAAGTGCAATGCACCTAGTGAGGATCAAATTCATTGCAAGTATAATTCGCCTATGTGTCAACCTCAAACGTCGCGCTGCGGTAGACTGTCGAGAATGATAGACATTGACAGATGTGAGTAGGAAGTCTGTACATACATAGACGCACATGTCCCAACATGTGCATACACAGAGAAATAGAATATATATATATATATATATATATATATATATATATATATATATATATATATAGATATAGATATAGATATAGATATATATAGATATATATAGATATATATATATATATATACTGCAGTTCAGAAGTTTGGAGCCACTCTCAGAATTAGCATGGGACAAACTTGACAGAAGAGTGAAACATTTCCATCCCAAAAATGAAAGAGAGATCTTAAAGTCATTGAAAAAAGAATGGAATCAATATATTATATAATAAAATATATTATAAAATATTATATTATAAAATAGTGCATATAAAACGTATACACTGAGAAACATTTGCAGCAAATGCCAAAAATTTGTGTTGCAGTAATCAAGGCTAAAGGAGTATATTTTCACATGAGCAAAATTTAATCCTAGAATGTTTTTTTTTTCTTTTTGTCATAATAAAATTTCTAATAAAAATCACGTTTCACTTTTTTTAAAAGTATAAATATATATATATATATATATATATATATATATATATATATATATATATATATATATATATTATAATAATTTTAAAAAAAATATGATTCCTTCGCTACATAAGAGTTCTCATGTTTCAAAAGCGAGAGCCGAGACCCACAATATAATTATTGAAATTAAGTTGAATTAAGGTATCTGGATTCCTAAATTTTCGCTTGAGGATGAAACGAGACCAGATACCTTAATTCAACTTAATTTCAATAATTATATTGAGGGTTTCGGCTCTCGCTTTTGAAACATGTGAACTATTATGTAGCGAAGGAATCATATTTTTTTTTTAAATATTATAATATAAGGCTCTACTTCTGTATGGAGCACTGTCTTTTTAAAAATAAAAATAAAAATACTAAAGAACTCCGGCTTATTTACTTAACGTGTTCTTTCCTATTTTTCTGCATACCTGCACACACACACACACACACACACACACATATATATATATATATATATATATATATATATATATATAAATGTATAATAATTTTCTCTTATTTAAAATATAAAACAACTACGTTTTGGGCCAATTAGAAAAAATACTAGGGGTTTCCACGAACTTTAGAACTGTAGTATATATATATATATATATATATATATATATATATATATATATATATATATATATATATATATATATATATATATATATATATATATGGGATTAATTTAAAATTTGTCACTTAGCTGAGTGATGTTATATTCAGCACCTCTACTACAGAGTTTCGTAGACGAACGTTTGGCAATTGTTTAGTCCACGCGCCAGGAGGTATCAGCAGATGTCTGTCAATTTTCTCGTTTTGCTTATTTTTATATTAAGTTAAAAAAAAAATTATGCGCTTTTTATTGGTGTTAGGTTGACTTTTCTTATTTGTGTGCGTTATTCGTTACACCACCCGCACATTTCACGTTCAAGAGTCGGCAATTTATTTGTTGATAGTAATGAATGCATAAAAACTGCGAAATATACTTATAAATGTCTTTTATATGCTGAGTTTATTGCTTTTAAATTACCCAGCCACTCGTGAAACTGTTAATCATTTGAACTTTCTTTTTATTTTTTATTTTCGACGAGAAAAAATAATTCTGTCTTCTTGATAAATAAAACCACTTTTTAAAGACTTGTTGTACAGCGGCCGAGCGACATTTACGACTGCACGATGATTTCGTAACAAATTAATTTCCCATAATGCATTTCGAGCAGACATTAAACCCATCTTTGAACTGACATTATTATCATCACTGTGTTTAAAACTACTTTAACACCTTCACCGCAATAGAATTTTCGCTATCGCGTGTTGGCCTCAAAATATCCCGGAGGCTAAAATATCATCGTTTAAATGTTGGTATTAAACAAAGCAATGTGAGAAGAAGAAAACGAACACAAAGCGCGAATACCAAAAGGGGGACGTTAAATACCGTCGTTTGGTGTTGGACATGTTATCACGTGTCTGTATTTAATGAGGTTAGCTTAGTATGGCACACAAACAAAGGGTGGCGTTGAAGAATGCGTTGCGTCAGTCTCCCAAATGGGAAGGACCTACAAGCCAGTCTAATCAGTAAGGAGTTTCTCCGTTGATTCGAACACCGGATACTAATGTTTCTGTGAAATAAGCAACTGTACTATCTCAATGGCCAAGAACAACAAATACTTCCTAAGTTTATCAAGGCTGCATGAAGAAAGAAGGGTAGAGAAATTGAGTTTCGCCATTTTCTTTTTTTAAGTGGGGAGGGCCTATTAGTTTTGAAAATCAGAATAAAACTATTGTCCTTTTTTTTACCTGGGTTTCTAGACGAGACAATTTCAGTCAGTTTCAGATATTCAGCAAACTACTTCAGTTATGTAATATTATGTTGAGTCATAAATAATTTTCGCTGTTTGTTACAAAGTTTATTCTTGAAAAAAAAACAAAAGAATACAACTACATTTTATTCAGTAATCTATTCACCATTATTTGCAGAGACATATTGCAGTTCTTCAGTATATTATGAGAGAGCCATATCACGTTGCAAATCCGGTTCTCGTATGATCCCCATAGTTATAAAACCTCGAGCCTGGTTAGTACATCGATGGATAACCGCTTAAAAATACAAGGTGTTGTAAGCTTGGATGTGCAGGTGGTATAATAGATAATGGTTCATTATTGTAAATCGGAGAGCCGAGTTTCAGTTCCAGTCGGATTCGTGATATTCACTTACACGCAAATACTCTTGGGAAATGCATGAATCCACTTTTTCACACAACACCAGATATGGATTAATTATTAGGACTTGTATCAGGAAATCCTTATTATCTCCAAAAAATTCTTACTAATCTAATCTCTCCTGGTTTTAAATAACCTGCAAAAGGTCGATAAGCTGTAAGCAAAAATCGATCAATCAATCGATCGATTAGTCGATCGATCAATCGTTCAGTCAATCGATCACTCAATCGATCGAACGATCAATCGATCAATCAATCAATCGATCAATCAATCAATCAATCAACATATCGTTCAAATTCGAGCAACACCCAATTAAATGAAACAAAATATGGCCAAAGAAACACAGTTATGTATGTTTTAGAATTAATTGTAACAAATTTTATATAAGTTTAGATAAGTTCTTTTTTATTTATGTTGTGATTGGGTTAGTAGGTAGTATAATGTGACTCACTTTATTATTTTTGTAGCATTTATTCCATTATCTTTGTTTAATTTGATGAGTCATAATTAATGCTAGAAGGAAAGATTATCAAATTCATGTAAATAAAAGCATGAACGATATAAATAATCTTGATAAAACTAGACACAGCTGGAAATAATTTAGCTTACTTATAAAACAGTTATATATAAAACACTTTCTTTTATCATTTATCCCCAAGTAAGGCAATGAATCCGCTAAAATGCAAGTGGGATTATAACGTTGAAAACTTTACAAAATAAGAGGCTAGTCAACATCCATGGCCGATTCCGAGAAATTCATTGAAAAGTTTGAACCATCAATGTAAATTATTATTTCCCTGACTTCATCGAATATATAAAAATAAAATCTTTAAAACATAAGCCCATAAATAATAATAATAATAATAATAATAATACAAGGACATGTTTTTTATATATATTTTTATACTTGTATACAAATTTTAAATATAACTTGAAGACAGACTTACTATTGAAATCATGTTAAACATTGTTAAACAATGTCTTTTACCCTTTACTTAAATCGCTCTCTGTTGTTACAACGACAACAACAACAACAACAACAACAACAACAATAATAATAATAATAATAATAATAATAATAATAATAATAATAATGTGATGACTAGTTTTAACCCATGAAAGTTTCAGGGTTTTCCTATTTTAAATTTCTGACGAACCTTAATTGTTCAGTTAATGATTGAATAAGCTCATGCCGGGTTCTACGACAATAAAATATCCGTCGAAATTTCCCTATCGCATCGTTAAATATTTGAGCTGGACAACTTTAACAAAATATGAATGATGTTCGTTATTTTTAAAAAAAAACTAAGGGAGTAAAAATGAAAAGACTTGAAAATGACAACTTTTTCCATTTCACTGAAACAGACGTTAAACACTTCTATCTTCACTTCTTTCTTTCATTTTCTGACTGAAAGCAAGTAGCATCGTTAATGTCTTTTTGTTTTCTCACGCGATTAAAACGGAAAAGTCCATTATTTATGAGGTAATGGCAGGCCTTAACGGTCGTGCGAACTAACGAAGGAAATGACAAAGCTCAATTATATAATAATAATAATAATAATAATAATAATAATAATAATAATAATTTCTGACTCGTGAGAAATCTGAGGAAAGTATGAAAAGTGAAGGTGAAAGGAGTTCCAGTCGTTGTCAGAGTACTGGGGATAGTTTCGAATAGCCTAGAAATAAGACGGAGTGAAAATAGAGGGAAATTGGAGGTATGCAGACGACAGCTTACTGACTATAGGAAGAATACCGAGAAAGAGCGTTGGACTCTTGAACAGGATTGATGTTAATATTCGGTGTAATATGTCGTACTAGCACTCATTGTTAGTGGCCACAATCTTAACAACATTACATATACAGGTGAAACTGTGTTTATTACAGGCACAGAAAGTTGTCAGTAAATAAGAAGAGCCCAACATGCGAATTACATTGGAGATGCCAAAATCAAGCAAGTCAAAAATTTAAATATCTAGGAAGTGTTTTAACAAAGAACCGAAATTGCGACAGCGAAATTTGAAAGCGCATTGCGATAGCGAAAGATGCTTTCCAAAAGCTAAGCAACGTATTAAGAAACAGAAACAAAATCGTTAGAAAAAAACAAAACAAAAGAGCACTGAACTGTTATGTAATATCGGCCTACCTATAGGAGAGTGAATACTAGACAATCTCCTCAAAGATGAAGAGGAGAACTGGGTCAACAGAAATGTGGTTCTACAGAAGGATGCTGAGAATACCGTGGACTGCATAATTGAGCAACGAGGAAGTTTTACAGAAAATTGGAAAAAGGACACTTCTGAAAGAGGCAGTTAAAATTTCTCGAACACATAAGGACAGAGGGCATACAAAATCTGACACTCACAAGATGCATTGAAAGTACACACTTTCCCTGTCTTTTGGACAGGAGTAGAGGTTTATCCCTTTGTTTTCTGTTCAGGATCAGGTTTCCGGTTCCTTATCCTAAATTCTTCTCGTTTTCTGTCACTCCCACTAGAACCTTGCGTCTTGGTAGCATTATCGCCTTGCCTTGGATGAAATGATTAAAAGAGGGGCGGAGGAAAACAGCGCATAACTTATCCACAGACTGGTAAACTGTTAGCAGAACGGGAATTAGAAGATATAGTAAAAAAGACAGACTTCACTAAGAAGAGCTACAAAACCAAAGGACAGGAAATAGTAGAGAGCCATGATCGCCCGCGTCTTGAAGGAAAATAAAAGACGAAGCAGCAGCGACTAGCTACTGCAGTTGCTAACATTCAGTGAGTCAATAAAATTAATATTAGTAATAATAATAATGATACTTCGACGCGATAATTCAAAACTTCTCAGCCCGGTCTTAGCGTATTTATTTACTTCAAATTGGCTGGCGAAGCAAAAGGAGGGTGGGTTGGTGAGTGGAGAAGGAAGAAGCGCCCGTCTGCCTTGTCTGAGCAGTTCGCGTAGGAGGAGCGAATAGACGGTGAGCGAAAGACGAAGAGAGGGGAAAGGTTAGCCCGGTGTCTGATTGCCGACGCATTCTTCTGACGTATGATTCTGCTTGGAGATCGAGCCGGCAGAAGTAGAAACCATGCATAATTAGAATAATATTGAGTGAATTTAAAGCAATAACAACGAAAGATACCTCCGGATGAAATATCTGTCTACGGAGGGAAGAGGCACGTTCGGCTTGTGGTCGCTGTTTTGTTTTTTCGACTTCTGCAAGTAAAACAGAAGGAACACAAGAAAACTAATGTCGTTCTTGATTACACAAACACACATCGCAAACTTGGCCCATATCAGAACAGAGGCAAAAATGCGTGCCTATACTCACAAAACAAACATAAAGTGTGTGTGTGTGTGTCTCTCTCTCTCTATCTATCTATCTATCTATCTATATATATATATATATATATATATATATATATATATATATATATATATATATAAATATATATTTGTTATATGTTATTTATATAGACACAAATATTTAAGTAAATGTTCTGTTTATAATAAACAGTATTAACAACATTTACCGACCTCAACGTCGGAGAAATTTTCAGAGAAATTACGTCTCCTCCGACAGGAATCGAAACTTTATCCTACACGAAACCGTCATATAGCCTGACGTGCTATACCATTGAGCTACAGAAGAGCGTCTGGTTAGCAAGGTCGACTTTACTGCTTTTAAACAACAATTTTCCATGACTTCCCCCGAACGATCATATCTGCTCGAAGCGTATCTAAACGTAAACAAATGACGTCACACACTACGAAATGGACAAAGTCCGACAATTATTTTAATATATTTTATTGTTATACGTTATTCTAGATACACTTGGAGCAGATATGAACATTCGAGGGAAATCATGGAAAATTATAGTTTAAAAGCACTAAAATAGACCTTGCTAACTAGCGGCTCCTCTGTAGCTAAACTGGTATAGCACGTTAGGTTTATATGACGGTTGCGTGTAGGATGCAGGTTCGATTCCTCTTGGGAGGACACATACTTTCCATGAAAATTTCTCGGACGTTCGGGATGGTAAATATTGTTAATACTGTTTATTATAAAACAGCATTTACTTAGGTATCTGTGTTTATATAAATAACGTATAACAATAAAATATATTAAAATAATTGTCGGAATTTACCTATTTCGTAGTGTGTGACGTCATATATATATATATATATATATATATATATATATATATATATAATATCGTTTTAAGGTATGCTATATTTATGTGTTAAAGTGCTGAGTATCAGAGATAGTGTATGTAAATATAAAGTGGACATAGACGTCAACACCCAACGGTGGCAGTCTGTTTCATGCTTATATGCAATATTCCTACTCGGCATTTTGTGCTGGAGTAGAGGTTTAGCCATCGTTTCCTGGTTAGGTCTGGGTTTTCGGTTCTTTCTAAGGTCTACAGCAAGTCTCTACTTCCATCATCCCCGACTAAACTCTGGAAATTATACCATTATTATGTTTGCGGTTCTCTTTAAAGTGTTTTCTTTCTGTTTCACTTCCAGTAGCCATATTGCGCCTTAGTAGCGTTGTTGCCTTCCTTGAGGTGGATTGATTAAAAAAATTAGCGAAAATCACGATTTACCACATCGACTTCAAGAAAGGCAGCCCGTCGAAGTTTTTAAAAAATTCGGAGCTGCCGCTTTTTTCTTCCAGTTGAGATATATCGGGAAAACTGTTTTGTTACGAGATTTTCATCCAGTAAAAAGGCCCAATAGCCATTCCATTAGAATGTTACTACATGATTTTGTATGGACGTAGGAAGAGTGAAATAAGTCCTGATTGTGAGGGCATGTAAGATATAGGTGAGGTTGACTCTAGACTTGCAGCGGTTAAGCTTGTAGCGTTAGGAATGGCATCTTTTAAGAATTTTGTTCGATGAAGTAGCTGCTCTTAGCAATAAGCTGTCCGAATGGAACTTCTTTCTTCCCAATAGAATGCAAAAGGAATGAGAATGGTTCTACCTGCGTATATGACAGAATAGGAGCAGAATTAGATTTGTTTCTACAGACTCGAATATAAACTTGATTCATTTATAGTGCGACCCCTGAATTTTTTGTGATAGACCTTTTTTTTTTTCATATAGCTCGTGTATGACGTGACCCCAACTTCTAAGCAATACTAATGGGCCTACCGTAGTCAAATATTGCCGTACTGGACATATTTTATAACAAATAAATGGTCTTTATTCTTTCTTGTACAAAGCTACCCCAAAATGATGAGAAAACCCACCTACCGTAAAATATCTGATACCAAGATTTAGATACCGTACTTTTGTTTTGTGTAATGCCTGACTACGTTAGCTCCTTAACTTTTGACCTGACTCCTGCATAGCTTAAGTTTCATCCCTTTTGTCGCTACATGAAGACATTTGCTAAATAAACAGCAAAATTTCATCCACTGTGTATGCTACTTAAAATAAACAAATACCTTATATAAATGAAGAATTATCAAAAAGAAAGAATCTAGAACACGGGACGTGGGCAAAAGAAGCTTATCTGTACCGTTAAGTTACCGTGATAGTGTAGGCGTACCAGGTAGGTCACGGTTACCGAAAATGGATGAATTTTACTCCCTCAAAAAAAATTACCTGTGTATAATGCAGCCTGTCACCGGAAAATGCATGATTTTTAACCACTTCAAAAAAATATTGCCTGTGTATAGTGCGCCCCTTATCATAAAAACTAGCAAATATGCTTAAGTATATACGGTACAGGAATACTGGAAAGGTGAAGAGACGAGGTTGCAATACCTAAACACCCCCAAATATCATGCGTAAAACCTAACTGAATCAGATGCTAATGAGTTGAGACGTAACTGTACAGTTCATAGCACCGAGTGGTCCCACCGAAAACTACTGCACAGTCCAGATCCAATTCACAAAATGGCAGTTCAGCAGAACCGATATTATACACCTGCTGATGGGATAGCTTCCTTAGGAGTTACCCTAATGTTCGGATACCTGACTACCAGACGGATAACGCCAACCCAGAAAAAAGTTTTTCCCGCCATACCTCAGCAGAGTGCCGAGTACCGAGACAAAACTCGCTCGCATGCAAAGACTAAGCGACCCACTGGGAGATGTGTGGTTTACATTGGCTGCTCGGAGATGTGCTCACATCACCTACGCACATTGACATTTAGTGTTTTTTTTTTTATTGCTTCACCCCCAAGCAAGACGATACTATCAAGAAGACGCAGGGGTTACAGGGAGTGAAAGGGAATGTAGACTTTAGTGAGGAGAAGAGGGGAAAGGGCAATAAAGAAACAGGATTCGGGAAGAGAGAAAATGGCGTTGACGTTGTATTTAATTTTTTGAAGATTTTAGGTGATAGGGAAGCAGGGCCTTCCACAAGTGAGAAGTGAAAGAAAAGAAACTGTCTGAACAGAAATGGCGATTGCATCTAGTAGGTCCAACAGTAAAATGGTGAGACATAGTCGCCAATCAAGTAGCACGCGTAAATTCATGTAGTCGGAGCACCGGGGAAGAAAGGGCTCACGAGAACAGTTACCATGAAAATATTTGTAGAAAAGACAGAGGGAAGCCATGTCACGTCGGTGAGAAAGTGACTGAAGTCGAGATGCCTAATCAAGATCGATTGCATTGCAGATCCTTCTTTGGATTTTGTCAATGACCTTAAGGTGTACAGAAGGATGATCTGACCAGATATCGCAAAAGTTTTTCGATGCACAGATGAATGGTAGCAAAAAGATTTTCTGGTACGACTCAGTGACCCAAGTTTCCTTGCAGTAGATGCTGCGACTGATTCAATGTAGTCGCTCTACTTCAAGTCTGTGGAAAACGTTAGGCCAAGAAGGCGCAATATCAGAGATAGAGCTAACATATTTGGTTGGATTGATGTGACTTTGTGACCCTGTGTTGCACGCTTTTGCGATCGTCAGACGGACTGTTTAATTTTTTCATATTTTGTATTTATGTAGATTGCGTGTATTGGTGTTATGGGAATGTGGGGGGGAGGAGCAATCTTCGAGGTCCCATACTGTCCACATATGTTTATGCTTGTGTGAGCCCCGTCGGGCGAGCGAGTGTACACGTGTGTCTGCGTACCTCAACTGGTGTATAGACATGCATCTATGTATGCGTTAGCATGAATGACATCACGAGGACGATTTTCCCCCACCACTTCCATAATAACACCAATACACGCAATCTACATAAATCCAAATTAAAAAAAAAATTAATCAGTTTGTCTGACGATCGCAAAAGCGTGAAACCCAGGGTCACAAACTCACATCAATCCAACCAAATATATATATATATATATATATATATATATATATATATATATATGCCATTTTAATTAATAATATAACATATTTAATTTAATTTCGAAGAAAAAAGTTACGACTGGAAGAAAAATCTACAGCTGAAAAAATGAAGAAAACAAGAACAAAAAGTCCTGCACGTTCGCGTGTAAAAGAACGTCAAATTCATGAATACGCATGTATACAAAACGGAGTAAAAAACGAATTGAAAAAGATGCGGAACAAATTGAAAAATAACAACAACAAAAAATGATATTTCAAAGTTAGTTAAGTAATCTTTGTAAGTTTCAATAAAAACGACACTCAAGATACTGTGATTCAGCTTTTTATTTAATTTTTTCTTGTGTGGTTTTTTTGGGCATGTATGAATATTCGAGAAATCTTATTAGAAAAACATTTTGTTCTCACTCGTTAATAATGTTTCTATTTTTTCTTATACTTTGACATTTAGTAACCCCTTGGGTCTTAGTGGCTTTCATGGGGTCAATTGATTATATAATATAATTTGCCATGATAAAGTCCCTCAAACTACGAAACGTGTCGGCTAAGATACGTTTTCCTTTTGTCTTTATTCACATATATATATATATGATGGACTCTCCCGTCGAACTCGACGTATGAGGGTCAGACAGATCAGGTCCCAGAAACTGAAAAGATTTGATTATAGTGGTGAAGGCTTTGTGCAGGGCCATCCACACTTTTTGGAGGGGCGAATACAGGGACCTGGTGCAACGGATGCCACAAGGTCCCCAAACGACCCTCCGCAGGTTTTGAATTCAGAGTTGTCCTTCTCCTAGACTAGTTGCCATACAAGGCTATAGAACCCAGTCTGTCCTGCTATTTACCCATAGTTGGAGGGAGAAGAAGATGATTCACACCTTTCCCAAGGGTATTAGCACGTAAGTGAATGTAATGGATTCGACTGGAATTCGAACTCGGCTCTCCGATTCCTCAATCCAAGCCGTTATCCATTACTCCACCGTAATATATATATATATTAGAGAGAGAGAGAGAGAGAGAGAGAGAGAGAGAGAGAGAGAGAGAGAGAGAGAGAGAGAGAGAGAGGGCCTCTTACATAATGTATGTATCGGAGACATAAGAGAGAAATTTGAAAAAGACATAATAACGATATTAGCTCATTAGGCAAAATAGGAGCATGGTAATTTTTAAAAAGATTCTATTTTGTCTAATGGTCTGATAATATACAATTATTATTACTAGAACTACCCGAAGAAATTACACGGTTTTATTGTTTTTCACTAAATAGTTAACTAACTCCATGAAATCTAAAAATATTAAATGAGCGCTTTATAGCATAATTACCGTTATGTTCTTCCGTAGTTATATCTCCTTTACTTTTTTGACACCAGTACCAGCATGGTACAATCCTGTATACTAACAGAATATATATATATATATATATATATATATATATATATATATATATATATATATATATATATATATATATATATATATATATATATATATATATATATATCCCTTAAATATAGCACACCTCAAAACTATATTTCTTCATATATATAGGTGTGCTATATTTAAGGGATAAAGTGCTCAATATCAGAGCGTATGTAAATATAAAAGTGAACATTGAAGTCAAGGCTCAGAGGCGACAGGCTGTTTTCTGCTAGACGCAATCGTCAGGCCGCCTATACATATATGTATGTATGTATACTATCGCATAGTGGAGCATAACATCTTTAATAAAATATTGCAATAACAATCGTTAAAAGATTTATAATGGACAACTTTTTTCTCTACCCTGAAACAGATTTTAGACTCTTCTTTCTTTCTTTTTTCTTTCTCACTGAAACCAAGTAGCGTCTTTGATGTGACCTTCTACGCCATCAAAATGGACTGGTCTATTATTTATGAGCTATTAGCAGGAGATGTTAAACCCATCCATTTTCACTTCTTTCTTTCTTTCTTTCTTTCTTTCTTTCTTTCTTTCTTACAATTTCTCACTGAAACCAAGTAACGTTTCTGATATGTCGTTTCCGTCTTCTCACGAGATCAACACGGAATAGCCCATTATTTATTAGGTATTTGTAGGGTGTAACGGTCGTACAAAAGAGGAACTAACTAACGAAGTGGGGGAGAAGCAGAATTATAAAACCATTATTATTCATTTATTATTATTATTATTATTATTATTATTATTATTATTATTATTGTGACTTGTTGGAAATTCTTTTATCAGCCAACTGTTATAAAAGTTCCCATAGTAGATGTTTAGAAAATCTTACAAATGTCTTTGAAGTTTAATAAGTTCTTTATTACTTGTGTAACCAGTCATCTGTAGTAAAAACGACGACATGCCTTAGGAAGAATTTACAAATAGGAAACTGGTTTTCACATAATCTACGAGAAAGCAACATTTTTGGAGAATAAATCCACTGCCAATTAAATATGGACTCATAACACGTATCGAAAAGGAACAAAAATAGTAACTAAATCTAAGACAACCTTCAAAATATTAAGTGAACACAACTAGGGAAGATACTCCTTGTTTGGTGCGATTTACAGTAAAGTATTTCTAATGATATGATAGGACCTATACAAACTACTAATACACAAAGATACAATGAAAAACTGCCTTGTTTCAAAGAGGTAATGCTCGAAGAATTGTCTTTTTTTACGTTGATATAAATTCTCAGAATGTCAAGAAATATATTTTAGTTGAATAATGGTGTTAAAAATGTGTGTGAATATTAGATTTCGTCAAAGAAATACAGGGAAATTACATCAGATTGTATAAATACATAAATACTAGCGTATCCGTACCGTAAAAAATGATGACAATTGTTAGAAAGTTTTAATGGCGAGATGCAATGAAACAAAAATTTTGAAACTACAAGGTAACCAAAAAAGTTATGTCCGTTTTTTGATTAGTCATTGAATGAAGTTGAAATATATACGAAATGCGTGTAGCAATTGTTTTCAAATTCGGACAGCCGGAAGTAGGAACATCAGACGTTATAAAAAACACGCGCACCGTGCCCGGCCATCAGTTATAAGCCGGACAGATGTGAGAAGGATGGAAGTGTCTAGAGATCTCGTTCGGAGCTGTTTGCTTTACGACTTCAAAGTGGGCTTATCAGCAGCTGCATTAAGTCACCGCATATGTCAAGCGTTTGGGGATAGTGCTGTGGATGAACGTACTGCAAGGCGTTGATTTCGAAAATTCAAGTCGGGAGATTTGTCTCTCCATGATGAGCCTCGCAGTGGACGACCACAGGTCTTGAATGACGGAGTCCTGAAGGTGGCCTTTGAAGAGGACAGTAGTCTAACGTGTGGTGAACTTGCAAGACAGTTCAACGTTTCCGATGAAACAGTTAGACTTCACCTGCACCGCCTAGGTAAGACGTACAAACTGAGCAAGTGGGTTCCTCAAACGCTGTTGGAGGTCCACAGGGGACAACGAGTGGCAGCCTGCGTATCGCTGCTTTCTCGCCACCGTATCGCATCCTTATTCAATCGAGTGCTTACCAGTGATGAAAGGTGGGTTCTGTACAAAACTCACAAGCATTCCAGACATTGGCTGTCTCCTCAGGATGCTGTCCCTTACACCGCAAGACCGCCTATGCACCCACGCAAGATTATGCTTTGTGTCTGGTGGACAGGTCATCAAGTGGTTCATTATGAACTGCTAACAACGGACAAAAACGGTCACTGGAGACCTATACTCGCAACAATTGAAACGTGTGCAACAGGCATTGCGCCAGAAGCAGTCAGCACTGGTGAATCGCAAAAGTGTGCTTTTCCTCCATGACAAGGCCGCATGTCGCGCGAGTGGTCAGGGATACCACATAGCAACTTGGGTAGGAGATTTTGTGCCATCCACCTTATTCACCTGACCTTGCGCCATCCGATTACCACCTCTTCCACTCCCTGGATAATCATCTTTGTGGAAAATCCTTCACCAATTAAGCAGACTTGCGCAAAGCCCTCACGGACTTCTTTGCGTCAAACCCACCCGAGTTCTACCGCAAGGGCATTGAACAGCTGGAGAAACGTTGTCAGAAGGTGCTGGATGCCGATGTCGATTACTTCGAAGACTAAATATAAGTTACACATACTGTGAAGCGTTTTCTTTTTTTTCTTTAAAAACGGACATAACTTTTTTGTTACCTTGTATTTGTTGCGACTCAATAAAGCGGAGATAAAGAATTCACAACTAAAATAGAGGCCAATGAACCGTTTAAATTAATCTGTGCCTTTTATATTTTTCAGACGATCAATGATATTTATGATTCATTAATTACTCCTGGTATTATATAAATCGCTTTTTGTTCAGTATCTTTTCATCTTAGAAAATTTATGTGTTTAATATAACAGTGAAATGGAAATATCTATGGAAGAAAAAAGATTAGTAACAGAACGACAAAGACAGCGACGACAAAGCCTATTTCGAGACCAGGTTTTGAAGTAAGACGATCACTTAATATACAAAGTTATCTGAATGCCTCACATGAAAGACTTGAACAAATAAGACTGCAATTTAAGAGACATATCAGTAAAGGAGCTGATTAATTAAATGGTTCACTTTACTCGGTAACTAATTTTGTTTAAATGCAGATAAATATTTTATTTGTTTTGATTAAAACGTGTGTGTGTCATTATGTTTTTTAAAATTTGCTGCATTTATAAGGGAAGGGAGTGGAACCCCCGAAGCCAGTTGTCTGTCAATACTGACAAACCTGACAGTTACTGCAGCCAGGCCGGCTGCAAATGTAATGGTTTGTACTTATCTGAATCTTGTTGGTACTGCCGAGAGTGGGGACATGGGGTCTGGGTAGCGCACTACATCCATATAACATCGTCCAGGCCTGCACGATGATTTTGATCTCACAAATCTTTGGGTTAAGTAACATTTTGGATTTCTTCAACTAACACTGGGTACACAAGGCCCAGTGGATAAAAGGGTTACTTGAAGTAATCCAAAAAGAGACTTGATCCAAAGAGTTGTGAGTTCAATACCTGGCCACAGCAAAGGGAACAAAAACTCAGAGAGTTTAGTTACTGAAGGGAACTTACTGAAAACTGAGATATCCAAAAATGCATGTCACGTGGAATTAGAACAATATATCTTCATAAACTAAATAAAGGGTTCGGTTCGAAATTCCAACGTATATCATCTGAAGAAGGCCAGGGTGTACAATGTGCGAAACGTTGTGAATATGGCAATAAAGATGGGGTTCTTCTTCCGGAAGGAGCAGAGTGTGAGTTTTCTAATCATTACACTACGTCGAAGTGTCCTAATTGATTTTCTAAGCGTAGCTTAGACGTGGCACAAGGCCGAAAGTGTGGGGCACCCGGTGAGGATCGGAATCCCTACTCGGTCATAATTGATCTAACGAGAAAAGCTTGCTAGCAGTTACACCACATTGAAGTGCCCAATGAGTGTTTAGGCCTTTTGGAGCGTGAGTGTGTGTGAATGTGCGCGCCACCAGAAAAGTATCACGAGTCCTGTAAGGGCCACCGCCTGTACTAAGGCAGCATACGCTGACTGAGCCCATCCAAATCTCATTTATTAACATTTACTCGAAAACGGATTAAAGAAATGTTGTAATGGAGTTATCAAAAACAACAGTAGAAACCCGGAATTGGTTTAAAAAGTTTATTACCTTTTCTTACAGGGAAGCATAATGTAGAACAGAAACTAGGGAAGAGAATGTTTAGCCGTGAATGACGGTTTTCAGAAAAGGCTACTGCTGATACTGCTCCTCCTGCTACTCCTCTTGATGTAGGCGTATTTTCAAGCCTTTCCTTCCGACGGCCGAGTCCAAACTTGTAGTGAAATATTCTCCCTCACAACAAAAATATGTGTCGATATTTTATCAAGCAACGCGGGTAAACTAATGGCTAACCTGAAAGAATGTTATTTAAAAACCTATGCCAACTCCGTCGTTAGGCTAAGCTGGAAAGAAGCAAAATACAGGATGATAGTGTAGCGCCTGTGTTTTGGGATAAATTTGAGCTGTCTTCATGATAATCGTGAAACTGATAACCGAAAAGCAAATAATGAATACTTTCATTTTCGCTATCTCTTATAAGCACCTTCTCTCTTTCTCTCTCTCTCTCCCTCCATCTCTATCTCGCTTTCGTACCTTTCTCCAACCATCTCTTTTTCTCTCCCTCCATCTCACTTTCGCATCTCCCGCTACCATTCTCTCTTTCCCCCTCTCCCCATCTCATTTTCGCACCTCTCTCTATCCATCTCATTTTTCCTCTCTCTATATTAATTTCGCAACTCTCACCGTTTTTCTTTATTTTTTCTCACTCTATCTCTCTTTCCCACCTCTTTCCATACTTCTCTCTTTTTCACTCACTCAGTCTCTGTTTCTCACCTCTTACCACCCTTCTCTCTTTTCTCACTCCCTTTCGCGATATATATATATATATATATATATATATATATATATATATATATATATATATAGTTCATGCCGCCTTTACCAATTTAGTTCATGCCACCTTTACTATAAAAAAGCCTATTTCTACAGTACCAGAACGCACAATTTTCAAATTTAAAAAAAAAAAATAATAATTTCAACCTCAGCGTCACGACTGCACGCTCCAAAATTATTCTTACATTTAACAATATCACATTGCTAAAAAACACTTCTTTCGGTCTGCATTATCTTTCGATGTCTCATTATTACCTGGATTTTAAAGAAAACTTACTTAAATGTCTACCTGATGATGGTCGTTTGAAACGATTGAAAGCCGGGCTAGTAGAAAAAATAAGACCTGATAAAACCGGAATTTATAAACAAGGATCATACCATTCATTAACGGATTCGAAGTTGATTATATTTTATTATTAAATATTGTTTGCGAGAGTGATTTTTGCCATATAATTAGCTTCATTATTTGTTTTTCGAAATGAATGATTTACGTTATATATATATATATATATATATATATATATATATATATATATATATATATATATATGTATGTATGTATATATTACAATGATGTTGACTCTGTACAAGGCCAAAGAACCACTCGAGGTAGAGGGTTACAGAGTAAGAAGCATGGTTTATGGGATATGTGGGGAAGATAATGCTTAAACCTACACTTGAACAGGAAAAAGATTGAAATGATCGGGGAAGGAAGCATCCTCTTCGTAGTCGGTTCCAAAAGTAGCGGATCGTGGGACGAAGCTGCATGAGAAGAACTTAAAACTCACCAATGGAATACGAAAGGAATGAGGGTGTTGGCTACAATGTGCGTGGATACTGATATCAACATCAAGTGGCAACAGAATGTTTCAGGCTTGAACGCAATCTTCAGGTCACGAAACAGACTGCCGTCACTCGGTGTTTCCACACTTCCTATATTTCCACGGCTTTTATCTGGGATATTGAACACTTTTAATCTACAATTATAGCATACCTTAAAATTATATTTAATCACACACACACACACACACACACACACACACATCCATATATATATATATATATATATATATATATATATATATATATATATATATTTGTGTATTTAGGCAGCAATCCTTCTTTCATGCACATTTCATTAAAAACGACAGACAAGGTGCTTTTATTTAGTTTTTTTATATAATTTCTCGCGCGATCTAATAAAGTTTTTCTTTTCAGAGGATAAATTATATAAAAACTGGTGGTTTGTTCAACAAATCAACGACATAGAGCCCGACAGCTTAAGCGCTTTAGTTCGAAACCGGAAGTAGTGGGGGGAGTTGTAAAAAATAAAAAAATAAAATAAAAAAAATATTTTAACTTTATCTGGGTTCAGATAAACCCAAGCTAAACCTCTTAACGTGTCAACATCTGGTCATGAACTCTGACCTCAGTTCAGTTGCTTTAGCTAGTTTTTCTTCTTGGCATAGCCTACACGTAGCTGCATATATATATATATATATATATATATATATATATATATATATATATATATATATATATATATATATATATATATATCGCTCTCACCCTTTCACTGTCGAAACTGTTAAATATAGCCGTCTCTTATACTCCAATGGCTTCATGTCTCCCACTTCTCGCCTGTGGAACTCCCTTCCCAGTTCTTGGTTTCCTCATAGCTATAATCTCCAACTATTCAAATGTAATGTCAATCGACGTCACCAGATGCCCTGATCTATCCCCTAACCTTCTCTTCATCCTTTCCTCTATCACTACTATTTGCTCTCCCTCCAACTCTCTGTAACCCCTTGCGTGCTAGTGGCTCCCCCCCTTGCTTCAGGTTGAAGGCTTAAAATATATATATACAGTGTTGTTCGATAAAAATGACTCACCTGAATTATTTTACTTAATTTTTTTTTTGCCTATTGTTTTTGGGGTCAAACTAATTTTGAATCTTACTAATATAAAGACCCCTCCCCGACCACCTCGTAAAAAAGTTTACTCACCCTAAGGTATTCTATTGATAATTATAATTTTGGATATAAATGAGATTTAGGGGAAAACTCGGTGCAAAAAAAGTGACCCACTTATTTCCTGCAACTAGTAATCAATAGAAACATAACCGGACAGCTTTAAATAAAGAATAATAGAGGTATAATTTATTTATAATAGGTAATATAGTTCGAAATACTTAATAATCTATGGGTCGTCCTTTATTTTGAAAAACTTTTTCAACCCTTTTTGGCATTGACTTGATTAGGTTCTGGCAAATTTCATCTCCAAGCATTGAATTCCATTCGGATATGAAGTTCACAATCAAATACTCTCTGTTGCTCAACTGCTTTCTCGAGAGCCTGTACTTTATAATGCTCCATAAGTTTTCTATGGGGTTGAGGTCAGAAGATTGGGGCGGCCATATCATAACACTCACCTGCTTCTCATCAAAGTATTCCTTCATCAATTTTAATTTGTGACAGGGAGCATTATCCTGCATAAAAATGAGCTTGGTGGGGTTGATTTGCACCCTCTCAGCAGAAGGGAGCAGACACGATTCTAAAATTCTCTTGTACTCCTCGCTCCTGACGGTCTTTTTAATGGGTTTTAAGAAACCAGTTCCATGGAAAAGAAAAGCATCCCCCAGAACATTATACTGAACGGGTGCTTGACAGTACTTACTGCTAAATTCAAAGAGCTTTCAAAGCTTCTTCTTCCGATTTTAGATCGCTTACCCTTTGAATTGAGCTCAACTTTCGTTTCATCGGAGAAGAGAACATTTAGTAAAAAAAAAAATCAGGTGAGTCACTTTTATCGAACAGCACTGTATATATGGGTACGATGAGAAAAAATAAAGTAACCTTCCAATGTTCGTAACATTTAATTAAAAAGAGGACTTAATGCATAGTTGAGCAATATCACTGTAACCACAGTTTACCTTTTAACTTACAATTCAGTTAAACTTTGACAATTTTTTTTTCTTAGATTTTAATTAAACTGTGTTGCACCATATATGGTTCATCTTTCTATCTGTATGGTTAATTTGGGTGTAATTTAGTTTGGTATTAATCTCCTGGGAGTATTATTAACATCTTATACGGATGTAGTGGTATTTAGTTAGTATTTTTGA
The DNA here is from genome assembly GCA_964036315.1 of Acanthosepion esculentum. Taxonomy (NCBI): domain Eukaryota; kingdom Metazoa; phylum Mollusca; class Cephalopoda; order Sepiida; family Sepiidae; genus Acanthosepion; species Acanthosepion esculentum. The sequence continues at coordinate 29,776,975 of OZ038512.1, forward strand.
CATTTTACAGAGATTGATTGATATTATTAACATCTCATATGGATAATATTTATTTAACGGTTGCAGTTTATTTACCAATTAATTCTATATATTTAGATTATTTACTAGTTCCTTAATGAGGACTCTTATTTATCAACTACAAAAAATTATATAGGAAATCCACAAAGCATATAACTAGTTGATCATTCGGTTAAATTAACCCAATCACCGCTTTTGTTTCTTATGAAAGTTGATTGTCTGGCATGTGTACATTTTAGGTAACCATCTGGCTGCTGTTAGATGCCAACTCTTGGTCATGACACTTTTCTAAGATAATAAATTCTATTTTTTTTCTTGTTCGCTTAATTTGAATTTAACGTAGGATATATTCGATTGGTTGATCAGCTAAAGTCCTCGAGTCTTATATTATTTTCCAAAAAAGTGTATGTATTTTTCTTTTGAAACCAAATTAATTGTTCACTCGCCAGTAATTTACAGTCGCCTAAGGAGACGCATATTTATGCGTTGAAACAGGACTACAATTGTGTAGCGATATTTATATATTTTTGTTATAATATCATAAAGATATATATATATATATATATATATATATATATATATATATATATATATATATATATATATAGCAAAGTCGAAAAGTTATCATTTTACGTGTTTCTGCCTGTAAGATTTCATCGGAGTATGTTTGTGTTTACGTTAATGCAACTAAACATGCGCACGAATGATCGACCCTGGGGATTTTAAACTTAAAAATTATTTTTTTATATATATATATTTCTTTTGGGTGTAAAATTTATCCAAAACACAGATACGGAAAAATATATCAAACATGGATATGCACTGAATATTGTTTTCGGCAATATATATATATATATATATATATATATATATATATTACATGAATCATTCATACAAAAAGCAGATAGTGAAGTTAATGATATAAATAGCAAAACTCACTCTCGCAAACAATTTTTAATAAAATACATTAACCTCGAACCTGTAAATGAATGTTATGATCTCTGTTTATAAATTCCAGTTGTATAAGGTCTTTTTTTTACTACAAGCTTTCGATTGTGCATACAATCATCCTCAGGTATGGAAATAGATATGTCTTTTGTACATCCAGGTAATAACAGGACAACGAAAGTTAAGATGTACTCCGAAATATGTTTTTTGGAAATGTGTTATTAACTTTGAGAAATTTTGGAGCGTGCGGTCGCAAGGCTGAGGTTGAATTTTCAAAATTTCTGCTTTTTGTATGAATGATTAATGTAATGTAAATTGAACTGCACCACACACACGTATATATATATATATATATATATATATATATATAAGTAAAAGATTAACTACAGATTAAATATGGATCGGAATCTGACAAGATAATACAATAAAAGAACAAATAGCAATCCTGTGTCAGTCTAACATGTTTTATATCATGTTTTTTTTTTATAACTAACCCGACTGGAATTCGAACTCGCCTTTTTGATTTCTCATTGCGAGCCGTTATTAATTGCATCAACTACACATCCAGGATTGCTGTGCATAACCGTGCAGAAAACAACGGGAAGGCGCTTATGTTTTAGTGGCCAAAAACCCTGGCAAATCGCAGATAATAAATGAAAAATTGCAGAAATAAATTGTCAGTAATGCGACAAGAATCACTCGCAGGTGGTGTAAAATCATCACATAGCGTTTAAGAGTTTGTAAGAAAATGGCAAGCAGGTATTATTTACAGAACAACATATATATATATATATATATATATATATATATATATATATATATATATATATATATATATATATATTTATTGTCATCCA
>OZ038512.1:29791297-29813797 GCA_964036315.1 Acanthosepion esculentum
CCAAACGACCCTCCGCCGGTTTTGAATTCTCCTAGACCAGTTGCCATCCAAGGCTATAAAACCCAGTCTGTCTTGCTATTTACCCATAGCTGGAGGGAGAAGATTCACACCTTTCCCAAGCGTATTAGCACGTAAGTGAATGTAATGGGTTCGACTGGAATTGAAACTCGGCTCTCCGATTCCTCAATCCAAGCCGCTATCCATTACTCCGTATATATATATATATATATATATATATATATATATATATATATATATATATATATATATATATATATATATATATATATATATATATATATATATATATATATATATTTGTGTGTGTGTGTGTGTGTGTCACTTTAGACGTTATTTTTAGTGCATACTCATATCTGTGTAGATGCTCCATTTATTTATTATACAATATATTTATTTAATTTCGTCCACTGGTCTTATTTTTAAAAAACATTGCGCTCTCCGACAGATTAATAAAAACAAATCATTCTAATATATATATTTGAGTAAATGCTCTATTTATTTAATAAACAGAACCGTATATTTATTTATTTTCATCTACCGCCCTGAATATTCGAGAAATCTTCATTAGAAAAATATCCACTGTCAGGATTCGAACCGGCATTCCCTTGAGAGAAACCATCATTAGATCTGACGGGCTTTAACCTCCCGGCTACAGAGATCCTGATGACCAGGCATAGGCCGAATAGTCTTTTAAACACAGATTTTTTCCCGATACTCGAAATATACATCTCTGCTCTGATAAAGAGGCGTGTGTGTGAATGACGGAGGCAAACATTTTGAATATTTGCGGGATGGATTGTTGATTATTGCTTTGTGCGCACGTTTTCTGCGCACGTTTTGTTTTTCATTACAGTATACCTAGCTTTTTGCACTCCATGCAAATATATATACCGGATGTAACAGCAAAATTGTCCAAATCGTGTAACAGCATAATTGTCCATCCCACGAAATGTTTAATATCTAAAAAAAAAAAAAAAAATCTGGCCATCTTGACACCATCTTCTCCATCGCCTTAACCAGGTATTGAAATCACACTCTTTGGGTCCTGTCAATGGATCTAACTAACGCCTTTATCATAAAGGCGGTGTAGAACTTGGAGAGGGGAATTAAAAGGAGATAACTGATAACTGACATCCATTAGACATGGCACGTGGAACTAGAACAGTCTACCCCAGTGAGCGAAATAAAGGGTTCAGTTCAACATTCCAACCACCTGAAGAAGGCCGGAGCGTACAACGGCCGAAACGTTGTAATAAATATGGCGACAAAGATGAGGACAATAGTCCGAATAATGTAAATAGTATACTTTGCTTACGCGTTTCATTTGATTTTTTTTGAAAAATTATTTTAGATTCATTTATTTTAAACATTTAAAAGTTTTGAGTTAATATTCATAGTAATAATGTAATAATACTTGTAAGAAGTGATTTGACTATTTACGGGTGGATCAGCAGTTTTAACACAGATCAGAGTACCTGTGCTATCCATCAAAGTAATGTTCAGACAGTTGTTCCAAAAATGAGTGATATATCTGAGCATTGAATAAAATAATTACACTCTATATAAGCGTATATTCTTGCGTATCATACGACGTTTGAAGACCTAATTTTGAAGATGATTTTAAGGGAGTCGCATCATACACTGTATAAAATTAGCGTATATACTGCTGGCGCTGGCTACACTGTTGACCAAACTATATATCCATTTTCTTTAGGCAGCTGTATTTAAAATAAATATGATTTTGGTGAAACTGATTTTTACTTAACTGTATCCAGTAATAATGCATGTAATATTCACATATGAGTATTGTATTGTAAAATACAAACATAGCGAATTATGCATATTTTCCATTGTTTACGTTTATAAGATGTTTAGATGTTTCTTGTTCGTTTGTTTATAATTGTACACGTTTACGCAATGAGTATAGCGTTACTAATGATACTTTTATCATTCTCTTTTACTTTTTGTAACTTATTTAACTGGAAGATGGGACAAAGAGAAAGAGGAAAACAGGTTAGTCTATTGTAATTTGATTTCTCTCTCTCTCTCTCTCTCTCTCTCTTTCTCTCTCTCAAATAAAGGAACTCGCATGATACACGAGATATATGATAAAATAAGTGAAAATTTGGGGGTCCCACGATACGCGATATCGCGCGTTACACGAGAATATACGGTAATAACTGAGAATTTAGAAACCCGAATATTGTAGCGGACCGTGGGGGTGAAGATGTGAAGAGATATCAGAAGGTTAAAATTTCCTGCTGGCCGGTCCAGCTACATGAGAATGTCGGAATTTAATTAAGTCCAAAGAAGACAAAGAAAACAAACAAGACCGATATACATGGGTAAACAAATATATATTAATAACAAAACATGTTAAACAAAGACATGGACTGTTACATAGAGTTTGTATGGAGAAATTATGTGTGTGTGTTGTAAGTGTTCGTACGTGCGTGTATTGTTCTTAGCGTGTTCCCGGAATTTGGGAAACGCTGTATCTGTGAGAGGTCACATATTGGCCTAAGTGAAAAAGAGAGAGATTTTACCTCACCTCCGCGCGAGATAGCGGCCCAAGGCCTAAGTCGAAAGAGAGAGAGAGAGAAAGAGAAGGGTCAGCCAGTATTTAGAGCCAGGGGAGAGAGACCCCTGTTGAAGGATTAAGGGACTGAGGAGGAGCTAACTGCGACAATATATATCTAATACTGAATTTTTCTGACATTTCCCTTTCGGACGTAGGCGATCATGGCTCTCGGGATATTCATTTTTTTATCTGAGAATTGACATTGCTTCTTGGGGAAAAATGCCGTTATCTTCTCAAAAATACTTAATTCAGAGTAGACATTTTCGTAGACTATCTTGCACCCAAGTCTATGGATTTCAGTCTCCCCTGATATTTAACCCATAGCTTGGGAGGCTGTAGGAAATAATGGATTCCTTCCTTTCATAAGGCAATAGTGCGAAAGTTAATTCAGCAGGCTGAACTAAGATGGCTCACCGATACCATTTTCAGCGCCTCAATTCCTAGGACACAAAGAGAAAAAAAAGTTTGGAAAAATTGAAGCACACATGGCATCTTGATATCAAATTAGACAGAGGAAAACAATGAGTTCCCTACCTAACAAGCTTGTGTAAGGCAGACAACGGATAGTAGAAAGACAAAGAGTTTACGCATTGAGTATAGCGTTACTAACGATAATTTTATCATTCTCTTTTACTTTTTTAAATTATTTAAATAGAAGATGGGATAAAGAATAGAGGAAAATAGATTAGTCTATTTATGATTTAGTCTCTCATAAAAGGAACTCGCATGATACACGAGATACATGATAAAATCATTTTTTACAAGTGAAAATATAGGAGTCGCACGATACACGAGACCGTGCGTTACACGAGTATATAAGGTATTTTTTTTTTTATTAACCAGATAGATTTTATCGCTTAAACGTTTTTTTTTTAGTGAATACCAATATTTGAATGGATGCGCCGGTTGTTCATTAAACAGTGTATTATTTATTTTCCTCTGTCTGAATATTCGAGAAATCTTTTAAGGAAAAACATGCTCACTCCGGCAGGATTCGAACACACTTTCATTTCAACATTTGGAAATAAATCTGATGATCTACTGTCCTTTAAAAGGGCTGTGGTGAAATAATTTATTATATGGAACCTTAAAGCAATCTGTTTTTATTTAAATTATTAGCTCTGATTTACATTGAGCTCTCTGGATTCTATCCTCATTGGGTCTTACCATACGGATTACCTAGTTTTTCGTAAACTATATATATATATATATATATATATATATATATATATATATATATATATATATATATATATATATATATATATATATATGCATGTTTCCTTAAAAACGACAGACAAGGTACTACGTTTAAGCTTTTTATTTAATTTTTCTTGTGTTCGAACAAGAGCTTTCTTTTCTGGACAAAGAGTGTGTAAAAACTGTCCAAATATTTTATAGTTCCAAGGGCCTTCGGCTATACCTTTAGCGATTATCAAGGATGATTCAATTTTTTAGCTTAATTGAGTGTGTGCATTGTGCGTATGTTTTAGTGTTTTAAAGAGATGTTTTTAATGGAAACCATTAGAAGCATACTAGTAGAAAACACAAATATAATAACTTCATCCACCTGTAAAAAAGATTAAAAATAACGGAAGCTTTAATAATAAAAGAAGGAAAAAACAACACTTAACAATATTAACTACGAACAAGGCCACAAAGTGCTAACCGTATTCGGAAATTAAAAACACCTCTTGACTTGTGCCAACACGTGGTATCGTTTTCAGGCACGTTCTAAATGAGCTACTCGTTGAAATCGCCGATAAGTTCAAGATGTCACCTTCCTGAGAAATCGTCATTGGTATATGTACACTCTTGTGCAAATCAATTGAAACAAACGCTTTAGTTTCCTTTCTTACCCCATACGGTCAGTTTTAGACCCACTGGAGTGACAGGGTGTAGTCGATTTCTATTTTTTCTCGGATTAGTTCATTTGCAGTGGTGTGCAGTAATATGAATCTATTTTCGGAGTGTATGATGAAATTTGTTTGGCCTTGAAAAATATTGCATCATCCGTGATTCCATCAGATTTTCATCACGCGCAAACACTATTGTCTCGACGGTTGATTAGTTGTCCTACGGCTACTGTCTGCGATGGACGTTACTCCAAGGAAGCGTAGAATTGTAAGATTGCACGAACATACTGGCAAGCATTACCAGTGAGCAAATCAAAGTAATATAGATTGGCCCGGAAACTCTCTTGATTTAAATCCAATCGAGAATCGGTGGCCAATCTGCAAGAAAGGACTTCGTAAAAATGGACATACGAAGTATTAGCATGTGCATTAGGTTGTGTTTGTTTGGGGAAGTACGAAAAAAAAAGTAAATAAAAATGGAATTATTCGTTTTGTTTCAATTAATTTTAACAAGGATGTAAGTAAGTCGATCGTTAAAGAACCTTGTCGAAATGAGGAAAACAAAGATAATGCTACGTCAATGTTGCAAGTACTGAAGGCGCTTGCCTGCGTTGAAAATCAGTATTCTATCACCTGGTTCGAACGCCGAGCGTTGGTAGCGTAAAACTATAAAACTCACTTAAATACAAGGCAAACCAGACATATCCGAGCAGTTATTCATCGGAGGTATCTGCTTTCGTGGAATAGTTGTGAGAATTTATGGATCAATAAATTACTTTATCTTGGAGGAAGGCCTATTTTTTTAACTTAACGAAAAGAGTTTGTATTAAGCAAACGCTTTGATAATCGACTCTACACTTGTTTTTCTTTCTCTCGTAAATTTAAAACGCGTAAATACGGATAATATGAACATTCTTGATTAAAAAATTGGCAAAATAAAAAAAAAAGAAATCATCTTTTTCTCTGATATACTTTATATTTCGTTTACATTTAAAAATTTTTTATCTGTACGGTGGAGTAATGTATAGCGGGCAGGGTTGAGGAATCGGAGAGCCGCGTTCGAATTCCAGTCAAATCCATTACATTCACTTACGTGCTAATATCCTTGGGTAAGGTATGAATCCTCTTCTTCTCCCTCCAGCTATGGGTAAATAGCAGGACAGAACGGGTTCTATAGCCTTGGATGGCAACTAGTCTACCGCAGAAATAAATGGGAACCTATTCTGTCTATTTGTTCTGACAGCATCGTAGACAATATAGTCTAGCATTTTTCGCATTTCAAAAAAAAAAGAATATGCACATATTAAACATTTATACATACTTTATTATTTTATGTGCATATTAAAAAATTTTATGCATATTTTTTAATTTTATGCACATATCAAATATTTATACATATTCTATAATTTTATGTGCATATTAAAAACTTTATGCATATTTTTTAATTTAATGCACATATTAAACATTTATACATATTTAATTATTTTATGTGCATATTAAAAAAATTATACATATTTTTAAAAATTTTATGCGCATATTAAACATTTATATATATTTTATTATTTTATGTGCATATTAAATATTTTTGTAAATATTCTTTTTAATGTTATGCTCTTATTATACATTTTATAGAAGTTTAATTATTTTATGTGCATATTAAACATTTCATATATAATTTTTTTATTTTATGCACATATTAATCATTTATACATATTTTACTTTAAGTGCATCTATATAAATAAATACGAATGTCAGTGCGTCGCGCTTTTTCAACTTTACAACTAGAAGCAGTAGCCCAACATATCAAACCATTTTGGAATCTGGCCGATTCCGCAAGCAAATTAAAAACATTCTGGGACGGATCCGGACCCGCAATCCTGAAATTTGGGATTTCCAAGTTTTCATTTCTGCGATTGTTTCGGTGATTTTTTACGAGATTTTTTGCGACGGATTTTTTTGTACAATAACAATTTTTATAACTTGGAAATAAATTTGGGAGTAATTGAAATTAATTGCGAAATCCAGCTAAAGTGACCCATGAAATAATTATAATTGTTTGTACGGAAAGTAAGGATCTACGTACATCAAATTGTCTATAAATTAAGTAGCGGCCGAAGAATTATCGTTGAACATTTAAAAGGTAAGCTTAAAATATTAATGCAATAATTAAATGCAGCGATTAATTTTAAGTTCTGTTGTTTACTGTCGTCTATTACACACGGCAACAGTATGCCTCGCAAAAAGAAATCTCTGCTCACAGAGGACCAGATTACAATCAAAATGGCCAAGGCTGTATGTAGCGAGGAAAAAAAAGTCTCGTGCATGAAAACCCAGATCAAACAGCAGCCAGGAGAGCTTCAAATGCTGAGAATATGCAAAGAATTAGGGACTCTGAATGTCCTGAACAAGCCGAAGAGGCAATCAAGGGCCCTTCGCAGGAGCTAGCTTAATTGCCGACCGATATACACATTTTAAAATATCGTCTCAGGCGGTGAAAAATATTTAATGCGTTTTTTGTCTATTGTATAACAACATTTTCGTGTTTATAGAGTTTTTATTGCAATGAGTAACAATATTATTTTTTTTTATATTTGTCTTATTCTAACAGTTTTATTCTAGTTGTTTGTGATTTAAGTTCTGATAAGTGAGAAGTTACCTTACGAGTGTGTGTAGAGCTTTTATGGCCAACATATATATATATATATATATATATATATATATATATATATATATATATATATATATATATATATATTGATGCATGTTTCATTAAATAATATAGACAAGTGTTTGGTTTATACCAACGGCTTCCCATACTTAATACTTCTCGAACTCCCTCTCGCGTGGTCATACGGTGCGATTTTCGCTTCCAGCGTCTTACATGCACGAGTTTGTTGTTGTTTGGAAATCTTACATGTAAACAGAAACAGACTACCATCACTGTCTTGTCCGTGTATTGCTTAATATATTGTACTGTAATTGTCATCTTTCATTATGGCTTATGTAAGCCGAAAGCTTAGATAGGATTAAAAAATATGTATCAATATTGTGATTTTCTTTCTTCGTTTAATGATAATCTCATTAAAGCTTATCAGACGATATGAAAAGAATTTACATAAAATATTTATTTTATGTAAATTCTTTTTCTACACTTGTCTATATTATTCAATGAAACATGCATCAATGAAAACATGCTGCCTACATACACACACACAATATATATATATATATATATATATATATATATATATAGATAGATAGATAGATAGATAGATAGATAGATAGATAGATAGATAGATAGATATATTTAAATAGATAGATATATATATTTAAATATATATATGTATATTTAAATAGATATATATATTTAAATATATATATATATATATTATTATTATTATTATTATTATTAAATATTATGTTTGATCATGAGCCGTTCTAATGTTTGAATGTTTGCTTTAATTTATGGTGAAAATAAAGACAAAAATTGTCCAACATTTGGATATTTGTTTTTTATTAATTTGGGCTTAAGCTTTCGCGTTACATTAGCCATCCTCAGAGTGGTTATACACACATGAAACAAAGATATCCACAGTGAAAGATGATATTTTGTTATTTTGAAATGGAAGATTGCTATGCGAGGTTAAAGGTCGCGGAATAGCAGACGCAGATCGTAAGTTCAAGATGCTGTTCTATGACGTCATACCACGCGAATTGACCGAAGTATTACAACAGAATCAATGTCTAGATGCGGTGTAATGTGTTGCGACTAATTCGAAATGTAATTTCGTTGGGTGTGGGTAGCTTCGTTTTAATGTCTATGGCCTCCAATATCTGAAGGTTCTATTTACTGTGTGTATATTTGAGTATTATTATCTATCTATCTATCTATCTATCTCTCTCTCTCTCTCTCTCTCTCTCTCTCTCTCTATATATATATATATATATATATATATATATATATATATATATATATATATATATATATATTAAGTGGAACCTCATATTTGAGTAGATGCTCTGTTTATTTATTAAACAGTATAATTATCTATTTTCGTCTGCCACCCTGAATATTCGCGAAATCTTATTAGAGAACTCATACTGATACTACATAACAGTTCAGTACACTTTTCTCTCTTTCTAACGATTTTTTTTTCTGTTTCTTAACCTTACAACATTAACCATGGGTATAATATACCCAGAGCAAATTTTCCTATTTTTAATTACAATTTTCAGTACCTGATTTTCTTACCTAAATAACATGTTTTTCAGTTCCTATTAAAACTTCAAACTTTGTACTTTGAGTTAAACTCAAATTACAAAGTTTGAAGTGTCTGCATGTAAAATATTTCAAATAAAGATTTATATTTCATTTTTTTTTTTTTTTTTTTTTTTTGGATATTTTCAAAATCGGGTATGACATACCCATGGTTAGTAGTGGTGTAACTTTAATTGATGGTTAGTGTTCTAGGGTTAAAAGTTCAAAGTTCTCAATTCTCCTGCCGCCACTTAATTTAAAAGACAATTTGATGTACGTAGGTCCTTACTTTCCGTACAAACAATTATTTTTATTTCATGGGTGACTTTCGCTATTAATTTCGATTATTCCCAATTTTATTTCCAAGTTATAAAAATAGTGATGGGACAAAAAAAATCGTTAGAATGAAAACTTGGGTAACCAAAATTTCGGTAACATGAGCTATTGGCAGTTAGAAAGTTGTGTCACACCATTTTAATAGAAAAGCTGTGACACACTGACATTCATATTTATTATATAGATAGAATAATCTATTATGACATGTCTATAATTTGCATTTAGATACGTTGTACATAATTAGATTATAATAACATTTGTATTTTATATGAATGGTACCTTATGAAATTTGAGATGCAGTAGAGTGGGTTCGACGTAAAATAAATTCGGGATGAGGGCCTTAGACTCTTTCAATGGTGGTTAGTGTTCTAGGGTTAATATTTTACTTAGATTTTGGAAGGCATCTTTCGTTATCACAATGCGCCTTCGGATTTCAGTGTTGCACTTTCCGTCCACTGTTAAATCTCTTCCCAGAATACAGAAAGTGCAACACTGAAATCCAAAGGTGCATTATTATAAACTTTACAATTAGTGAGTACACTTGTTTGGGTCGACATTCCTGTAATTTCGAAACTGTGGGAATGACGACGACGTTTTAGTGAAAATAGAAACAAAAAGGAAACTCATTCTTAACATTTGAAAATTTGACAATTGAAATTTCTGGAGCACATAATGAGGAAGAAGGGCTTGGAAAATCAAATACTCACAGGACGGCTTGAGAGAAAAACATGGCGGCTAGGATTTAGAAATAACGAAAAGACAAAATTTATTTACTGCAATTTATTTAGTCCCTTGCAGCTATAAGTAAATATTGGAGAGCTATGATCGCCTACGTCCTGAAGGGACACGGCATATAAAAGAGAAGAGAAATTAATGTCAACCGCCCAAGAGATCGAAGAGGCTTTTTAAAGAAAAATACGCGGGGATCCAACCTATATTCATTTTTTTTTAAACCCCGGATGTCAACTCAAACAGGTTTACCTACAAAATATATATATGTGTGTGTGTGTGTGTAGCAGGATATTCGTGGATATCCGTCTACTAGGGCGGCTAGACAATCCCTATTGCAGACGCTTGATCAGGCGCATTTGTGTTTATTCAACACCCACTGAGCCCACCTGTAGTTTATACTGAACTATGCTGAGCAGGCCTTAGAATGAGCGTGTTATCTAGCGGGATCAACAATTCGAACAAAGCCATCACGCTCAAGCCATCGGCCACGATGACTTGCGACTTCATGCTATCGAGGCCAACATATTTTCACTCACAAGGCTTGGATCAACCCGTGGTAGGGTTTTCAGACACTTTCCAAAGATGCCGCACGCTGTGTCCGATAACATCAGGAAGTCTTCTTTCTGACAAATTGACCATGGTGAAATTCGAACCCGGGTCTCATGGTCAAAATGTGAACGCTCTAACCACTAAGCCAAATATAAAGCATATAATAATAAATGGGAGAGAATGCGTGTCATGGTTATTGCGGCCATTTTATCGCTCATTTTCCCATTAAAAATAACTTGTATTAGAATAAAAGATAATGTCGGATAACGAGAATCAATTAATAGATTTTACAAGTATGTAAGAAATAGAAAGAAAATGTTTGGGGAAAGAGAGTGTGTATGAATTAAATGCTTTGTATGTGAAATATCAGCGAATATTTTTAATGCATATTGAGAAGAGAAGGTTTGGTTTGGTTTGGTTTGGTTTATTTTGTTTTACGGCATATCAACCTCAATGGATTATTTAATGCCGATAACATTTTTAGGATAGATTCGTATGAATAGAATATGTATTCTTTGGTTTAGATTGGTTTGGTTTATTTTGTTTTACGGCATATCAACCTCAATGGGTTATTTAATGCCGATAACATTTTTAGGATAGATTTGTATGAATAGAATATGTATTATTTGGTTTAGATTGGTTTGGTTTATTTTGTTTTACGGCATATCAACCTCAATGGATTATTTAATGCCGATAACATTTTTAGGATAGATTCGTATGAATAGAATATGTATTCTTTGGTTTAGATTGGTTTGGTTTATTTTGTTTTACGGCATATCAACCTCAATGGATTATTTAATGACGATAACATTTTTAGGATAGATTCGTATGAATAGAATATGTATTATTTGGTTTAGATTGGTTTGGTTTATTTTGTTTTACGGCATATCAACCTCAATGGATTATTTAATGCCGATAACATTTTTAGGATAGATTCGTATGAATAGAATATGTATTCTTTAGTTTAGATTGGTTTGAGTTATTTTGTTTTACGGCACACCAACCCCAATGGTCTACTCAATGCCGACAAAATTCTTTATTGCTGGTAATATTTTGTTTTGTCAAAAATCTGTTCCTGGTAATATTTTTCCTTCAAAATTGTATTGCTGGTAATAACCTTTTCAAAAAAGTATTGCTGGTAATAGCTGGTAATGCTGGTATAGCTGGGACCCTAACAGGTGCTACCACCCCGGGTCAGGGTGCACCTGGGAACAACATCAATTAAGAGGTGGTTCCACGCTCCTCAAAACCTCCTGATCAGAGGCCTTGTTGCTGGACATAGTTTATCGTCTTACCCAGGACGTGTATGTAGTTTAACGTCTTTCCCAGGATTTTGGAGAGAAGAGTGGCTTCATATCATAATATAAAATGAATTTATTTACTCATGCTTTAATTTGTGGCAGAGGATATTACATTTATAGTATACTGTTGATAGTACGAAAAATATTAATTAAATCACCAATCTCCCGTGTCTGTTAATCAAATATTGATTACCTACGAGTACATTTATTAAAATTGGCTGAAACGCCACATTATCTATCTATATTTTTTTATCATTTCACTTCATGCAAGGCAATAAAGACACTAAGACACAAGAGGTTACTGGGTGTTAGAGAATATGATAAAATCTACTACTAAGGAGAGGGGGACAATAAAAGAATAAGAATTAAAAAGACAGAAGATAACGATTGACGATTTACAATTTTTGAAGATCAAAGTTGACTGGGAAGCAAGAAGCCAGAAGAGAGTTCCACAAACGAGAAGTGCGAGAGAAGAAACTGTTAGTATAGAAATTCAAGCTATTTCAAATATAACATGATGAGACCTTTCCGCCAATCTAGTACTGCGCTTAAATTCATAAAGTCTAGGTACCATAGAGGATAGAGGAAAGTGAAAGTATTTATAAAAAATATGTATATGCAGGGACATTACGGCAGTGGGGATGTGACTGAAGGTGAAATGCCAGGTCAGGACCTATAAGATTGCAGATTCTTTGGATTTTATCAAGAATCTCTAAATATAGTGATTTTCCAAGTTGTGGCACAAGGCCGAAAGTATGGGGCACCCAGTGAGCATTAAATAAGATTTTCTAAGTGCAGCTTAGATGTGGCACATGGCCGAACGATTGAACTCACTACTCAGCTGTAATAGTTCTAGCGAGACAAGCTTACTAGCAATTACACCACGTCGAGGTGCCTAGGAATCTCTAAATATATAATAGGATCACCAGACCAGAACATGACTGACAAGGCACTGAAATTAAGCTTTTTTTCATTATATTTTTCTAACATTTATACCCATTCTTTTTGGGCATAGTGTATATGGACTGTCCAAATGATGCAAGCTTACAGCACCTGATATTCCCTACCGCTCACTCATCTAGTTAGTGAACAGGCTCGACATTGCTTAACTTCGATGATCTTACGAGAACTAGTGTTTCAACGTGATATGGCCGTAAGCCTGTATCGCTAAACATATCTATTAATTTTGGTGACGTCATGTATAAAAATTTAACGGTAAATTTGCTTTTTAATCGTCATAATTCCGGTAGTGCGTAGTGATTTTCTGCAACGGAAGTCTGTAAAAGAGTAAATAGGCCAAAATTTATGCTTACACCACCGAAAGTACACCGCGGTGAATTAGTGAACAGTATGATTTTTTTTTTCTCTTCATAATTTAATTGTTAATTCGAGTTCGGCATGTATATTTACACGGAATTATGACTATTTGGGAAAATTTTAAGAGATATTTAGCGCGTGGGCGTTTGGGCGCTAAAAAGCAAATTTACCAATTTAACTGTCATACAGGTTTTATAACGAATGGTGTGATACCGAAATCTACAGGTGCATTGATATAGCAAAAATGCCTTCCAAAAAGAGAGACTGTTGAATTTATAAATTTTCCTCTATACAAAATAATACGAGTAGACTGATTAACCTATCGCTTGGTTCACACTCCTCCCTGTTTTTTTTTTGTTTTTTCCTTTTGTTTTTTTTTTTGTTTCGTTTTTTTTTTCTTTTGTTTTTTTTAGCAGATGTAGAGGTTTACTGTTTAGGATTGGGCTTCCGGTTCCTTCTAAACTATATTTCAATTCTATACTTTTAACATCTGCCCCTAAACTCCGAAATTTTATTTACTATCTATTTATTTATTTTTCCTCAATAGGAGTAGATAGGTTCACCTATCGTCCGGTTCATGCACCTCTCTTTTTTTTGAACAGATGTAAAGATTTATCCCATTTTCCTGTTTGCGATTGGGTTTCCGGTCCCTTCTAAATTATTTTCATTCTCTTTCACACCAAGTAACCTTTTGATTCTTAGTGGCATTATCGCCATGACGAAGTGAGTAAAAAGTTAAAAAAAAACAACTTTGGATCGAGCTCCTTTGGATAATCTATTGGCCATTATTAATTATGTCTTTTTGGGGTTTTTTTGTCTGGCTGAATATGTAATTTTTTTTCTATTGTAAAGAAATGTTTTAATTCCCAAACACAGTCAGTACAATGTGGCCGTGATCATATTTGAGAGTTGGTTTGTTCTTGTATAGTTAGATGAGTGCATTATGTTCGTGATTTTTACGAGTATGTTGCGGATAGAGGCTGGTAGTTCCCTGTATGTATTTAAATGGGCTCTTCTGGGGATATGATTCGAAAGGTGCAAAGTAAGCCTTATTCATAGGTATGTTGTTGTATGTCCAATGTAATTATTATTCGTGAATTTGTTTTCATAAGGAACGGACTTCCATAAGGGTCATGTAAAATAATAAATAATATTTGTCCTTTGTATTTCAGAGCTTGCTGATAAGTTGTCATTGTTGACGATGAGACTGCACGCTGTACATTAAAGCAATTTAAATGGCCAAGCCCATATATATATATATATATATATATATATATATATATATATATATAAAGAAATATAGTTTTAAGGTGTGCTATATTTATGGGATAAAGTGCTCAATATCAGAGATAGAGCATATGTAAATATAAATATAAAAGTGAATATTGAAGTCAAAAGTTTAAAATTTGTTGAATTTTTGTTTGCTAATGGGTTCATCTCCCTCCCCTTTCATCTTTTCATTATTAGAATTTTACTGTATTGTTATCATCATCCAATTTTTATGGTGTGGGGCGCGTTTTTGTAGGTTCCCTTAAATTCATAAAGACTACGTTTCATAACGAAAGTAATATTTATTTTGAAAATACGAAAATGTGGCACAAGGCCAAATAGGGTTATAGGGGTATGCTGGTCTTCAATCTGTCTCATCTTAAACTTAGCTAGCCACGATTACTGATCCAGACATAGCAAAACAACACACTCTTACTTACCATTCTTACTGCAGTCACCATAATACCTTATGTCTCTATGAAGTCTTAACTAGTTTCTGCGTTATCTTAAACTTGGCTAGCCACGGATACTGACCCAGACATACCAAAACTACATTCTTACTGCAGTCACCATAATACCTTATGTCTCTATGAAGTCTTAACTAATTTCTGCCTTATCTTAAACTTGGCTAGCCACGAATACTGACCCAGACATACCAAAACTACATTCTTACTGCAGTCACCATAATACCTTATGTCTCTATGAAGTCTTAACTAGTTTCTGCCTTATCTTAAACTTGGCTAGCCACGAATACTGACCCAGACATACCAAAACTACATTCTTACTGCAGTCACCATAATACCTTATGTCTCTATGAAGTCTTAACTAGTTTCTGCCTTATCTTAAACTTGGCTAGCCACGAATACTGATCCAGACATACCAAAACTACATTCTTACTGCAGTCACCATAATACCTTATGTCTCTATGAAGTCTTAACTAGTTTCTGCCTTATCTTAAACTTGGCTAGCCACGAATACTGACCCAGACATACCAAAACTACATTCTTACTGCAGTCACCATAATACCTTATGTCTCTATGAAGTCTTAACTAGTTTCTGCCTTATCTTAAACTTGGCTAGCCACGAATACTGACCCAGACATACCAAAACTACATTCTTACTGCAGTCACCATAATACCTTATGTCTCTATGAAGTCTTAACTAGTTTCTGCCTTATCTTAAACTTGGCTAGCCACGAATACTGACCCAGACATACCAAAACTACATTCTTACTGCAGTCACCATAATACCTTATGTCTCTATGAAGTCTTAACTAGTTTCTGCCTTATCTTAAACTTGGCTAGCCACGAATACTGACCCAGACATACCAAAACTACATTCTTACTGCAGTCACCATAATACCTTATGTCTCTATGAAGTCTTAACTAGTTTCTGCCTTATCTTAAACTTGGCTAGCCACGAATACTGACCCAGACATACCAAAACTACATTCTTACTGCAGTCACCATAATACCTTATGTCTCTATGAAATATTAACTAGTTTCCATATGTACAATTTGTCTGGGGAGGGGGATTTAAAAAGAAGAGAAAGTTCACCAGAACAATTGCCATGAGATTATTTATAGAAAAGGCAAACGGAAGCTATGATACTGCGATAGAAAAGTGACAAGACGATATATCAGGTCAGGGCCAATAACATTACAGATTCTTCTTTGGATTTTATCAAGAATCACTAAATACGTAGAAGCAGCACCAGATCAAATATGGCAGCTATATTAAATGCAAGGACGAATGGTAAACGTATAAATACGTAAGATAGATTATGGCGAGAAAAATTGTCTCGCACGACACAGTGAACCAAATTTCCTAGTTAATGATTGTTACGTTACACACACTGGCTTAGAGATTATATGTTTATATTAAAGAGTGAGATAAAGAATGCTTGAATATCTTTGTGCGTGTGTGTGTGTGTGAGAAAGAAAAAGAGAAAGAAAAAGAGTGAGAGAGAGAGTTTGCAGAGATGTTTAATATGATTGGTCTGTCGCTATACCTTCGCCCTCGGCGATATATATTCAACATGAAGAAGCGTTTGCCGCTAATCTTTAGCTCAAATTCCTTCACAAACTCAGATAAAACACTTCTTCAACTGCCTTTGCATGCAATATTTATGCATTGTACTGAAAATAATAGGTTTGTACTTGCGTAAAGCAAGTTTATCAATTTACGAATTTACATATTCCTCAGGAAACTTTCTTCCCCGCCAAAAAAAACAAAACCAAAAAACGCACGCACATTAATTTCCAAGACATCACCACAAAAGAAAGATAGTTGTGAAGTGATATTCACCTTTCTACCTGTTTGTTTGTTTTTTTTATTTCTTACCTTAAAATTTCCAGCCAGCCATCCGGAGAAAAAAAAAATTGTGTGTGGCTAAATTCTTTTATACGCCGCGTTTTGAGGCAGTTTTTAATATCAACTTGAATTTTTTCTTGCTGAATAATTTCAACACATTTAACATTATGGATAAAATACAGTAAATTTTATATAGTGCTTTCTCGAGATCTTAACATGAGCAAAACAATTTTACGGATTTGGACAAGGAAAAGAAAACCACGAATCACGTCAAGGTCCGCAAATTTATTCCATCCTTTAATAATCATTTGCGATTAGTTTAATTTGTAACGTATATCGGTAGAAAAAAGAAAATATCGATAAGATAGGTTGGCATCCCGTTCCCACCCCTTCACCGTTGAAACTGTTAGATGTAGACGTCTCTTCTACTCCAATAGCTTCATGTCTCGCACATCTCGCCTGTGGAACTCCCTTCCCCTATTCCTGTTTCCCTGACAAATACAATCTCCAACTATTTAAATGTAACGTTAATCGACATCTCCAGTTGCCTTGATCTATCCACTTCCCTTCTCCGCATCCTTTCACCTTTCATTCCTATCTGCTCTCGCTCCAAATCTTCTGTAACCCCCTTGCCTTGATCGATTCACTATCTTTCTCCACATCTTCTCCTTTACCACTCCTATCTGCTCTTCCTCCAAACCTTCTGTAACCCCTTGCGTGCTAGTGGCCTCCAGCCTTGCTTGGGGTGATAAGCTTAAAAAAAAAATAGTGAGGGTCACTAAACATTGCCCTGAGTCCCCAATCATGCTTGTCTCTCCTGTGGGGGTTCGAGAATAGTACGCACCGGCCCTAGATTACAGCATTAGGAAACCACATGGTCATTATTTTTTGTCTTAAAATAGTAGAGAAAATACGTGACTGAAAATGAATAAATATATACATATTTATATATAGATATTCTGAAAAGTGACATTTCACCGTGTCTTTCTCTACGATTCGCGGGTGAATTGTGAATTTTAATTATTTTTACTTTAAAAGTGAAAATAGACGAAAACAAGATACATTATTCGCCATCTGATGCCGTTTTATTTCCGGAAAGGAAACGTCGCTGTCGAAACAGCAAAAAAGATATGTGCCGTTTATAGGGATGGTACTACTGCTGGAAGTAATGCTCGTACGTGGTTCGCTAGATTCAGAAGTGGAAATTTCGATTTGAAAGGTTTCGTTGATGATAAGCAAATCGAAATTCGGTTTGAAAATAATCCAGGTCTAACGCCACGGTATATCGCAGAAGTACTCCATATACCTCATATGGACGTTGAAAGATATTTGAAAGTACTTGGAAACTTGAATAGCTATGATGCGTGAATGCCTTGCGATTTGACAGAACAAAATTAATCCATCTGCGATTCTCCTTCAGTCGCAATGAAATGGCGTATTTTTTTAAAAAGAAAATGCGATCACAGGCGATGAAGAATGAATTGTTTACAATAATGGACAACGGAAAGGGTCATGGAAGAAACGAAATGAACCACCGTCAACCACACAAAAGCCGGTCTGCATCCGAAAAAATGTAATGCTGTATATCTGGTGGGATTGAAAGAGCCTTATGTATTACAAGTTCCTTCCGTAAATTCAGACGTTGAAAAAATAGAAATAATCTGTAAAAAGGAAGTAAATTTATATTTTTTAAGGTTTTATTGTTAACTTGTTAACTCCTTTTATATTTTGTAGTCGCTTACAGATTGATATATATATATATATATATATATATATATATATATATATATATATATATATATATATATATATATATATACGCTTCCGGGCAAATAAGAATGAAAATGAAAATGTTTTTTTAAGTGGATTTTTCAAGCGTGTGGTTACATTGCTTCCTGGTGTGACATAAGCTTGAAGTTTAAAGTGGGTTTAAATGGCAATACCATGGGGGGGAAAAATTGGTTGAAGCCCCCCCCCCCCGGCCCGGTATCTCGAATGACAGAAGAGAATTTCTAAGAGTGCACATATTTCTAAGAGAATGATATATACATATATATAGATACATACATACATTATATATACAGTGTAACCCGGATATAAGAGGCCCGGATATAAGATAACCCCGGATATAAGAGAGATTTTATCTGGTCCCAAATTAGAGCCTGTGTTAATGTATATATAATAGACAAAACCGGATATAAGAGACTTCTTCTCCGGTCCCGACAACTCTCTTATATCCGGGTTACACTGTATATATATATATATACATACATACATATATATATATATATACATATATATATATATATATATATATATATATATATATATATATATATATGTAGAGAGAGGGGGGAGAGGGTGTCCATTAAGTTCGTGTGCACTTTAAAAAATTTATAACTTTATTTGTATTTGCGCTAGAAATAATCTGTAAAAAATGTTATAAAGTTTAATGTACCTAGTTTTAAGTAGAGCTAAAATAACTAATGTGATTTCAGGCATTACTGTAAATCAGTTGGCAAATGTTTTCCGTGAACTGCAAAATCGTATTACCCTTTGTATTGCTAATGATGGAGGACATGTGGAAACTTAAATAAAATTTCAATAAATCCATAAAAAATATAGATTTACTTCTTTCTAATCCTTTTTACAAATTATTTCTATGGCAAATACAAATAAAGTTATAACTTTTTTAAAGTGCACACGAACTTTATGGATACCTTGTATATGCTCATATTAAATATATCGTATAAATTATTTCAAACTTTCCAAATAATATGGCTATATATCTAGCTATTTCTACCGTCAAATGATGAGACCTTGTCATCACCAATCTAGCACTGTGCTTAAATTTATAAAGTCTGAGTACAACAAAAGTAATATTTATTTTGAAAATACAAAAATGTGGTAATGCCAAAAAGGGGTAGAAGGGGAAGGCTGGTTTTCAATCTGCCTTATCTTAAACTTATCTCTTACTTACCATTCTTACTGCAGTCACCATAATACCCTATGTCTCTATGAAGTCTTAACTAGTTTCTGCCTTATCTTAAACTTAGTTAGCCACGAATACTGACCCAGACATACCAAAACTACACACTCTTACTTACCATTCTTACTGCAGTCACCATAATACCTTATGTCTCTATGAAGTCTTAACTAGTTTCTGCCTTATCTGAAACTTGGCTAGCCACGAATACTGACCCAGACATAGCAAAACTACACACTCTTACTTACCATTCTTACTGCAGTCACCATAATACCTTATGTCTCTATGAAGTCTTAACTAGTTTCTACCTTATCTGAAACTTGGCTAGCCACGAATACTGACCCAGACATACCAAAACTACACACTCTTACTTACCATTCTTACTGCAGTCACCATAATACCTTATGTCTCTATGAAGTCTTAACTAGTTTCTGCCTTATCTTAAACTTGGCTAGCCACGAATACTGATCCAGACATAGCAAAACTACACACTCTTACTTACCATTCTTACTGCAGTCACCATAATATCTTATGTCTCTATGAAGTCTTAACTAGTTTCTGCCTTATCTTAAACTTGGCTAGCCACGAATACTGACCCAGACATACCAAAACTACATTCTTACTGCAGTCACCATAATACCTCAGGTCTCTATGAAGTCTTAACTAGTTTCCATATGTACAATTTGTCTGGGGAGGGGGATTTAAAAAGAAGAGAAAGTTAACCAGAACAATTGCCATGAGATTATTTATAGAAAAGGCAAACGGAAGTTCACCAAACGAAGTTCACCAGTGAAAAATCTTTAATTCTGTGGAAACCTTCAAAGAAAACCCCACTTAAACCATTCCATCACCCAGGAAGATGCTAAGTTCTAGGAGGATTGCCTCATGAAGCTCCATCAAAGATGAGAAAAAGTAGTGGGACAAAACTGCACATGTGTTTGAATCTATGTCCAACTATCTGAATATTGTCTTTGAAATTCACTTGAAATACAACAAACATCGAGAAATGCAAAAGCGATCATTTTACAAAACGATACACTCACTACATTTGTGCTACAGAATATGAAAATTGGGTCACGATGGCCAGCGATTGGTGAGAATACCACATGAATGTGGTATTCTGATAAATAAAGGTGTTTCCTTAAGACGGATCAAAGTCAGCAGTAAATAAATCAGTGTTATTGGTGAAAATTTATTTATTTATCTATTGGATCATGTTATTTAAGTTATGGCAATTATGTGTGAAAAATAATATCGCCAAAAATATCCGCTAAATCTGAAAGAAAAAGAAAAAAATATATCATTAGACGCTTAAACTTAATTCACATTAAAATCGGTCCAAGTTATTAGAACACTCTTTATATATATATAAATCAAAATCAACGTAGATAATGGCTAAAAGAATATACAGAAGATTCGGACAATTTTTAGATACCTTATGTCCAGAAAAGAAAACACTTGTAATAACGCAAGAAAAATTGTGTGATATATGTAAAAAAATTTTGCAAAGATTTTCTATAAAAAAAAACCTTTCTTGGATAATTTCCTTTTATTTGTGAATAAATCCTGAAAGTTTCATTAAAAACCAACAATTAATGTTTTTTTCACGGCAAAAAGACGCTCAAATTTCCCATAGTAATTTATGGGCACTCGTTGACGGAAGGTAAACAAAAAATTTAACCAAACTTTCGCAAGTTCTAAACAGGATTAAAAAATATAATTTAATTATCAAAAAATCCATTGGTCTTTCCTTTCGATAATGATTTTGGGAGATAAAATTATGTTTTTTTTTAAGCTGTCGGCATTTTTCCATCATATATATGATTTTTTTACCGAATTTAAAATATATATATAATTTCTTCTTATATACAACTACGAGTTAAAGATATAACCAACTTACCAAACAGTCGCGGTTTCAGCCCCTTCCTCTTGCTCTCTCGCCCCCCCCTCTCTCTCTCTCTCTGCACACACACACACACACACACACACACACACGCATATATATATATATATATATATATATATATATATATATATATAAAGGGTGTTTCATTAAGTCGGATTACATATAAGGTTGTTAGGTTGTTTCATTAAGATGATCAAAGGCAGCAATAAATAAATCAGTCTTATTGGTGAAATTTTTTTTTATTTCTCTATTGGATCATGTTATTTAAGTTATAGCAATAATGTCTGAAAAATAATATTGCCCAAATGTCCGCCAAATCTGAAAGGAAAAGAAAAAAACTTTAGACGCTTAAACTTAATTCACATTTAAAATCGGTCCAAGTTATTGGAACACTCTTTAGACACACACATACACACACGCATATATATATATATATATATATATATATATATATATAGAGAGAGAGAGAGAGAGAGAGAGAGAGAGATATAGTGTGAGAGAGAGAGAGAGGCAAGGGGGCGAGAGTGAAAGAGAGAGGGGCGGGTAGAGAGGTCAATGATCCCGGCACGAAAAATACCAATTCTTTGCCCACAGCGTCTGATAAAGATCTTTATAACCTCTGAAATGACCAAACATCAGGATTTATTTTGGAAGGTCTTTTTGGTCGCACCGTGAACCCTTCAGTAATCCCTCATAAAACTGAGAACTTTTCAGCACCCTTTGGAAATGGAGAGGAGGGTATAAAGATCTTTATCGTTGTGGCCAAAGAAATGGCGCTTTTCCTCCTGAGACGATTAAAGTCTGCTAGATGAGTAAATTTAATCCAACCCAAGTAGATTTTTTTTTTGTCTGTTTTCTTTTTCTTTCTATGTCATCGGTGTTTCTTTATGCGGTTTTTATTTTAGTTTGATATTTTTAATTTTAATTTTTCTTATTTATATTTCTTTTTTCATTTTTAATGAATATGCGATTGCAACAATGACACACCGATTAATTTTCTCCGTAAAGAGTTTAAAACAATGACACATCGATTAATTTTCGCCGTAAAATGTTTAAAACAATGACACATCAATTA
>OZ038512.1:29818797-29923797 GCA_964036315.1 Acanthosepion esculentum
TCAAGTTTGGGACATTTTTTTAAGGCATCATGGTATACTTCTTTGTCGGCGAACTAGTAGAGGTACATGTATATATATATATATATATGTATATATATATATATATATATATATATATATATATAAATATATATATATATATGTATATATATATATATATATATATATATATATATATATATATATGTATATATATACATACATATATATATACATACATATATATATATATATATATATATATATATATATATATATATATATATATATATATATGTAGAGAGAGAGGGAGGGAGAGATTCTACATATATTATATATGGCCGTTACTATTTGAAAGTGCTCAATATCAGTGATAGAGCTGACATATTATATTCAGTTGTATGGATATGGGTTTGTAACCCTGGGTTTCACGCTTTTGCGATCATCAGACAAACTGGTTTATTTTTTTTTTAGAAATTGAATCTATTTATGTAGGTTTAAAATAGATTCAATTTTTTAAAAATAAATCAGTTTGTCTGATGATCGCAAAAGCGTGAAACCCAGGGTTAGAAACTCATATCTATACAACTGAATATATATATATATATATATATATATATATATATATATATATATATATATATATATATATATTTATGATGTGTTTAACGTTCTTTTTATAGATACAAGTATTTAAGCAAATGCACTGTTTTATAATAAACAGTATTAAATAACATTTACCGGCCTGAATGTCCGAGAAATTTTCATAGAAAATTTTCGTTCTCCGACAGGAATCAAACCTGTATCCTATACGGAACCGTCATTTGTCCAATTCAAATATATATATATATGTATGTGTGTGTGTGTGTGTGTGTGTGTGTGTGTGTGTGTGTGTGTGTATGTGTGTGTGTCTGTGTGTGTGTGAGATCCAGCTAACATAAAGGTTGTAATATCTTTGCCTTGTAATATAACATTAACGTTTTTGTAGTCTCCTCACAACGTGCATGAAACGTTATCTTGTAGTTACATTGTCATTATGCTGTCTTGTACCGTTACGGTGTCTACTGGGACTCAAGTTCACTCCAGACCTTAAGTGGAACTCATATATATGACCCATCGCTAAAAATGATGGAGAAATACTCGGTTCATTGTTCTACTCTAGAAAGTACATGATTCCTTTTGCCATACTCTATCTTTCCAAAAGCCGGATGGGATCAAAACAAAAAAAAAAGGATTATTGCTGATATATCTTGTCTGCTGCTTCACAATCCTCACTTTCCCGCCTTTATAGATTTTAAAATCGTTTATGCGTCCTTCTAGTGTATGACGTAATTTTTCACTCTGTCCCCACCCTCTTTGTCACTGGCGAAATTTCGCTAGCTCTCGCTCCTCTATAGCTCTTTCTAGGGAACCTCCAGGTGGTGTAATGGTTAGCAAGCTTGTCTCGAGTAGTGAGTTCGATCCTCACTGAGTGCTCCATACTTTCGGCCTTGTGCCACATCTGAGCTACGTTTGGAAAATCACTATAGCTCTTTCTATGTCAAATGTGCTGACGCGCTTCAGTGTTTATTTCCACCTGTTCAGTCCTTCATAGCTGGGTTACCTCCACGGAGTCTAACCACTCTCATTCCTTCCGTATTCAAATTGTAAGAAAGACGTACCGCTCAGGCTGCCTCTTCCCAAGAACTGCTGCTTTGTGAAGCAAACCGCCGCGTGGATGCTTCCTCGAACGTTACAATGATAATCCCTTCAAATCAAGGGTCAGTCGTTATCTATCCTCCACATACTCATAATCTTCAGTTCCAACTTCTTAATGTTACATTCATATTACACACCTCATTCGTTATTAATATATAAACGTTATTTTAGTGGATGCACGTGTTTCAGTTCACCTCCCTGTGTTTTATTTTCTTGACCAGTGAAATTAATATCAACCAGCCTAGATCGAGAAGTCCTACTAAAGAAAAATGTGTCTCCCGACAGTTTGGTTTATTTAACGGCATACCAACTCCTTATGGGTCATTTAATGCCGGAATTTAATTTTCTTGTGAGCTTTGCCTCCGCCCTCAAAAGAAAAGTATAGTAAGGCTTATTAGTCTGACAAAGTCAAAATGGCAGCCAATGTCCAAAACGACCTCAATCCCGTCGTTAACTGGGGCAAAAAAGTGGCTTGTTAATTTTAACGCCTCAAAAACTAAATTTATTTCCATTAATCATCTGAAAGACCACTTGCTGCCTTTCATCAGCATGGCTGATGCTATCCCCCAGGAAAGTGACACATTGCGCCTTCTCGGGATCACGTGCACTGCTGATATGAAGTGGAAAGACTATATTGAATCCATTGCTAGCTCAGCTATTAAGAAAGTCATTTCACTATGGCGGGCGAGACAATTTTCCTCTCCAGAAGCTATCTTACATATAACTCTAGCATTCATCCATGATTAGAATATTGCTGTTGCATATGGTCCGTTAGTCTGCTATTTACCTTGAACCCCTTGATAAGATCCAAAGTAGAATCTGCAATATTATTGGTCCTGATCTGGCGGTGCAGCTCCAGTCATTTTTTCGCTGCCATAAGGTTTCATCCCTGTGTTTTCATGGTAATTGTCCCAATGAGCTCTTCGCTATTTTAGCTAGAGTATTTTAATTTAAGAGCAGCACGAGACTTGCGTCGAGATCTCGTCAATTTACAGTTGAACTGGCTAGATGTAACCGTAAGTTCTATGCTGATAGTTTCTTTTCTCACACTTCTCGCTTCCAGCCCCATGCTTTCCAGCCAACTTTAATCTGCAAAATGTAAATGCAATGTCAATCGCTATCTACTGCCCACCTGATTGCTCTTTTCTATTTCTCCTCATCATTAATGTTTCTGGATCTAATTCTCCCACACCCTGTAACCCCTTGCGTCTTATTGGATTTACTACCTTTCTTGGAGTGATAACGATTAAAAAGTATCCAGACGGGAATCGAAACTGTATCCTTCTTTTCCATCAAGGAAACAACTCCTATAGCCGAAGCGTGCAGTCACAAAGTTGGCCAGTGTCTCACGAGGCCACATAGGAAATAGATTATTATGATGAGAAAAAGAAGAAAGAATAGATTATTATTATTATTATTATTAGAAGAAGAAGAAGAAGAAGTAAATTATTATTATTATTATTATTATTATTATTATTATTATAAGAAGAAGAAGAAAAAGAAGTAAATTATTATTATTATTATTATTATTATTATAAGAAGAAGAAGAAAAAGAAGTAAATTATTATTATTATTATTAGAAGAAGAAGAAGAAGAAGAAGAAGAAGAAGAAGAAGTAAATTATTATTATTATTATTATTAGAAGAAGACGAAGAAGAAGAAGAAGAAGAAGAAGAAGAAGAAGAAGAAGAAGAAGAAAATTATTATTATTATTATTATTATTGGAAGAAGAAGAAGAAGAAGAAGAAGAAGAAGAAGAAGAAGAAGAAGAAGAAGAAGAAAAAGAAGTAAATTATTATTATTATTATTATTATTATTATTATTATTATTGGAAGAAGAAGAAGAAGAAGAAGAAGAAGAAGAAGAAGAAGAAGAAGAAGAAGAAGAAGTAAATTATTATTATTATTATTATTGGAAGAAGAAGAAGAAGAAGAAGAAGAAGAAGAAGAAGAAGAAGAAGAAGAAGAAGTAAATTATTATTATTATTATTATTGGAAGAAATGAAAGATTACAACTATTATTATTAGAACATGGAGACGATTATTATTATTATTATTATCAGAAAAAGGAAAGTAAATTATTATTAGTATTAGTATTAGTATTATTATTAGTAGTAGTAGAAGAAGAAGAAGAAGAAGAAGAAGAAGAAGATTATTATTAAAGGTGAAAGATTATTGTTATTTGAAGTAAAAGGTTCTTATGACTAGTACAGTGTAACCCGGATATAAGAGACCCGGATATAAGAGAAACTCGGATATAAGAGAGATTTTCTCTGGTCCCAAATTAGAGCCATACTTACCTAAACAAAATAGACCAAATCCGGATATAAGAGAAACCCGGATATAAGATACTTCTTCTCCGGTGCCGGCAACTCTCTTATATCCGGGTTACACTGTATTAGAAGAAAAATAGTTTTTACTATTATGATTAATATTATCAGATTATTGTCATTATTAGTAATAGTTGCGGTTTTAGTTGACATAATTAGTGTCGTTAAGGGCTCGGAAGGAGAAATCGGAGAGCCAAGTTTGAATTCCAGTCGGGTTCGTTACATACGCGCAAATACCACTGGGAAAGGTATGAATCGATTTCGTCTTTTCCTCGCTATGGGTTCTGTAGCCTTCCTTGGTTGCCAAGAAGTCTACTGCAGAAAGAAACGGCAAACTACTGTGGGAAATATCTTCTGCCTCGTCAGTCAAGAATCGAAAGAGACATGATCGCTCAAGCGTATTTCGCGTATGGCATTTAACTGACTGAATAGAAGATTATTATTATTATTATTATTACAAGAAGAAGAAGAAGAAGAAGAAGAAGAAGAAGAAGAAGAAGAAGAAGAAGAAGAAGAAGAAGAATGGACGAGTAGCACAATGGTTGTCGGCAGTAGAAGCCAAGTTAAAAATAAAAATCTTACCAATTCTGTTACGTTCACTCCGCACTGATGCTCTTGGGAAAAACATAGATCCATCACTTCTTCCTTACAGTTATGTGTTAAGGTAGACTGAGTTCTCAAGCCTTGGGTGACAGCCACTCTAAAAGAGGAATACTAAATTCAAAACCGTGAAGACAACGGAAAAGATACTCTAACTAGCATTCCTAAGAAGTCACAGATATTAGAGAAAAAGAAGTAATGGAGAGCCATGATTGCCTACGTCCTGACTTGATATGACATTAAGAAAGCTTTGCCTGAACTGATACTCTTTTCATTACTTTTACAGTTTTTAATGGCTATTCTTCCTTCTCCCTAATTGAATAGTGTAATCCGGATATAAGAGAAACCCGGATATAAGAGAGATTTTCTCTGGTCCCAAGTTAGAGCCTTTGTTAATAAAACAAAATAGACCAAACCCGGATATAAGAGAAACCCGGATATAAGATACTTCTCCGGTCCCGACAACTCTCTTATATCCGGGTTACACTGTACTAAATGACAGTATCAGTTCTAATATGTAGACGACTGAACAAGATTAGTGCTTTTTCCACGCCTTAAATAATAATAATAATAATAATAATAATAATAATAATAATGCTCCCACTCAACCACAGCAACATTTTGATCATTTAATTCTGGGTGAGCTGAAGTCATTGTTTTAAATCGTCCAGCCCTGTTCCCCTACCTCTGCGACAAGAGAGCTCTTTTTGCCGACTATGAATCAAGATTGAAACGCACTTGGTTACGCTTCGTACGAGTTGTCCTCCAGAACCTATTAAATAGAGAACAGTGGACATCAGCAGGCCTCAACTGCAAGAATAAAAGGCATTTGATCTTTGCAAAAAGTGCCGACACTGCCCGCTGGCCAAACAGGGGCTGCGTTAGTTACCGAGCGACCGCTACGACTGGGTCAGTGGTGTGATATAGTTTGCCTGGAGAGACCGTTTGGTAAATTGCGGTGGTGCTGCTGCTGCTGCTAGTGGTGGTGAGGGGGATTAGTGGCGCGGAGGAGCTGTTGAAGTTGGTGGTGAGTGGATACGGTGGATGGAAAGGGAGGTCTAGGACGAGTCAAAGACCCTGTTTAGCCTCGTTTATTACTTTGGACTTCAAAGGCATATCGACTGCGCTCGCACGCACAGCTATGAGAAGAGGTTTGCGCGCAAAGTTCGCCTCGACACGGCGAGAGGCGAAAGCGCTGTTGAAAGTGGATGGCGGACAGACACGCAAACACTTAAGTACTCTACGCGCGCGCACACACAACAATAACATCCATATCTATCTCTTTTTGTCTCTCCCACTCTCTTTCTCTCCCTTTCTCTTTCTCCATATATATATATATATATATATATATATATATATATATTATAATAATATTTTTAGTTTTTAAAAATATGATTCCTCCGCTACATAAGAGTTCTCATGTTTCAAAAGCGAGAGCCGAGACCCCTAACATAATTTTTTAAGTTATGAAGAGTTAAGGCGTCTGGACCCGCTTCCTTGCAGACGCCTTAACTCTTCATAACTTAAAAAATTATGTTAGGGGTCTCGGCTCTCGCTTTTGAAACATGAGAACTCTTATGTAGCGGAGGAATCATATTTTTAAAAACTAAAAATATTATTATAATATAAGCTCTACTTCTGTATGGAGCACTGTCCTTTTGAAAATAAAGCTAAATATTAAGGAACACCGGATTATCTAACTAACGTGTTCTTTCCTATTTCACTGCATACCTGCATACATATATACATATATATATATATATATATATATATATATATATATTTACACGGGGTGCGATGGATAAATTGTCGTCTAAACTAAGCAAATATGAAAATAACACTGGCGTCTCATTTTAACAGATATATTTACCAAAATTACACAAAAATATCTTGAAATACTAAAGAAGGAGTAAATCTTTTTAATAATATCGCCATCGGCTTCAACCATGGCCTCCAAACGACTTCAGGATCTCCTGCATCTCTTCTGGACGGTCTCCTTGTTTAAGTTGGTGAATGTTGCCATAATCCTTGCCTTCAGTTCATCCTGGTGTTACAAATAGTTTTGTTGGTCTCTCACTCAAATGCGCCCCACACGTAATAATCAAGGTGGTTGCAGTCTGAGAAGTTAGGTGGCCAGATGTAAAGTGTGATGTGGTAGCAGAAACTGTCTGACAGCCATGACCGGGTTCTCATACTTGTGTGGCATGGTGCAGAGTCCTGTTGCCAGACACTGGGTCTTTCAGCAACCACCCTCTTGACCAAGGGCAGCATTAACTCCTCAGGGTACTTGATGTAGGCGACTGTGTTGAGTCTGGGGTCCTGTGGGATGATAAATAGAGGCATAACGTCGACATAAATAGTGATCACTCTAAATAGCTTCGTAATCACCATTAGACTCATCCAACTCTTTCCGAATCCTCTGCACTGTCCTCATATTGACACCCAAACACTCTGAAATGTTCGTACTGGAGCTTCCGGAGCGAATGACAATCAGGACAGCAGGCAATTTCCAAATTTCTGGCGGGGTGCATTGCATCATGACGCTCTTTTGTCTCACAGATGGTACCCAACTGACTCTACCATACTGTGCAGTCGACAAAATCAAAAACTAAACCACGTGCAAGCGCGAAATTAAAAATATAAAATGGCGACAATTTACACTTCGCACTTTGTTGTATAGATAATTATTAATAAAATTAATAATTAGAATAAGATATTTCACACCGCACATATATAGAGCGATAGATACATGTACGCTATTTACATTATTTGAACTATTGTCCTCATCTTGGTCGCCATATTTATTACAACGTTTCGGCCATTGTACGCTCCGGCCTTCTTCAAGTGGTTGGAATATCGAACTGAACCCTTTATTTCGCTCAGTTGGTTAGATCCAGTGACAGGACCCAAAGAGTGCGAGTTCAATACCCGGTTAAGACAGTGGAGAACTTGAAGAGGGGAATTAACAGGAGATAACTAAGAACTGACATCCATTAAACATGGCACGTGGAACTAGAACAGTCTACCCCAGTGAGCGAAATAAATGGTTCAGTTCGACAGTCCAACCAATTGAAGAAGACCGGAGCGTACAACGACTGAAACGTTGTAATAAATATGGCGACCAAGATGAGGACAATAGTCCGAATAATGTAAATAGTGTACATAATACCTCATCTCAGAAATATAGACAGATAGATTCATGTATCTGTATATATTATACACCAATAAGCTTTCAGAATAGGTACCTCCAAAAAAGTAATACCTAAGGTTTACATGTTAAAAATGAAAAATATTTCTTGAAGAATTCTTTTGTTTTAAATTCAAATTAATAGATTAAATTGATTATTTACAGTAAACTTTTCAGTATTTCAAACCGAACTTGTTTGGATCATTTTTTAAATCTATAAAATCGGTCATATTGACAAATCTTTCAACACAATGTAATTCTATTTATTAAAAAATATGTTTTAAAAATCTGTAAAATTTACTTAACGAAAAGAACGTGAATGCCATTTTATGTAATTTTTTTAACTATCGAGTTATTTTAAAAATGTAGGAAAATATTCTACGTAGTCTGATATTTTATCGATTCTTAGGTATAGTGGATTTAGTCATACTTACAAAAAAGCGAGTTGAGAAAATATTAAGAAATTACTAACAGATTTTAAATTTATTACAGTTATCGCTCTTATTTTCTGTAAGGTCGTGTATGGACTTCTGTATTTTAAAAATGGGTGCGTTTATGCATACACACAAAATTCAAAATTATTTTTAAAATACTGGGGCTAGATGAATTGTTGTAAGCTTTTCCATTTATATCTAGTAAATAAAGTTTGTACTTAATAACAATATAACTAAATTCCTAGAAATTAATAATTAATTTTAAACGATCTAAAACATTAAATAATATTATAAATAAAATTATAAAAGAATTATATTTATTTCTTTTCAATGTTTATTAGTTAAATATGGCATCCAATCCCATAAAATGTTTGAAACCAGATGGAATAATAAAACTGGAATCACAATGAATTATATTTATTTCTTTGCAAAATTTATTAGTTAAATAAGGCATCGAATCCCATAAAATGTTTTAAACCAGATGGAATAATAAAACTGGAATCACAATGAATTATATTTATTTCTTTTCAAAATTTATTAGTTAAATAAGACAACGAATCCCATAAAATGTTTGAAAACAGATGGAATAATAAAACTGGAATCACAATGAATTATATTTATTTCTTTGCAAAATTTATTAGTTAAATAAGGCATCCAATCCCATAAAATTTTTGAAACCAGATAGAATAATGAAACTGGAATCACAATGAATTATATTTATTTCTTTGCAAAGTTTATTAGTTAAATAAGGCATCCAATCCCATAAAATGTTTGAAACCAGATGGAATAATAAAACTGGAATCACAATGAATTATATTTATTTCTTTGCAAAATTTATTAGTTAAATAAGGCATCCAATCCCATAAAATGTTTGAAACCAGATGGAATAATGAAACTGGAATCACAATGAATTATATTTATTTCTTTGCAAAGTTTATTAGTTAAATAAGGCATCCAATCCCATAAAATGTTTGAAACGAGATGGAATAATGAAACTGGAATCACAATGAATTATATTTATTTCTTTTCAATGTTTATTAGTTAAATAAGGCATCCAATCCCATAAAATGTTTGAAACCAGATGGAATAATGAAACTGGAATCACAATGAATTATATTTATTTCTTTGCAAAATTTATTAGTTAAATAAGGCATCCAATCCCATAAAATGTTTGAAACCAGATGGAATAATGAAACTGGAACCAATATGAATTATATTTATTTCTTTGCAAAGTTTATTAGTTTAATAAGGCATCCAATCCCATAAAATGTTTGAAACGAGATGGAATAATGAAACTGGAATCACAATGAATTATATTTATTTCTTTGCAAAATTTATTAGTTAAATAAGGCATCCAATCCCATAAAATGTTTGAAACCAGGTGGAATAATGAAACTGGAATCACAATGAATTATATTTATTTCTTTGCAAAATTTATTAGTTAAATAAGGCATCCAATCCCATAAAATGTTTGAAACGTGATGGAATAATGAAACTGGAATCACAATGAATTATATTTATTTCTTTTCAATGTTTATTAGTTAAATAAAGCATCCAATGCCATAAAATGTTTGAAACCAGATGGAATAATAAAACTGGTATCACAATGAATTATATTTATTTCTTTGCAAAATTTATTAGTTAAATAAGGCATCCAATCCCATAAAATGTTTGAAACCAGATGGAATAATAAAACTGGAATCACAATGAATTATATTTATTTCTTTGCAAAATTTATTAGTTAAATAAGGCATCCAATCCCATAAAATGTTTGAAACCAGATGGAATAATAAAACTGGAAACACAATGAATTATATTTATTTCTTTTCAATGTTTATTAGTTAAATAAGGCATCCAATCCCATAAAATGTTTTAAACCAGATGGAATAATAAAACTGGAATCACAATGAATTATATTTATTTCTTTGCAAAATTTATTAGTTAAATAAGGCATCCAATGCCATAAAATGTTTGAAACCAGATGGAATAATAAAACTGGAATCACAATGAATTATATTTATTTCTTTGCAAAATTTATTAGTTAAATAAGGCATCCAATCCCATAAAATGTTTGAAACCAGATGGAATAATAAAACTGGAATCACAATGAATTATATTTATTTCTTTGCAAAATTTATTAGTTAAATAAGGCATCCAATCCCATAAAATGTTTGAAACCAGATGGAATAATAAAACTGGAATCACAATGAATTATATTTATTTCTTTGCAAAATTTATTAGTTAAATAAGGCATCCAATGCCATAAAATGTTTGAAACCAGATGGAATAATAAAACTGGAATCACAATGAATTATATTTATTTCTTTGCAAAATTTATTAGTTAAATAAGGCATCCAATCCCATAAAATGTTTGAAACCAGATGGAATAATAAAACTGGAATCACAATGAATTATATTTATTTCTTTGCAAAATTTATTAGTTAAATAAGGCATCCAATCCCATAAAATGTTTGAAACCAGATGGAATAATAAAACTGGAATCACAATGAATTATATTTATTTCTTTGCAAAATTTATTAGTTAAATAAGGCATCCAATGCCATAAAATGTTTGAAACCAGATGGAATAATAAAACTGGAATCACAATGAATTATGTTTATTTCTTTTCAATGTTTATTAGTTTAATAAGGCATCCGATCCCATAAAATATTTGAAACCAGATGGAATAATGAAACTGGAATCACAATGAATTATATTTATTTCTTTTCAATGTTTATTAGTTTAATAAGGCATCCAATCCCATAAAATGTTTGAAACCAGATGGAATAATAAAACTGGAATCACAATGAATTATATTTATTTCTTTGCAAAATTTATTAGTTAAATAAGGCATCCAATCCCATAAAATGTTTGAAACCAGATGGAATAAAGAAACTGGAATCACAATGAATTATGTTTATTTCTTTTCAATGTTTATTAGTTAAATAAGGCATCCAATACCATAAAATGTTTTAAACCAGATGGAATAATAAAACTGGAATCACAATGAATTATATTTATTTCTTTGCAAAGTTTACTAGTTAAATAAGGCATCCAATCCCATAAAATGTTTGAAACCAGATGGAATAAAGAAACTGGAATCACAATGAATTATATTTATTTCTTTTCAATGTTTATTAGTTAAATAAGGCATCCAATCCCATAAAATGTTTGAAACAAGATGGAATAATAAAACTGGAATCACAATGAATTATATTTATTTCTTTGCAAAATTTATTAGTTAAATAAGGCATCCAATCCCATAAAATGTTTGAAACCAGATGGAATAATAAAACTGGAAACACAATGAATTATATTTATTTCTTTGCAAAATTTATTAGTTAAATAAGGCATCCAATCACATAAAATGTTTGAAACCAGATGGAATAATAAAACTGGAATCGCAATGAATTATATTTATTTCTTTTCAATGTTTATTAGTTAAATAAGGCATCCAATCCCATAAAATGTTTGAAACCAGATGGAATAATAAAACTGGAAACACAATGAATTATATTTATTTCTTTTCAAAATTTATTAGTTAAATAAGGCATCCAATCCCATAAAATGTTTGAAACCAGATGGAATAATGAAACTGGAATCACAATGAATTATATTTATTTCTTTGCAAAATTTATTAGTTAAATAAGGCATCCAAACCCATAAAATGTTTGAAACCAGATGGAATAAAGAAACTGGAATCACAATGAATTATGTTTATTTCTTTTCAATGTTTATTAGTTAAATAAGGCATCCAATCCCATAAAATGTTTGAAACCAGATGGAATAATGAAACTGGAATCACAATGAATTATATTTCTTTTCAATGTTTAGTTAAATAAGGCATCCAATGCCATAAAATGTTTGAAACCAGATGGAATAATGAAACTGGAATCACAATGAATTATAGTTATTTCTTTTCAATGTTTATTAGTTTAATAAGGCATCCAATCCCATAAAATGTTAGAAACCAGATGGAATAATAAAACTGGAATCACAATGAATTATATTTATTTCTTTTCAAAATTTATTAGTTAAATAAGGCATCCAATCCAATAAAATATTTTAAACCAGATGGAATAATAAAACTGGAATCACAATGAATTATATTTATTTCTTTTCAATGTTTATTAGTTTAATAAGGCATCCAATCCCATAAAATGTTTTAAACAAGATGGAATAATAAAACTGGAATCACAATGAATTATAGTTATTTCTTTTCAATGTTTATTAGTTAAATAAGGCATCCAATCCCATAAAATGTTAGAAACCAGATGGAATAATAAAACTGGAATCACAATGAATTATATTTACTTCTTTGCAAAATTTATTAGTTAAATAAGGCATCCAATCCCATAAAATGTTTTAAACCAGATGGAATAATAAAACTGGAATCACAATGAATTATATTTATTTCTTTGCAAAATTTATTAGTTAAATAAGGCATCCAATGCCATAAAATGTTTGAAACCAGATGGAATAATAAAACTGGAATCACAATGAATTATATTTATATCTTTGCAAAATTTATTAGTTAAATATGGCATCCAATCCCATAAAATGTTTTAAACAAGATGGAATAATAAAACTGGAATCACAATGAATTATATTTATTTCTTTTCAAAATTTATTAGTTAAATAAGGCATCCAATCCTATAAATTCTTTGGAACCAGATGAAATAATGAAACTGGAATCACAATGAATTATAGTTATTTCTTTTCAATGTTTATTAGTTAAATAAGGCATCCAATTCCATAAAATGTTTGAAACCAGATGGAATAATGAAACTGGAATCACAATGAATTATATTTATTTCTTTTCACAATTTACTAGTTAAATAAGGCATCCAATCCCATAAAATGTTTTAAACCAGATGGAATAATAAAACTGGAATCACAATGAATTATATTTATTTCTTTGCAAAGTTTATTAGTTAAATAAGGCATCCAATCCCATAAAATGTTTTAAACAAGATGGAATAATGAAACTGGAATCACAATGAATTATATTTATTTCTTTTCAATGTTTATTAGTTAAATAAGGCATCCAATCCCATAAAATGTTTGAAACCAGATGCAATAATGAAACTGGAATCACAATGAATTATATTTATTACTTTTCACAATTTACTAGTTAAATAAGGCATCCAATCCCATAAAATGTTTTAAACCAGATGGAATAATAAAACTGGAATCACAATGAATTATATTTATTTCTTTGCAAAATTTATTAGTTAAATAAGGCATCCAATCCCATAAAATGTTTTAAACAAGATGGAATAATAAAACTGGAATCACAATGAATTATATTTATTTCTTTTCAATGTTTATTAGTTTAATAAGGCATCCAATCCCATAAAATGTTTTAAACAAGATGGAATAATAAAACTGGAATCAGAATGAATTATATTTATTTCTTTTCAATGTTTATTAGTTTAATAAGGCATCCAATCCCATAAAATGTTTTAAACAAGATGGAATAATAAAACTGGAATCACAATGAATTATATTTATTTCTTTGCAAAGTTTATTAGTTTAATAAGGCATCCAATCCCATAAAATGTTTTAAACAAGATGGAATAATAAAACTGGAATCAGAATGAATTATATTTATTTCATTTCAATGTTTATTAGTTTAATAAGGCATCCAATCCCATAAAATGTTTTAAACAAGATGGAATAATAAAACTGGAATCACAATGAATTATAATTATTTAATTTCAATGTTTATTAGTTAAATATGGCATCCAATCCCATAAAATGTTTTAAACAAGATGGAATAATAAAACTGGAATCACAATGAATTATATTTATTTCATTTCAATGTTTATTAGTTAAATATGGCATCCAATCCCATAAAATGTTTTAAACAAGATGGAATAATAAAACTGGAATCACAATGAATTATATTTATTTCTTTTCAATGTTTATTAGTTTAATAAGGCATCTAATCCCATAAAATGTTTTAAACAAGATGGAATAATAAAACTGGAATCACAATGAATTATATTTATTTCATTTCAATGTTTATTAGTTAAAAAAGGCATCCAATCCCATAAATGTTTTAAACAAGATGGAATAATGAAACTGGAATCACAATGAATTATATTTATTTCTTTTCAATGTTTATTAGTTAAATATGGCATCCAATCCCATAAAATGTTTTAAACAAGATGGAATAATAAAACTGGAATCACAATGAATTGTATTTATTTCTTTTCAATGTTTATTAGTTTAATAAGGCATCCAAACCCATAAAATGTTTTAAACAAGATGGAATAATAAAACTGGAATCACAATGAATTATATTTATTTCTTTTCAATGTTTATTAGTTTAATAAGGCATCCAATCCCATAAAATGTTTTAAACAAGATGGAATAATAAAACTGGAATCACAATGAATTATATTTATTTCTTTTCAATGTTTATTAGTTAAATAAGGCATCCAATCCCATAAAATGTTTTAAACAAGATGGAATAATAAAACTGGAATCACAATGAATTATATTTATTTCTTTTCAATGTTTATTATTTAAATAAGGCATCCAATCCCATAAAATGTTTTAAACAAGATGGAATAATGAAACTGGAATCACAATGAATTATATTTATTTCTTTTCAATGTTTATTAGTTAAATAAGGCATCCAATCCCATAAAATGTTTGAAACCAGATGCAATAATGAAACTGGAATCACAATGAATTATATTTATTACTTTTCACAATTTACTAGTTAAATAAGGCATCCAATCCCATAAAATGTTTTAAACCAGATGGAATAATAAAACTGGAATCACAATGAATTATATTTATTTCTTTGCAAAATTTATTAGTTAAATAAGGCATCCAATCCCATAAAATGTTTTAAACAAGATGGAATAATAAAACTGGAATCACAATGAATTATATTTATTTCTTTTCAATGTTTATTAGTTTAATAAGGCATCCAATCCCATAA
Organism: Acanthosepion esculentum; assembly: GCA_964036315.1. Lineage (NCBI taxonomy): Eukaryota > Metazoa > Mollusca > Cephalopoda > Sepiida > Sepiidae > Acanthosepion > Acanthosepion esculentum. The sequence goes on from OZ038512.1 coordinate 29,833,983, forward strand.
AATGTTTTAAACAAGATGGAATAATAAAACTGGAATCAGAATGAATTATATTTATTTCTTTTCAATGTTTATTAGTTTAATAAGGCATCCAATCCCATAAAATGTTTTAAACAAGATGGAATAATAAAACTGGAATCACAATGAATTATATTTATTTCTTTGCAAAGTTTATTAGTTTAATAAGGCATCCAATCCCATAAAATGTTTTAAACAAGATGGAATAATAAAACTGGAATCAGAATGAATTATATTTATTTCATTTCAATGTTTATTAGTTTAATAAGGCATCCAATCCCATAAAATGTTTTAAACAAGATGGAATAATAAAACTGGAATCACAATGAATTATAATTATTTAATTTCAATGTTTATTAGTTAAATATGGCATCCAATCCCATAAAATGTTTTAAACAAGATGGAATAATAAAACTGGAATCACAATGAATTATATTTATTTCATTTCAATGTTTATTAGTTAAATATGGCATCCAATCCCATAAAATGTTTTAAACAAGATGGAATAATAAAACTGGAATCACAATGAATTATATTTATTTCTTTTCAATGTTTATTAGTTTAATAAGGCATCTAATCCCATAAAATGTTTTAAACAAGATGGAATAATAAAACTGGAATCACAATGAATTATATTTATTTCATTTCAATGTTTATTAGTTAAAAAAGGCATCCAATCCCATAAATGTTTTAAACAAGATGGAATAATGAAACTGGAATCACAATGAATTATATTTATTTCTTTTCAATGTTTATTAGTTAAATATGGCATCCAATCCCATAAAATGTTTTAAACAAGATGGAATAATAAAACTGGAATCACAATGAATTGTATTTATTTCTTTTCAATGTTTATTAGTTTAATAAGGCATCCAAACCCATAAAATGTTTTAAACAAGATGGAATAATAAAACTGGAATCACAATGAATTATATTTATTTCTTTTCAATGTTTATTAGTTTAATAAGGCATCCAATCCCATAAAATGTTTTAAACAAGATGGAATAATAAAACTGGAATCACAATGAATTATATTTATTTCTTTTCAATGTTTATTAGTTAAATAAGGCATCCAATCCCATAAAATGTTTGAAACAAGATGAAATAATAAAACTGGAATCACAATGAATTATATTTATTTCTTTTCAATGTTTATTATTTAAATAAGGCATCCAATCCCATAAAATGTTTTAAACAAGATGGAATAATAAAACTGGAATCACAATGAATTATATTTATTTCTTTTCAATGTTTATTAGTTAAATATGGCATCCAATCCCATAAAATGTTTTAAACAAGATGGAATAATAAAACTGGAATCACAATGAATTATATTTATTTCATTTCAATGTTTATTAGTTTAATAAGGCATCCAATCCCATAAAATATTTTAAACAAGATGCAATAATAAAACTGGAATCCCAATGAATTATATTTATTTCTTTTCAATGTTTATTAGTTAAATATGGCATCCAATCCCATAAAATGTTTTAAACAAGATGGAATAATAAAACTGGAATCACAATAAATTATATTTATTTATTTTCAATGTTTATTATTTAAATAAGGCATCCAATCCCATAAAATGTTTTAAACAAGATGGAATAATAAAACTGGAATCACAATGAATTATAATTATTTCATTTCAATGTTTATTAGTTAAATATGGCATCCAATCCCATAAAATGTTTTAAACAAGATGGAATAGTAAAACTGGAATCACAATGAATTATATTTATTTCATTTCAATGTTTATTAGTTAAATATGGCATCCAATCCCATAAAATGTTTTAAACAAGATGGAATAATAAAACTGGAATCACAATGAATTATATTTATTTCTTTTCAATGTTTATTAGTTTAATAAGGCATCTAATCACATAAAATGTTTTAAACAAGATGGAATAATAAAACTGGAATCACAATGAATTATATTTATTTCATTTCAATGTTTATTAGTTAAAAAAGGCATCCAATCCCATAAAATATTTTAAACAAGATGGAATAATAAAACTGGAATCACAATGAATTATATTTATTTCTTTTCAATGTTTATTAGTTAAATAAGGCATCCAATCCCATAAAATGTTTGAAACCAGATGGAATAATAAAACTGGAATCACAATGAATTATATTTATTTCTTTTCAATGTTTATTAGTTTAATAAGGCATCCAATCCCATAAAATGTTTTAAACCAGATGGAATAATAAAACTGGAATCACAATGAATTATATTTATTTTTTTTCAATGTTTATTAGTTTAATAAGGCAACCAATCCAATAAAATGTTTTAAAAAAGATGGAATAATAAAACTGGAATCACAATGAATTATATTTATTTCATTTCAATGTTTATTAGTTAAATAAGGCATCCAATCCCATAAAATGTTTTAAACAAGATGGAATAATAAAACTGGAATCACAATGAATTATATTTATTTCTTTTCAATGTTTATTAGTTTAATAAGGCATCCAATCCCATAAAATGTTTTAAACAAGATGGAATAATAAAACTGGAATCACAATGAATTATATTTTTTTCTTTTCAATGTTTATTAGTTTAATAAGGCATCCAATCCCATAAAATGTTTTAAACAAGATGGAATAATAAAACTGGAATCACAATGAATTATATTTATTTCATTTCAATGTTTATTAGTTAAATATGGCATCCAATCCCATAAAATGTTTTAAACAAGATGGAATAATAAAACTGGAATCACAATGAATTATATTTATTTCTTTTCAATGTTTATTAGTTTAATAAGGCATCCAATCCCATAAAATGTTTTAAACAAGATGGAATAATAAAACTGGAATCACAATGAATTATATTTATTTCATTTCAATGTTTATTAGTTAAATAAGGCATCCAATCCCATAAAATGTTTTAAACAAGATGGAATAATGAAACTGGAATCACAATGAATTATATTTATTTCTTTTCAATGTTTATTAGTTAAATATGGCATCCAATCCCATAAAATGTTTTAAACAAGATGGAATAATAAAACTGGAATCACAATGAATTATATTTATTTCTTTTCAATGTTTATTAGTTTAATAAGGCATCCAATCCCATAAAATGTTTTAAACAAGATGGAATAATAAAACTGGAATCACAATGAATTATATTTATTTCTTTTCAATGTTTATTAGTTTAATAAGGCATCCAATCCCATAAAATGTTTTAAACAAGATGGAATAATAAAACTGGAATCACAATGAATTATATTTATTTCTTTTCAATGTTTATTAGTTAAATAAGGCATCCAATCCCATAAAATGTTTGAAACCAGATGGAATAATAAAACTGGAATCACAATGAATTATATTTATTTCTTTTCAATGTTTATTAGTTAAATAAGGCTTCCAATCCCATAAAATGTTTTAAACCAGATGGAATAATAAAACTGGAATCACAATGAATTATATTTATTTCTTTTCAATGTTTATTAGTTTAATAAGGCATCCAATCCCATAAAATGTTTTAAACAAGATGGAATAATAAAACTGGAATCACAATGAATTATATTTATTTCTTTTCAATGTTTATTAGTTAAATAAGGCATCCAATCCCATAAAATGTTTTAAACAAGATGGAATAATAAAACTGGAATCACAATGAATTATATTTATTTCTTTTCAATGTTTATTAGTTTAATAAGGCATCCAATCCCATAAAATGTTTTAAACAAGATGGAATAATAAAACTGGAATCACAATGAATTATATTTATTTCATTTCAATGTTTATTAGTTAAATAAGGCATCCAATCCCATAAAATGTTTTAAACAAGATGGAATAATAAAACTGGAATCACAATGAATTATATTTATTTCTTTTCAATGTTTATTAGTTTAATAAGGCATCTAATCCCATAAAATGTTTTAAACAAGATGGAATAATAAAACTGGAATCACAATGAATTATATTTATTTCTTTTCAATGTTTATTAGTTTAATAAGGCATCCAATCCCATAAAATGTTTTAAACAAGATGGAATAATAAAACTGGAATCACAATGAATTATATTTATTTCTTTTCAATGTTGATTAGTTAAATAAGGCATCCAATCCCATAAAATGTTTTAAACAAGATGGAATAATAAAACTGGAATCACAATGAATTATATTTATTTCTTTTCAATGTTTATTAGTTAAATAAGGCATCCAATCCCATAACATGTTTTAAACAAGATGGAATAATAAAACTGGAATCACAATGAATTATATTTCTTTCTTTTCAATGTTTATTAGTTTAATAAGGCATCCAATCCCATAAAATGTTTTAAACAAGATGGAATAATGAAACTGGAATCACAATGAATTATATTTATTTCATTTCAATGTTTATTAGTTAAATATGGCATCCAATCCCATAAAATGTTTGAAACCAGATGGAATAATGAAACTGGAATCACAATGAATTATATTTATTTCTTTTCAATGTTTATTAGTTTAATAAGGCATCCAATCCCATAAAATGTTTTAAACAAGATGGAATAATAAAACTGGAATCAAAATGAATTATATTTATTTCATTTCAATGTTTATTAGTTAAATAAGGCATCCCATCCCATAAAATGTTTTAAACAAGATGGAATAATGAAACTGGAATCACAATGAATTATATTTATTTCTTTTCAATGTTTATTAGTTAAATATGGCATCCAATCCCATAAAATGTTTTAAACAAGATGGAATAATAAAACTGGAATCACAATGAATTATATTTATTTCTTTTCAATGTTTATTAGTTTAATAAGGCATCCAATCCCATAAAATGTTTTAAACAAGATGGAATAATTAAACTGGAATCACAATGAATTATATTTATTTCTTTTCAATGTTTATTAGTTTAATAAGTCATCCAATCCCATAAAATGTTTTAAACAAGATGGAATAATAAAACTGGAATCACAATGAATTATATTTATTTCTTTTCAATGTTTATTAGTTTAATAAGGCATCCAATCCCATAAAATGTTTTAAACAAGATGGAATAATAAAACTGGAATCACAATGAATTATATTTATTTCTTTTCAATGTTTATTAGTTAAATAAGGCATCCAATCCCATAAAATGTTTTAAACAAGATGGAATAATAAAACTGGAATCACAATGAATTATATTTATTTCTTTTCAATGTTTATTAGTTTAATCAGGCATCCAATCCCATAAAATGTTTTAAACAAGATGGAATAATAAAACTGGAATCACAATGAATTATATTTATTTCTTTTCAATGTTTATTAGTTAAATAAGGCATCCAATCCCATAAAATGTTTTAAACAAGATTGAATAATAAAACTGGAATCACAATGAATTATATTTATTTCTTTTCAATGTTTATTAGTTTAATAAGGCATCCAATCCCATAAAATGTTTTAAACAAGATGGAATAATAAAACTGGAATCACAATGAATTATATTTATTTATTTTCAATGTTTATTAGTTAAATAAGGCATCCAATCCCATAAAATGTTTTAAACCAGATGGAATAATAAAAATGGAATCACAATGAATTATATTTATTTCATTGCAAATTTTATTAGTTAAATAAGGCATCCAATCCCATAAAATGTTTTAAACAAGATGGAATAATAAAACTGGAATCACAATGAATTATATTTATTTCTTTTCAATGTTTATTAGTTAAATAAGGCATCCAATCCCATAACATGTTTTAAACAAGATGGAATAATAAAACTGGAATCACAATGAATTATATTTATATCTTTTCAAAATTTACTAGTTAAATAAGGCATCCAATCCCATAAAATGTTTTAAACAAGATGGAATAATGAAACTGGAATCACAATGAATTATATTTATTTCTTTTCAATGTTTATTGCTTAAATATGGCATCCAATCCCATAAAATGTTTGAAACCAGATGGAATAATGAAACTGGAATCACAATGAATTATATTTATTTCTTTTCAATGTTTATTAGTTTAATAAGGCATCCAATCCCATAAAATGTTTTAAACCAGATGGAATAATAAAACTGGAATCACAATGAATTATATTTATTTCTTTTCAATGTTTATTAGTTTAATAAGGCATCCAATCCCATAAAATGTTTTAAACAAGATGGAATAATAAAACTGGAATCACAATGAATTATATTTATTTCTTTTCAATGTTTATTAGTTTAATAAGGCATCCAATCCCATAAAATGTTTTAAACAAGATGGAATAATAAAACTGGAATCACAATGAATTATATTTATTTCTTTTCAATGTTTTTTAGTTTCATAAGGCAACCAATCCCATAAAATGTTTTAAACAAGATGGAATAATAAAACTGGAATCACAATGAATTATATTTATTTCTTTTCAATGTTTATTAGTTAAATAAGGCATCCAATCCCATAAAATGTTTTAAACAAGATGGAATAATAAAACTGGAATCACAATGAATTATATTTATTTCTTTTCAATGTTTATTAGTTTAATAAGGCATCCAATCCCATAAAATGTTTTAAACAAGATGGAATAATAAAACTGGAATCACAATGAATTATATTTATTTCTTTTCAATGTTTATTAGTTAAATAAGGCATCCAATCCCATAAAATGTTTTAAACCAGATGGAATAATAAAACTGGAATCACAATGAATTATATTTATTTCTTTGCAAATTTTATTAGTTAAATAAGGCATCCAATCCCATAAAATGTTTTAAACAAGATGGAATAATAAAACTGGAATCACAATGAATTATATTTATTTCTTTTCAATGTTTATTAGTTTAATAAGGCATCCAATCCCATAAAATGTTTTAAACAAGATGGAATAATAAAACTGGAATCACAATGAATTATATTTATTTCTTTTCAATGTTGATTAGTTAAATAAGGCATCCAATCCCATAAAATGTTTTAAACAAGATGGAATAATGAAACTGGAATCACAATGAATTATATTTATTTCTTTTCAATGTTTATTAGTTAAATAAGGCATCCAATCCCATAACATGTTTTAAACCAGATGGAATAATAAAACTGGAATCACAATGAATTATATTTATTTCTTTTCAAAATTTACTAGTTAAATAAGGCATCCAATCCCATAAAATGTTTTAAACAAGATGGAATAATGAAACTGGAATCACAATGAATTATATTTATTTCTTTTCAATGTTTATTAGTTAAATATGGCATCCAATCCCATAAAATGTTTGAAACCAGATGGAATAATGAAACTGGAATCACAATGAATTATATTTATTTCTTTTCAATGTTTTTTAGTTTAATAAGGCATCCAATCCCATAAAATGTTTTAAACAAGATGGAATAATAAAACTGGAATCACAATGAATTATATTTATTTCTTTTCAATGTTTATTAGTTAAATAAGGCATCCAATCCCATAAAATGTTTTAAACAAGATTGAATAATAAAACTGGAATCACAATGAATTATATTTATTTCTTTTCAATGTTTATTAGTTTAATAAGGCATCCAATTCCATAAAATGTTTTAAACAAGATGGAATAATAAAACTGGAATCACAATGAATTATATTTATTTCTTTTCAATGTTTATTAGTTTAATAAGGCATCCAATCCCATAAAATGTTTTAAACAAGATGGAATAATAAAACTGGAATCACAATGAATTATATTTATTTCTTTTCAATGTTTATTAGTTTAATAAGGCATCCAATCCCATAAAATGTTTTAAACAAGATTGAATAATAAAACTGCAATCACAATGAATTATATTTATTTCTTTTCAATGTTTATTAGTTTAATAAGGCATCCAATCCCATAAAATGTTTTAAACAAGATGGAATAATAAAACTGGAATCACAATGAATTATATTTATTTCTTTTCAATGTTGATTAGTTAAATAAGGCATCCAATCCCATAAAATGTTTTAAACAAGATGGAATAATGAAACTGGAATCACAATGAATTATATTTATTTCTTTTCAATGTTTATTAGTTAAATAAGGCATCCAATTCCATAACATGTTTTAAACAAGATGGAATAATAAAACTGGAATCACAATGAATTATATTTATTTCTTTTCAAAATTTACTAGTTAAATAAGGCATCCAATCCCATAAAATGTTTTAAACAAGATGGAATAATGAAACTGGAATCACAATGAATTATATTTATTTCTTTTCAATGTTTATTAGTTAAATATGGCATCCAATCCCATAAAATGTTTGAAACCAGATGGAATAATGAAACTGGAATCACAATGAATTATATTTATTTCTTTTCACAATTTACCAGTTAAATAAGGCATCCAATCCCATAAAATGTTTTAAACCAGATGGAATAATAAAACTGGAATCACAATGAATTATATTTATTTCTTTGCAAAGTTTATTAGTTAAATAAGGCATCCAATCCCATAAAATGTTTTAAACAAGATGGAATAATAAAACTGGAATCACAATAAATTATATTTATTTCTTTTCAATGTTTATTAGTTAAATATGGCATCCAATCCCATAAAAAGTTTTAAACAAGATGGAATAATAAAACTGGAATCACAATGAATTATATTTATTTCATTTCAATGTTTATTAGTTAAATATGGCATCCAATCCCATAAAATGTTTTAAACAAGATGGAATAATAAAACTGGAATCACAATGCATTATATTTATTTCTTTGCAAAGTTTATTAGTTAAATAAGGCATCCAATCCCATAAAATGTTTTAAACAAGATGGAATAATAAAACTGGAATCACAATGAATTATATTTATTTCTTTTCAATGTTTATTAGTTAAATAAGGCATCCAATCCCATAAAATGTTTTAAACCAGATGGAATAATAAAACTGGAATCACAATGAATTATATTTATTTCTTTTCAATGTTTATTAGTTAAATAAGGCATCCAATCCCATAAAATGTTTTAAACCAGATGGAATAATAAAACTGTAATCACAATGAATTATATTTATTTCTTTGCAAAGTTTATTAGTTAAATAAGGCATCCAATCCCATAAAATGTTTTAAACAAGATGGAATAATAAAACTGGAATCACAATGAATTATATTTATTTCTTTTCAAAATTTATTAGTTAAATAAGGCATCCAATCCCATAAAATGTTTTAAACAAGATGGCATAATAAAACTGGAATCACAATGAATTATATTTATTTCTTTTCAAAATTTATTAGTTAAATAAGGCATCCAATCCCATAAAATGTTTTAAACAAGATGGCATAATAAAACTGGAATCACAATGAATTATATTCATTTCTTTTCAATATTTATTAGTTAAATAAGGCATCCTATCCCATAAAAGGTTTTAAACCAGATGGAATAATAAAACTGGAATCACAATGAATTATATTTATTTCTTTGCAAAGTTTATTAGTTAAATAAGGCATCCAATCCCATAAAATGTTTTAAACAAGACGGAATAATAAAACTGGAATCACAATGAATTAAATTTATTTCTTTGCAAATTTTATTAGTTAAATAAGGCATCCAATCCCATAAAATGTTTGAAACAAGATGGAATAATAAAACTGGAATCACAATGAATTATATTTATTTCTTTGCAAAGTTTATTAGTTAAACAAGGCATCCAATCCCATAAAATGTTTTAAACAAGATGGAATAATAAAACTGGAATGACAATGAATTATATTTATTTCTTTTCAATGTTTATTAGTTAAATAAGGCATCCAATCCCATAAAATGTTTTAAACCAGATGGAATAATAAAACTGGAATCACAATGAATTATATTTATTTCTTTGCAAATTTTATTAGTTAAATAAGGCATCCAATCCCATAAAATGTTTTAAACAAGATGGAATAATAAAACTGGAATCACAATGAATTATATTTATTTCTTTGCAAAGTTTATTAGTTAAATAAGGCATCCAATCCCATAAAAAGTTTAAAAAAAGATTGAATAATAAAACTGGAATCACAATGAATTATATTTATTTCTTTTCAATGTTTATTAGTTTAATAAGGCATCCAATCCCATAAAATGTTTTAAACAAGATGGAATAATAAAACTGGAATCACAATGAATTATATTTATTTCTTTTCAATGTTTATTAGTTAAATAAGTCATCCAATCCCATAAAATGTTTTAAACCAGATGGAATAATAAAAATGGAATCACAATGAATTATATTTATTTCTTTGCAAATTTTATTAGTTAAATAAGGCATCCAATCCCATAAAATGTTTTAAACAAGATGGAATAATAAAACTGGAATCACAATGAATTATATTTATTTCTTTTCAATGTTTATTAGTTTAATAAGGCATCCAATCCCATAAAAACTTTTAAACAAGATGGAATAATAAAACTGGAATCACAATGAATTATATTTATTTCTTTTCAATGTTGATTAGTTAAATAAGGCATCCAATCCCATAAAATGTTTTAAACAAGATGGAATAATGAAACTGGAATCACAATGAATTATATTTATTTCTTTTCAATGTTTATTAGTTAAATAAGGCATCCAATCCCATAACATGTTTTAAACAAGATGGAATAATAAAACTGTAATCACAATGAATTATATTTATTTCTTTTCAAAATTTACTAGTTAAATAAGGCATCCAATCCCATAAAATGTTTTAAACAAGATGGAATAATTAAACTGGAATCACAATGAATTATATTTATTTCTTTTCAATGTTTATTAGTTAAATATGGCATCCAATCCCATAAAATGTTTGAAACCAGATGGAATAATGAAACTGGAATCACAATGAATTATATTTATTTCTTTTCAATGTTTATTAGTTTAATAAGGCATCCAATCCCATAAAATATTTTAAACCAGATGGAATAATAAAACTGGAATCACAATGAATTATGTTTATTTCTTTTCAATGTTTATTAGTTTAATAAGGCATCCAATCCCATAAAATGTTTTAAACAAGATGGAATAATAAAACTGGAATCACAATGAATTATATTTATTTCTTTTCAATGTTTATTAGTTTAATAAGGCATCCAATCCCATAAAATGTTTTAAACAAGATGGAATAATAAAACTGGAATCACAATGAATTATATTTATTTCTTTTCAATGTTTTTTAGTTTAATAAGGCAACCAATCCCATAAAATGTTTTAAACAAGATGGAATAATAAAACTGGAATCACAATGAATTATATTTATTTCTTTTCAATGTTTATTAGTTAAATAAGGCATCCAATCCCATAAAATGTTTTAAACAAGATGGAATAATAAAACTGGAATCACAATGAATTATATTTATTTCTTTTCAATGTTTATTAGTTTAATAAGGCATCCAATCCCATAAAATGTTTTAAACAAGATGGAATAATAAAACTGGAATCACAATGAATTATATTTATTTCTTTTCAATGTTTATTAGTTTAATAAGGCATCCAATCCCATAAAATGTTTTAAACAAGATGGAATAATAAAACTGGAATCACAATGAATTATATTTATTTCTTTTCAATGTTTATTAGTTTAATAAGGCATCCAATCCCATAAAATGTTTTAAACAAGATTGAATAATAAAACTGGAATCACAATGAATTATATTTATTTCTTTTCAATGTTTCTTAGTTTAATAAGGCATCCAATCCCATAAAATGTTTTAAACAAGATGGAATAATAAAACTGGAATCACAATGAATTATATTTATTTCTTTTCAATGTTTATTAGTTAAATAAGGCATCCAATCCCATAAAATGTTTTAAACCAGATGGAATAATAAAACTGGAATCACAATGAATTATATTTATTTCTTTGCAAATTTTATTAGTTAAATAAGGCATCCAATCCCATAAAATGTTTTAAACTTGATGGAATAATAAAACTGGAATCACAATGAATTATATTTATTTCTTTTCAATGTTTATTAGTTTAATAAGGCATACAATCCCATAAAATGTTTTAAACAAGATGGAATAATAAAACTGGAATCACAATGAATTATATTTATTTCTTTTCAATGTTGATTAGTTAAATAAGGCATCCAATCCCATAAAATGTTTTAAACAAGATGGAATAATGAAACTGGAATCACAATGAATTATATTTATTTCTTTTCAATGTTTATTAGTTAAATAAGGCATCCAATCCCATAACATGTTTTAAACAAGATGGAATAATTAAACTGTAATCACAATGAATTATATTTATTTCTTTTCAAAATTTACTAGTTAAATAAGGCATCCAATCCCATAAAATGTTTTAAACAAGATGGAATAATTAAACTGGAATCACAATGAATTATATTTATTTCTTTTCAATGTTTATTAGTTAAATATGGCATCCAATCCCATAAAATGTTTGAAACCAGATGGAATAATGAAACTGGAATCACAATGAATTATATTTATTTCTTTTCAATGTTTATTAGTTTAATAAGGCATCCAATCCCATAAAATATTTTAAACCAGATGGAATAATAAAACTGGAATCACAATGAATTATGTTTATTTCTTTTCAATGTTTATTAGTTTAATAAGGCATCCAATCCCATAAAATGTTTTAAACAAGATGGAATAATAAAACTGGAATCACAATGAATTATATTTATTTCTTTTCAATGTTTATTAGTTTAATAAGGCATCCAATCCCATAAAATGTTTTAAACAAGATGGAATAATAAAACTGGAATCACAATGAATTATATTTATTTCTTTTCAATGTTTTTTAGTTTAATAAGGCAACCAATCCCATAAAATGTTTTAAACAAGATGGAATAATAAAACTGGAATCACAATGAATTATATTTATTTCTTTTCAATGTTTATTAGTTAAATAAGGCATCCAATCCCATAAAATGTTTTAAACAAGATGGAATAATAAAACTGGAATCACAATGAATTATATTTATTTCTTTTCAATGTTTATTAGTTTAATAAGGCATCCAATCCCATAAAATGTTTTAAACAAGATGGAATAATGAAACTGGAATCACAATGAATTATATTTATTTCTTTTCAATGTTTATTAGTTAAATATGGCATCCAATCCCATAAAATGTTTGAAACCAGATGGAATAATGAAACTGGAATCACAATGAATTATATTTATTACTTTTCAATGTTGATTTGTTAAATAAGGCATCCAATCCCATAAAATGTTTTAAACAAGATGGAATAATGAAACTGGAATCACAATGAATTATATTTATTTCTTTTCAATGTTTATTAGTTAAATAAGGCATCCAATCCCATAACATGTTTTAAACAAGATGGAATAATAAAACTGGAATCACAATGAATTATATTTATTTCTTTACAAAATTTACTAGTTAAATAAGGCATCCAATCCCATAAAATGTTTTAAACAAGATGGAATAATAAAACTGGAATCACAATGAATTATATTTATTTCTTTTCAATGTTGATTAGTTAAATAAGGCATCCAATCCCATAAAATGTTTTAAACAAGATGGAATAATGAAACTGGAATCACAATGAATTATATTTATTTCTTTTCAATGTTTATTAGTTAAATAAGGCATCCAATCCCATAACATGTTTTAAACAAGATGGAATAATAAAACTGGAATCACAATGAATTATATTTATTTCTTTTCAAAATTTACTAGTTAAATAAGGCATCCAATCCCATAAAATGTTTTAAACAAGATGGAATAATGAAACTGGAATCACAATGAATGATATTTATTTCTTTTCAATGTTTATTAGTTAAATATGGCATCCAATCCCATAAAATGTTTGAAACCAGATGGAATAATGAAACTGGAATCACAATGAATTATATTTATTTCTTTTCACAATTTACCAGTTAAATAAGGCATCCAATCCCATAAAATGTTTTAAACCAGATGGAATAATAAAACTGGAATCACAATGAATTATATTTATTTCTTTGCAAAGTTTATTAGTTAAATAAGGCATCCAATCCCATAAAATGTTTTAAACAAGATGGAATAATAAAACTGGAATCACAATAAATTATATTTATTTCTTTTCAATGTTTATTAGTTAAATATGGCATCCAATCCCATAAAATGTTTTAAACAAGATGGGATAATAAAACTGGAATCACAATGAATTATATTTATTTCATTTCAATGTTTATTAGTTAAATATGGCATCCAATCCCATAAAATGTTTTAAACAAGATGGAATAATAAAACTGGAATCACAATGCATTATATTTATTTCTTTGCAAAGTTTATTAGTTAAATAAGGCATCCAATCCTATAAAATGTTTTAAACCAGATGGAATAATAAAACTGGAATGACAATGAATTATATTTATTTCTTTTCAATGTTTATTAGTTAAATAAGGCATCCAATCCCATAAAATGTTTTAAACCAGATGGAATAATAAAACTGTAATCACAATGAATTATATTTATTTCTTTGCAAAGTTTATTAGTTAAATAAGGCATCCAATCCCATAAAATGTTTTAAACAAGATGGAATAATAAAACTGGAATCACAATGAATTATATTTATTTCTTTTCAAAATTTATTAGTTAAATAAGGCATCCAATCCCATAAAATGTTTTAAACAAGATGGCATAATAAAACTGGAATCACAATGAATTATATTTATTTCTTTTCAAAATTTATTAGTTAAATAAGGCATCCAATCCCATAAAATGTTTTAAACAAGATGGCATAATAAAACTGGAATCACAATGAATTATATTCATTTCTTTTCAATATTTATTAGTTAAATAAGGCATCCAATCCCATAAAAGGTTTTAAACCAGATGGAATAATAAAACTGGAATCACAATGAATTATATTTATTTCTTTGCAAAGTTTATTAGTTAAATAAGGCATCCAATCCCATAAAATGTTTTAAACAAGACGGAATAATAAAACTGGAATCACAATGAATTAAATTTATTTCTTTGCAAATTTTATTAGTTAAATAAGGCATCCAATCCCATAAAATGTTTGAAACAAGATGGAATAATAAAACTGGAATCACAATGAATTATATTTATTTCTTTGCAAAGTTTATTAGTTAAATAAGGCATCCAATCACATAAAATGTTTTAAACAAGATGGAATACTAAAACTGGAATGACAATGAATTATATTTATTTCTTTTCAATGTTTATTAGTTAAATAAGGCATCCAATCCCATAAAATGTTTTAAACAAGATGGAATAATAAAACTGGAATCACAATGAATTATATTTATTTCTTTGCAAAGTTTATTAGTTAAATAAGGCATCCAATCCCATAAAAAGTTTAAAAAAAGATTGAATAATAAAACTGGAATCACAATGAATTATATTTATTTCTTTTCAATGTTTATTAGTTAAATAAGTCATCCAATCCCATAAAATGTTTTAAACCAGATGGAATAATAAAACTGGAATCACAATGAATTATATTTATTTCTTTGCAATGTTTATTAGTTAAATAAGGCATCCAATCCCATAAAATGTTTTAAACCAGATGGAATAATAAAACTGGAATGACAATGAATTATATTTATTTCTTTGCAAAGTTTATTAGTTAAATAAGGCATCCAATCCCATAAAATGTTTTAAACAAGATGGAATAATGAAACTGGAATCACAATGAATTATATTTATATCTTTTCAATGTTTATTAGTTAAATATGGCATCCAATCCCATAAAATGTTTTAAACAAATGGAATAATAAAACTGGAATCACAATGAATTATATTTATTTCATTTCAATGTTTATTAGTTAAATAAGGCATCCAATCCCATAAAATGTTTTAAACAAGATGGAATAATAAAACTGGAATCACAATGCATTATATTTATTTCTTTGCAAAGTTTATTAGTTAAATAAGGCATCCAATCCCATAAAATGTTTGAAACAAGATGGAATAATAAAACTGGAATCACAATGAATTATATTTATATATTTTCAATGTTTATTAGTTAAATAAGGCATCCAATCCCATAAAATGTTTTAAGCCAGATGGAATAATAAAAGTGGAATCACAATGAATTATATTTATTTCTTTGCAAAGTTTATTAGTTAAATAAGGCATCCAATCCCATAAAATGTTTGAAACAAGATGGAATAATAAAACTGGAATCACAATGAATTATATTTATTTCTTTTCAAAATTTATTAGTTAAATAAGGCATCCAATCCCATAAAATGTTTTAAACAAGATGGCATAATAAAACTGGAATCACAATGAATTATATTTATTTCTTTTCAAAATTTCTTAGTTAAATAAGGCATCCAATCCCATAAAATGTTTTAAACAAGATGGAATAATAAAACTGGAATTACAATGAATTATATTTATTAATTTTGCAAATTTTATTAGTTAAATAAGGCATCCAATCCCATAAAATGTTTTAAACCAGATGGAATAATAAAACTGGAATCACAATGAATTATATTTATTTCTTTTCAAAATTTATTAGTTAAATAAGGCATCCAATCCCATAAAATGTTTTAAACAAGATGGCATAATAAAACTGGAATCACAATGAATTATATTTATTTCTTTTCAAAATTTATTAGTTAAATAAGGCATCCAATCCTATAAAATGTTTTAAACAAGATGGCATAATAAAACTGGAATCACAATGAATTATATTTATTTCTTTTCAAAATTTATTAGTTAAATAAGGCATCCAATCCCATAAAATGTTTTAAACAAGATGGAATAATAAAACTGGAATCACAATGAATTATATTTATTTCTTTTCAAAATTTATTAGTTAAATAAGGCATCCAATCCCATAAAATGTTTTAAACAAGATGGCATAATAAAACTGGAATCACAATGAATAATATTTATTTCTTTTCAAAATTTATTAGTTAAATAAGGCATCCAATCCCATAAAATGTTTTAAACAAGATGGAATAATAAAACTGGAATCACAATGAATTATATTTATTTCTTTTCAATGTTTATTAGTTTAATAAGGCATCCAATCCCATAAAATGTTTGAAACAAGATGGAATAATAAAACTGGAATCACAATGAATTATATTTATTTCTTTTCAATGTTTATTAGTTTAATAAGGCATCCAATCCCATAAAATGTTTGAAACAAGATGGAATAATAAAACTGGAATCACAATGAATTATATTTATTTCTTTGCAAAGTTTATTAGTTAAATAAGGCATCCAATCCCATAAAATGTTTTAAACAAGATGGAATAATAAAACTGGAATGACAATGAATTATATTTATTTCTTTTCAATGTTTATTAGTTAAATAAGGCATCCAATCCCATAAAATGTTTTGAACCAGATGGAATAATAAAACTGGAATCACAATGAATTATATTTATTTCTTTGCAAATTTTATTAGTTAAATAAGGCATCCAATCCCATAAAATGTTTTAAACAAGATGGAATAATAAAACTGGAATCACAATGAATTATATTTATTTATTTGCAAAGTTTATTAGTTAAATAAGGCATCCAATCCCATAAAATGTTTTAAACAAGATGGAATAATGAAACTGGAATCACAATGAATTATATTTATATCTTTTCAATGTTTATTAGTTAAATATGGCATCCAATCCCATAAAATGTTTTAAACAAATGGAATAATAAAACTGGAATCACAATGAATTATATTTATTTCATTTCAATGTTTATTAGTTAAATAAGGCATCCAATCCCATAAAATGTTTTAAACAAGATGGAATAATAAAACTGGAATCACAATGCATTATATTTATTTCTTTGCAAAGTTTATTAGTTAAATAAGTCATCCAATCCCATAAAATGTTTGAAACAAGATGGAATAATAAAACTGGAATCACAATGAATTATATTTATATCTTTTCAATGTTTATTAGTTAAATAAGGCATCCAATCCCATAAAATGTTTTAAGCCAGATGGAATAATAAAAGTGGAATCACAATGAATTATATTTATTTCTTTGCAAAGTTTATTAGTTAAATAAGGCATCCAATCCCATAAAATGTTTGAAACAAGATGGAATAATAAAACTGGAATCACAATGAATTATATTTATTTCTTTTCAAAATTTATTAGTTAAATAAGGCATCCAATCCCATAAAATGTTTTAAACAAGATGGCATAATAAAACTGGAATCACAATGAATTATATTTATTTCTTTTCAAAATTTCTTAGTTAAATAAGGCATCCAATACCATAAAATGTTTTAAACAAGATGGAATAATAAAACTGGAATTACAATGAATTATATTTATTTCTTTGCAAATTTTATTAGTTAAATAAGGCATCCAATCCCATAAAATGTTTTAAACCAGATGGAATAATAAAACTGGAATCACAATGAATTATATTTATTTCTTTTCAAAATTTATTAGTTAAATAAGGCATCCAATCCCATAAAATGTTTTAAACAAGATGGCATAATAAAACTGGAATCACAATGAATTATATTTATTTCTTTTCAAAATTTATTAGTTAAATAAGGCATCCAATCCTATAAAATGTTTTAAACAAGATGGCATAATAAAACTGGAATCACAATGAATTATATTTATTTCTTTTCAAAATTTATTAGTTAAATAAGGCATCCAATCCCATAAAATGTTTTAAACAAGATGGAATAATAAAACTGGAATCACAATGAATTATATTTATTTCTTTTCAAAATATATTAGTTAAATAAGGCATCCAATCCCATAAAATGTTTTAAACAAGATGGAATAATAAAACTGGAATTACAATGAATTATATTTATTTCTTTGCAAATTTTATTAGTTAAATAAGGCATCCAATCCCATAAAATGTTTTAAACCAGATGGAATAATAAAACTGGAATCACAATGAATTATATTTATTTCTTTTCAAAATTTATTAGTTAAATAAGGCATCCAATCCCATAAAATGTTTTAAACAAGATGGCATAATAAAACTGGAATCACAATGAATTATATTTATTTCTTTTCAAAATTTATTAGTTAAATAAGGCATCCAATCCTATAAAATGTTTTAAACAAGATGGCATAATAAAACTGGAATCACAATGAATTATATTTATTTCTTTTCAAAATTTATTAGTTAAATAAGGCATCCAATCCCATAAAATGTTTTAAACCAGATGGAATAATAAAACTGGAATCACAATGAATTATATTTATTTCTTTTCAAAATTTATTAGTTAAATAAGGCATCCAATCCCATAAAATGTTTTAAACAAGATGGCATAATAAAACTGGAATCACAATGAATTATATTTATTTCTTTTCAATGTTTATTAGTTAAATAAGGCATCCAATCCTATAAAATGTTTTAAACAAGATGGAATAATAAAACTGGAATGACAATGAATTATATTTATTTCTTTGCAAAGTTTATTAGTTAAATAAGGCATCCAATCCCATAAAATGTTTTAAACAATATGGAATAATGAAACTGGAATCACAATGAATTATATTTATATCTTTTCAATGTTTATTAGTTAAATATGGCATCCAATCCCATAAAATGTTTTAAACAAATGGAATAATAAAACTGGAATCACAATGAATTATATTTATTTCATTTCAATGTTTATTAGTTAAATAAGGCATCCAATCCCATAAAATGTTTTAAACAAGATGGAATAATAAAACTGGAATCACAATGCATTATATTTATTTCTTTGCAAAGTTTATTAGTTAAATAAGGCATCCAATCCCATAAAATGTTTGAAACAAGATGGAATAATAAAACTGGAATCACAATGAATTATATTTATTTCTTTTCAATGTTTATTAGTTAAATAAGGCATCCAATCCCATAAAATGTTTTAAACCAGATGGAATAATAAAACTGGAATCACAATGAATTATATTTATTTCTTTGCAAATTTTATTAGTTAAATAAGGCATCCAATCCCATAAAATGTTTTAAACAAGATGGAATAATAAAACTGGAATCAAAATGAATTATATTTATTTCTTTGCAAATTTTATTAGTTAAATAAGGCATCCAATCCCATAAAATGTTTTAAACCAGATGGAATAATAAAACTGGAATGAAAATGCATTATATTTATTTCTTTGCAAATTTTATTAGTTAAATAAGGCATCCAATCCCATAAAATGTTTTAAACAAGATGGAATAATAAAACTGGAATCACAATGAATTATATTTATTTCTTTTCAAAATTTATTAGTTAAATAAGGCATCCAATCCCATAAAATGTTTTAAACAAGATGGCATAATAAAACTGGAATCACAATGAATTATATTTATTTCTTTTCAAAATTTATTAGTTAAATAAGGCATCCAATCCCATAAAATGTTTTAAACAAGATGGCATAATAAAACTGGAATCACAATGAATTATATTTATTTCTTTTCAAAATTTATTAGTTAAATAAGGCATCCAGTTCCATAAAATGTTTTAAACAAGATGGAATAATAAAACTGGAATCACAATGAATTATATTTATTTCTTTTCAAAATTTATTAGTTAAATAAGGCATCCAATCCCATAAAATGTTTTAAACAAGATGGCATAATAAAACTGGAATCACAATGAATTATATTTATTTCTTTTCAAAATTTATTAGTTAAATAAGGCATCCAATCACATAAAATGTTTTAAACAAGATGGAATAATAAAACTGGAATCACAATGAATTATATTTATTTCTTTGCAAATTTTATTAGTTACATAAGGCATCCAATCCCATAAAATGTTTTAAACCAGATGGAATAATAAAACTGGAATCACAATGAATTATATTTATTTCTTTTCAATGTTTATTAGTTAAATAAGGTATCCAATTTCATAAAATGATTTAAACAAGATGGAATAATAAAACTGGAATCACAAGGAATTATATTTATTTCTTTTCAATGTTTATTAGTTAAATATGGCATCCAATCCCATAAAATGTTTTAAACAAGATGGAATAATAAAACTGGAATCACAATGAATTGTATTTATTTCATTTCAATGTTTATTATTTAAATAAGGCATCCAATGACATAAAATGTTTGAAACAAGATGGAATAAAAAAACTGGAATCACAATGAATTATATCTATTTCTTTGCAAAGTTTATTAGTTAAATAAGGCATCCAATCCCATAAAATGTTTTAAACAAGATGGAATAATAAAACTGGAATCACAATGAATTATATTTATTTCTTTGCAAATTTTATTAGTTAAATAAGGCATCCAATCCCATAAAATGTTTTAAACAAGATGGAATAATAAAACTGGAATCACAATGAATTATATTTATTTCTTTTCAATGTTTATTAGTTAAATAAGGCATCCAATCCTATAAAATGTTTTAAACAAGATTGAATAATAAAACTGGAATCACAATGAATTATATTTATTTCTTTTCAATGTTTATTAGTTAAATAAGGCATCCAATCCCATAAAATGTTTTAAACAAGATGGAATAATAAAACTGGAATCACAATGAATTATATTTATTTATTTGCAAAGTTTATTAGTTAAATAAGGCATCCAATCCCATAAAATGTTTTAAACAAGATGGAATAATAAAACTGGAATCACAATGAATTATATTTATTTCTTTTCAATGTTTATTAGTTAAATAAGGCATCCAACCCCTTAAAATATTTGAAACCAGATGGAATAATGAAACTGGAATCACAATGAATTATATTTATTTCTTTTCAATGTTTATTAGTTTAATAAGGCATCCAATCCCATAAAATGTTTTAAACAAGATGGAATAATAAAACTGGAATCACAATGAATTATATTTATTTCTTTTCAATGTTTATTAGTTTAATAAGGCATCCGATCCCTTAAAATATTTGAAACCAGATGGAATAATGAAACTGGAATCACAATGAATTATATTTATATCTTTTCAATGTTTATTAGTTTAATAAGGCATCCAATCCCATAAAATGCTTTAAACAAGATGGAATAATAAAACTGGAATCTCAATGAATTATATTTATTTCTTTTCAATGTTTATTAGTTAAATAAGGCATCCAATCCCATAAAATATTTGAAACCAGATGGAATAATGAAACTGGAATCACAATGAATTATATTTATTTCTTTTCAATGTTTATTAGTTTAATAAGGCATCCAATCCCATAAAATGTTTTAAACAAGATGGAATAATAAAACTGGAATCACAATGAATTATATTTATTTCTTTTCAATGTTTATTAGTTTAATAAGGCATCCGATCCCATAAAATATTTGAAACCAGATGGAATAATGAAACTGGAATCACAATGAATTATATTTATTTCTTTTCAATGTTTATTAGTTTAATAAGGCATCCAATCCCATAAAATGCTTTAAACAAGATGGAATAATAAAACTGGAATCACAATGAATTATATTTATTTCTTTTCAATGTTTATTAGTTAAATAAGGCATCCAATCCCATAAAATATTTGAAACCAGATGGAATAATAAAACTGGAATCACAATGAATTATATTTATTTCTTTTCAATGTTATTAGTTTAATAAGGCATCCAATTCCATAAAATGTTTTAAACAAGATGGAATAATAAAACTGGAATCACAATGAATTATATTTATTTCTTTTCAATGTTTATTAGTTTAATAAGGCATCCAATCCCATAAAATATTTGAAACCAGATGGAATAATAAAACTGGAATCACAATGAATTATATTTATTTCTTTTCAATGTTTATTAGTTTAATAAGGCATCCAATCCCATAAAATGCTTTAAACAAGATGGAATAATAAAACTGGAATCACAATGAATTATATTTATTTCTTTTCAATGTTTATTAGTTAAATAAGGCATCCAATCCCATAAAATGTTTAAAACCAGATGGAATAATAAAACTGGAATCACAATGAATTGTATTTATTTCATTTCAATGTTTATTAGTTAAATAAGGCATCCAATCCCATAAAATGTTTTAAACAAGATGGAATAATAAAACTGGAATCACAATGAATTGTATTTATTTCATTTCAATGTTTATTAGTTAAATAAGGCATCCAATCCCATAAAATGTTTGAAACCAGATGGAATAATAAAACTGGAATCACAATGAATAGTATTTATTTCATTTCAATGTTTATTAGTTTAATAAGGCATCCAATCCCATAAAATGTTTTAAACAAGATGAAATAATAAAACTGGAATCACAATGAATTATATTTATATCTTTTCAATGTTTATTACTTTAATAAGGCATCCAATCCCATAAAATATTTGAAACCAGATGGAATAATGAAACTGGAATCACAATGAATTATATTTATTTCTTTTCAATGTTTATTAGTTTAATAAGGCATCCAATCCCATAAAATGCTTTAAACAAGATGGAATAATAAAACTGGAATCACAATGAATTATATTTATTTCTTTTCAATGTTTATTAGTTAAATAAGGCATCCAATCCCATAAAATATTTGAAACCAGATGGAATAATGAAACTGGAATCACAATGAATTATATTTATTTCTTTTCAATGTTTATTAGTTTAATAAGGCATCCAATCCCATAAAATGCTTTAAACAAGATGGAATAATAAAACTGGAATCACAATGAATTATATTTATTTCTTTTCAATGTTTATTAGTTAAATAAGGCATCCAATCCCATAAAATATTTGAAACCAGATGGAATAATGAAACTGGAATCACAGTGAATTATATTTATTTCTTTTCAATGTTTATTAGTTTAATAAGGCATCCAATCCCATAAAATGTTTTAAACAAGATGGAATAATAAAACTGGAATCACAATGAATTATATTTATTTCTTTTCAATGTTTATTAGTTTAATAAGGCATCCGATCCCATAAAATATTTGAAACCAGATGGAATAATGAAACTGGAATCACAATGAATTATATTTATTTCTTTTCAATGTTTATTAGTTTAATAAGGCATCCAATCCCATAAAATGCTTTAAACAAGATGGAATAATAAAACTGGAATCACAATGAATTATATTTATTTCTTTTCAATGTTTATTAGTTAAATAAGGCATCCAATCCCATAAAATATTTGAAACCAGATGGAATAATGAAACTGGAATCACAATGAATTATATTTATTTCTTTTCAATATTTATTAGTTTAATAAGGCATCCAATCCCATAAAATGCTTTAAACAAGATGGAATAATAAAACTGGAATCACAATGAATTATATTTATTTCTTTTCAATGTTTATTAGTTAAATAAGGCATCCAATCCCATAAAATGTTTTAAACAAGATGGAATAATAAAATTGGAATCACAATGAATTATATTTATTTCTTTTCAATGTTTATTAGTTAAATAAGGTATCCAATCCCATAAAATGTTTTAAACAAGATGGAATAATAAAACTGGAATCACAATGAATTATATTTATTTCATTTCAATGTTTATTAGTTAAATAAGGCATCCAATCCCATAAAATGTTTTAAACAAGATGGAATAATAAAACTGGAATCACAATGAATTATATTTATTTCTTTTCAATGTTTATTAGTTAAATAAGGTATCCAATCCCATAAAATGTTTTAAACAAGATGGAATAATAAAACTGGAATCACAATGAATTATATTTATTTCTTTGCAAAGTTTATTAGTTAAATGAGGCATCCAATCCCATAAAATGTTTTAAACAAGATGGAATAATAAAACTGGAATCACAATGAATTATATTTATTTCTTTTCAATGTTTATTAGTTAAATAAGGCATCCAATCCTATAAAATGCTTGAAACAAGATGGAATGATAAAACTGGAATCACAATGACTTATATTTATTTCTTTTCAATGTTTATTAGTTAAATAAGGCATCCAATCCCATAAAATGTTTTAAACAAGATGGAATAATAAAACTGGAATCACAATGAATTATATTTATTTCTTTTCAATGTTTATTAGTTAAATAAGGCATCCAATCCCATAAAATGTTTTAAACAAGATGGAATAATAAAACTGGAATCACAATGAATTATATTTATTTCTTTTCAATGTTTATTAGTTAAATAAGGCATCCAATACCATAAAATGTTTGAAACAAGATGGAATAATAAAACTGCAATCACAATGAATTATATTTATTTCTTTGCAAAGTTTATTAGTTAAATAAGGCATCCAATCCCATAAAATGTTTTAAACAAGATGGAATAATAAAACTGGAATCACAATGAATTATATTTATTTCTTTGCAAAGTTTATTAGTTAAATAAGGCATCCAATCCCATAAAATGTTTTAAACAAGATGGAATAATAAAACTGGAATCACAATGAATTATATTTATTTCTTTTCAATGTTTATTAGTTAAATAAGGCATCCAATCCCATAAAATGTTTTAAACAAGATGGAATAATAAAACTGGAATCACAATGAATTATATTTATTTCTTTTCAATGTTTATTAGTTAAATAAGGCATCCAATCCCATAAAATGTTTTAAACAAGATGGAATAATAAAACTGGAATCACAATGAATTATATTTACTTCTTTTCAAAATTTATTAGTTAAATAAGGCATCCAATCCCATAAAATGTTTGAAACAAGATGGAATAATAAAACTGGAATCACAATGAATTATATTTATTTCTTTGCAAAGTTTATTAGTTAAATAAGGCATCCAATCCCATAAAATGTTTTAAACAAGATGGAATAATAAAACTGGAATCACAATGAATTATATTTATTTCTTTGCAAAGTTTATTAGTTAAATAAGGCATCCAATCCCATAAAATGTTTTAAACCAGATGGAATAATAAAATTGGAATCACAATGAATTATATTTATTTCTTTTCAATGTTTATTAGTTTAATAAGGCTTCCAATCCCATAAAATGTTTTAAACAAGATGGAATAATAAAACTGGAATCACAATGAATTATATTTATTTCTTTTCCATGTTTATTAGTTAAATAAGGCATCCAATCCCATAAAATGTTTTAAACAAGATGGAATAATAAAACTGGAATCACAATGAATTATATTTATTTCTTTTCAATGTTTATTAGTTAAATAAGGCATCCAATCCCATAAAATGTTTTAAACAAGATGGAATAATAAAACTGGAATCACAATGAATTATATTTATTTCTTTTCAATGTTTATTAGTTAAATAAGGCATCCAATCCCAGAAAATGTTTGAAACAAGATGGAATAATAAAACTGGAATCACAATGAATTATATTTATTTCTTTGCAAAGTTTATTAGTTAAATAAGGCATCCAATCCCATAAAATGTTTTAAACAAGATGGAATAATAAAACTGGAATCACAATGAATTATATTTATTTCTTTTCAAAATTTATTAGTTAAATAAGGCATCCAATCCCATAAAATGTTTGAAACAAGATGGAATAATAAAACTGGAATCACAATGAATTATATTTATTTCTTTGCAAAGTTTATTAGTTAAATAAGGCATCCAATCCCATAAAATGTTTTAAACAAGATGGAATAATAAAACTGGAATCACAATGAATTATATTTATTTCTTTTCAATGTTTATTAGTTAAATAAGGCATCCAATCCCAGAAAATGTTTGAAACAAGATGGAATAATAAAACTTGAATCACAATGAATTATATTTATTTCTTTTCAATGTTTATTAGTTAAATAAGGCATCCAATCCCATAAAATGTTTTAAACCAGATGGAATAATAAAACTGGAATCACAATGAATTATATTTATTTCTTTTCAATGTTTATTAGTTAAATAAGGCATCCAATCCCATAAAATGTTTTAAACAAGATGGAATAATAAAACTGGAATCACAATGAATTATATTTACTTCTTTTCAAAATTTATTAGTTAAATAAGGCATCCAATCCCATAAAATGTTTGAAACAAGATGGAATAATAAAACTGGAATCACAATGAATTATATTTATTTCTTTGCAAAGTTTATTAGTTAAATAAGGCATCCAATCCCATAAAATGTTTTAAACAAGATGGAATAATAAAACTGGAATCACAATGAATTATATTTATTTCTTTGCAAAGTTTATTAGTTAAATAAGGCATCCAATCCCATAAAATGTTTTAAACCAGATGGAATAATAAAATTGGAATCACAATGAATTATATTTATTTCTTTTCAATGTTTATTAGTTTAATAAGGCTTCCAATCCCATAAAATGTTTTAAACAAGATGGAATAATAAAACTGGAATCACAATGAATTATATTTATTTCTTTTCCATGTTTATTAGTTAAATAAGGCATCCAATCCCATAAAATGTTTTAAACAAGATGGAATAATAAAACTGGAATCACAATGAATTATATTTATTTCTTTTCAATGTTTATTAGTTAAATAAGGCATCCAATCCCATAAAATGTTTGAAACAAGATGGAATAATAAAACTGGAATCACAATGAATTATATTTATTTCTTTTCAATGTTTATTAGTTAAATAAGGCATCCAATCCCAGAAAATGTTTGAAACAAGATGGAATAATAAAACTGGAATCACAATGAATTATATTTATTTCTTTGCAAAGTTTATTAGTTAAATAAGGCATCCAATCCCATAAAATGTTTTAAACATGATGGAATAATAAAACTGGAATCACAATGAATTATATTTATTTCTTTTCAATGTTTATTAGTTAAATAAGGCATCCAATCCCATAAAATATTTGAAACCAGATGGAATAATGAAACTGGAATCACAATGAATTATATTTATTTCTTTTCAATGTTTATTAGTTTAATAAGGCATCCAATCCCATAAAATGCTTTAAACAAGATGGAATAATAAAACTGGAATCACAATGAATTATATTTATTTCTTTTCAATGTTTATTAGTTAAATAAGGCATCCAATCCCATAAAATATTTGAAACCAGATGGAATAATGAAACTGGAATCACAGTGAATTATATTTATTTCTTTTCAATGTTTATTAGTTTAATAAGGCATCCAATCCCATAAAATGTTTTAAACAAGATGGAATAATAAAACTGGAATCACAATGAATTATATTTATTTCTTTTCAATGTTTATTAGTTTAATAAGGCATCCGATCCCATAAAATATTTGAAACCAGATGGAATAATGAAACTGGAATCACAATGAATTATATTTATTTCTTTTCAATGTTTATTAGTTTAATAAGGCATCCAATCCCATAAAATGCTTTAAACAAGATGGAATAATAAAACTGGAATCACAATGAATTATATTTATTTCTTTTCAATGTTTATTAGTTAAATAAGGCATCCAATCCCATAAAATATTTGAAACCAGATGGAATAATGAAACTGGAATCACAATGAATTATATTTATTTCTTTTCAATATTTATTAGTTTAATAAGGCATCCAATCCCATAAAATGCTTTAAACAAGATGGAATAATAAAACTGGAATCACAATGAATTATATTTATTTCTTTTCAATGTTTATTAGTTAAATAAGGCATCCAATCCCATAAAATGTTTTAAACAAGATGGAATAATAAAACTGGAATCACAATGAATTATATTTATTTCTTTTCAATGTTTATTAGTTAAATAAGGTATCCAATCCCATAAAATGTTTTAAACAAGATGGAATAATAAAACTGGAATCACAATGAATTATATTTATTTCATTTCAATGTTTATTAGTTAAATAAGGCATCCAATCCCATAAAATGTTTTAAACAAGATGGAATAATAAAACTGGAATCACAATGAATTATATTTATTTCTTTTCAATGTTTATTAGTTAAATAAGGTATCCAATCCCATAAAATGTTTTAAACAAGATGGAATAATAAAACTGGAATCACAATGAATTATATTTATTTCTTTGCAAAGTTTATTAGTTAAATGAGGCATCCAATCCCATAAAATGTTTTAAACAAGATGGAATAATAAAACTGGAATCACAATGAATTATATTTATTTCTTTTCAATGTTTATTAGTTAAATAAGGCATCCAATCCTATAAAATGCTTGAAACAAGATGGAATGATAAAACTGGAATCACAATGACTTATATTTATTTCTTTTCAATGTTTATTAGTTAAATAAGGCATCCAATCCCATAAAATGTTTTAAACAAGATGGAATAATAAAACTGGAATCACAATGAATTATATTTATTTCTTTTCAATGTTTATTAGTTAAATAAGGCATCCAATCCCATAAAATGTTTTAAACAAGATGGAATAATAAAACTGGAATCACAATGAATTATATTTATTTCTTTGCAAAGTTTATTAGTTAAATAAGGCATCCAATACCATAAAATGTTTGAAACAAGATGGAATAATAAAACTGGAATCACAATGAATTATATTTATTTCTTTTCAATGTTTATTAGTTAAATAAGGCATCCAATCCCATAAAATGTTTTAAACAAGATGGAATAATAAAACTGGAATCACAATGAATTATATTTATTTCTTTTCCATGTTTATTAGTTAAATAAGGCAT
Organism: Acanthosepion esculentum; assembly: GCA_964036315.1. Lineage (NCBI taxonomy): Eukaryota > Metazoa > Mollusca > Cephalopoda > Sepiida > Sepiidae > Acanthosepion > Acanthosepion esculentum. The sequence goes on from OZ038512.1 coordinate 29,863,267, forward strand.
CCAATCCCATAAAATGTTTTAAACAAGATGGAATAATAAAACTGGAATCACAATGAATTATATTTATTTCTTTTCAATGTTTATTAGTTAAATAAGGCATCCAATCCCATAAAATGTTTGAAACAAGATGGAATAATAAAACTGGAATCACAATGAATTATATTTATTTCTTTGCAAAGTTTATTAGTTAAATAAGGCATCCAATCCCATAAAATGTTTTAAACAAGATGGAATAATAAAACTGGAATCACAATGAATTATATTTATTTCTTTTCAATGTTTATTAGTTATATAAGGCATCCAATCCCATAAAATGTTTTAAACAAGATGGAATAATAAAACTGGAATCACAATGAATTATATTTATTTCTTTTCAATGTTTATTAGTTAAATAAGGCATCCAATCCCATAAAATGTTTTAAACAAGATGGAATAATAAAACTGGAATCACAATGAATTATATTTACTTCTTTTCAAAATTTATTAGTTAAATAAGGCATCCAATCCCATAAAATGTTTGAAACAAGATGGAATAATAAAACTGGAATCACAATGAATTATATTTATTTCTTTGCAAAGTTTATTAGTTAAATAAGGCATCCAATCCCATAAAATGTTTTAAACAAGATGGAATAATAAAACTGGAATCACAATGAATTATATTTATTTCTTTGCAAAGTTTATTAGTTAAATAAGGCATCCAATCCCATAAAATGTTTTAAACCAGATGGAATAATAAAATTGGAATCACAATGAATTATATTTATTTCTTTTCAATGTTTATTAGTTTAATAAGGCTTCCAATCCCATAAAATGTTTTAAACAAGATGGAATAATAAAACTGGAATCACAATGAATTATATTTATTTCTTTTCCATGTTTATTAGTTAAATAAGGCATCCAATCCCATAAAATGTTTTAAACAAGATGGAATAATAAAACTGGAATCACAATGAATTATATTTATTTCTTTTCAATGTTTATTAGTTAAATAAGGCATCCAATCCCATAAAATGTTTTAAACAAGATGGAATAATAAAACTGGAATCACAATGAATTATATTTATTTCTTTTCAATGTTTATTAGTTAAATAAGGCATCCAATCCCAGAAAATGTTTGAAACAAGATGGAATAATAAAACTGGAATCACAATGAATTATATTTATTTCTTTGCAAAGTTTATTAGTTAAATAAGGCATCCAATCCCATAAAATGTTTTAAACAAGATGGAATAATAAAACTGGAATCACAATGAATTATATTTATTTCTTTTCAATGTTTATTAGTTAAATAAGGCATCCAATCCCAGAAAATGTTTGAAGCAAGATGGAATAATAAAACTTGAATCACAATGAATTATATTTATTTCTTTTCAATGTTTATTAGTTAAATAAGGCATCCAATCCCATAAAATGTTTTAAACCAGATGGAATAATAAAACTGGAATCACAATGAATTATATTTATTTCTTTTCAATGTTTATTAGTTAAATAAGGCATCCAATCCCATAAAATGTTTTAAACAAGATGGAATAATAAAACTGGAATCACAATGAATTATATTTACTTCTTTTCAAAATTTATTAGTTAAATAAGGCATCCAATCCCATAAAATGTTTGAAACAAGATGGAATAATAAAACTGGAATCACAATGAATTATATTTATTTCTTTGCAAATTTTATTAGTTAAATAAGGCATCCAATCCCATAAAATGTTTTAAACAAGATGGAATAATAAAACTGGAATCACAATGAATTATATTTATTTCTTTGCAAAGTTTATTAGTTAAATAAGGCATCCAATCCCATAAAATGTTTTAAACCAGATGGAATAATAAAATTGGAATCACAATGAATTATATTTATTTCTTTTCAATGTTTATTAGTTTAATAAGGCTTCCAATCCCATAAAATGTTTTAAACAAGATGGAATAATAAAACTGGAATCACAATGAATTATATTTATTTCTTTTCCATGTTTATTAGTTAAATAAGGCATCCAATCCCATAAAATGTTTTAAACAAGATGGAATAATAAAACTGGAATCACAATGAATTATATTTATTTCTTTTCAATGTTTATTAGTTAAATAAGGCATCCAATCCCATAAAATGTTTTAAACAAGATGGAATAATAAAACTGGAATCACAATGAATTATATTTATTTCTTTTCAATGTTTATTAGTTAAATAAGGCATCCAATCCCAGAAAATGTTTGAAACAAGATGGAATAATAAAACTGGAATCACAATGAATTATATTTATTTCTTTGCAAAGTTTATTAGTTAAATAAGGCATCCAATCCCATAAAATGTTTTAAACATGATGGAATAATAAAACTGGAATCACAATGAATTATATTTATTTCTTTTCAAAATTTATTAGTTAAATAAGGCATCCAATCCCATAAAATGTTTGAAACAAGATGGAATAATAAAACTGGAATCACAATGAATTATATTTATTTCTTTGCAAAGTTTATTAGTTAAATAAGGCATCCAATCCCATAAAATGTTTTAAACAAGATGGAATAATAAAACTGGAATCACAATGAATTATATTTATTTCTTTTCAATGTTTATTAGTTAAATAAGGCATCCAATCCCAGAAAATGTTTGAAACAAGATGGAATAATAAAACTTGAATCACAATGAATTATATTTATTTCTTTTCAATGTTTATTAGTTAAATAAGGCATCCAATCCCATAAAATGTTTTAAACCAGATGGAATAATAAAACTGGAATCACAATGAATTATATTTATTTCTTTTCAATGTTTATTAGTTTAATAAGGCTTCCAATCCCATAAAATGTTTTAAACAAGATGGAATAATAAAACTGGAATCACAATGAATTATATTTATTTCTTTTCAATGTTTATTAGTTAAATAAGGCATCCAATCCCATAAAATGTTTTAAACCAGATGGAATAATAAAACTGGAATCACAATGAATTATATTTATTTCTTTTCAATGTTTATTAGTTTAATAAGGCTTCCAATCCCATAAAATGTTTTAAACAAGATGGAATAATAAAACTGGAATCACAATGAATTATATTTATTTCTTTTCAATGTTTATTAGTTAAATAAGGCATCCAATCCCATAAAATGCTTGAAACAAGATGGAATGATAAAACTGGAATCACAATGATTTATATTTATTTCTTTGCAAAGTTTATTAGTTAAATAAGGCATCCAATCCCATAAAATGTTTTAAACAAGATGGAATAATAAAACTGGAATCACAATGAATTATATTTATTTCTTTTCAATGTTTATTAGTTAAATAAGGCATCCAATCCCATAAAATGTTTTAAACAAGATGGAATAATAAAACTGGAATCACAATGAATTATATTTATTTCTTTTCAATGTTTATTAGTTAAATATGGCATCCAATCACATAAAATGTTTGAAACAAGATGGAATAATAAAACTGGAATCACAATGAATTATATTTATTTCTTTGCAAAGTTTATTAGTTAAATAAGGCATCCAATCCCATAAAATGTTTTAAACAAGATGGAATAATAAAACTGGAATCACAATGAATTATATTTATTTCTTTTCAATGTTTATTAGTTAAATAAGGCATCTAATCCCATAAATTGTTTTAAACCAGATGGAATAATAAAACTGGAATCACAATGAATTATATTTATTTCTTTTCAATGTTTATTAGTTAAATAAGGCATCCAATCCCATAAAATGTTTTAAACAAGATGGAATAATAAAACTGGAATCACAATGAATTATATTTATTTCTTTTCAATGTTTATTAGTTAAATAAGGCATCCAATCCCATAAAATGTTTTAAACAAGATGGAATAATAAAACTGGAATCACAATGAATTATATTTATTTCTTTTCAATGTTTATTAGTTTAATAAGGCATCCAATCCCATAAAATGTTTTAAACAAGATGGAATAATAAAACTGGAATCACAATGAATTATATTTATTTCTTTTCAATGTTTATTAATTAAATAAGGCATCCAATCCCATAAAATGTTTGAAACAAGATGGAATAATGAAACTGGAATCACAATGAATTATATTTATTTCTTTGGAAAGTTTATTAGTTAAATAAGGCATCCAATCCCATAAAAAGTTTTAAACAAGATGGAATAATAAAACTGGAATCACAATGAATTATATTTATTTCTTTTCAATGTTTATTAGTTAAATAAGGCATCCAATCCCATAAAATGTTTTAAACAAGATGGAATAATAAAACTGGAATCACAATGAATTATATTTATTTCTTTGCAAAGTTTATTAGTTAAATAAGGCATCCAATTCCATAAAATGTTTTAAACCAGATGGAATAATAAAACTGGAATCACAATGAATTATATTTATTTCTTTTCAATGTTTATTAGTTTAATAAGGCATCCAATCCCATAAAATGTTTTAAACAAGATGGAATAATAAAACTGGAATCACAATGAATTATATTTATTTCTTTTCAAAATTTATTAGTTAAATAAGGCATCCAATCCCATAAAATGTTTGAAACCAGATGGAATAATAAAACTGGAATCACAATGAATTATATTTATTTCTTTTCAATGTTTATTAGTTAAATAAGGCATCCAATCCCATAAAATGTTTTAAACAAGATGGAATAATAAAACTGGAATCACAATGAATTATATTTATTTCTTTTCAAAATTTATTAGTTAAATAAGGCATCCAATCCCATAAAATGTTTGAAACCAGATGGAATAATAAAACTGGAATCACAATGAATTATATTTATTTCTTTTCAATGTTTATTAGTTTAATAAGGCAACCAATCCCATAAAATGTTTTAAACAAGATGGAATAATAAAGCTGGAATCATAATGAATTATATTTATTTCTTTTCAATGTTTATTAGTTAAATAAGGCATCCAATCCCATAAAATGTTTTAAACAAGATGGAATAATAAAACTGGAATCACAATGAATTATATTTATTTCTTTGCAAAGTTTATTAGTTAAATAAGGCATCCAATTCCATAAAATGTTTTAAACCAGATGGAATAATAAAACTGGAATCACAATGAATTATATTTATTTCTTTTCAATGTTTATTAGTTAAATAAGGCATCCAATCCCATAAAATGTTTTAAACAAGATGGAATAATAAAACTGGAATCACAATGAATTATATTTATTTCTTTTCAAAATTTATTAGTTAAATAAGGCATCCAATCCCATAAAATGTTTGAAACCAGATGGAATAATAAAACTGGAATCACAATGAATTATATTTATTTCTTTTCAATGTTTATTAGTTTAATAAGGCATCCAATCCCATAAAATGTTTTAAACAAGATGGAATAATAAAACTGGAATCACAATGAATTATATTTATTTCTTTGCAAAGTTTATTAGTTAAATAAGGCATCCAATCCCATAAAATGTTTTAAACCAGATGGAATAATAAAACTGGAATCACAATGAATTATATTTATTTCTTTTCAATGTTCATTAGTTAAATAAGGCATCCAATCCCATAAAATGTTCTAAACAAGATGGAATAATAAAACTGGAATCACAATGAATTATATTTATTTCTTTTCAATGTTTATTAGTTAAATAAGGCATCCAATCCCATAAAATGTTTTAAACCAGATGGAATAATAAAACTGGAATATCAATGTATTATATTTATTTCTTTTCAAAATTTATTAGTTAAATAAGGCATCCAATCCCATAAAATGTTTTAAACAAGATGGAATAATAAAACTGCAATCACAATGAATTATATTTATTTCTTTTCAAAATTTATTAGTTAAATAAGGGATCCAATCCCATAAAATGTTTGAAACCAGATGGAATAATAAAACTGGAATCCCAATGAATTATATTTATTTCTTTTCAAAATTTATTAGTTAAATAAGACATCCGATCCCATAAAATGTTTTAAAGAAGATGGAATAATAAAACTGGAATCACAATGAATTCTATTTATTTCTTTTCAATGTTTATTAGTTAAATAAGGCATCCAATCCCATAAAATGTTTTAAACAAGATGGAATAATAAAACTGGAATCACAATGAATTCTATTTATTTCTTTTCAATGTTTATTAGTTAAATAAGGCATCCAATCACATAAAATGTTTTAAACCAGATGGAATAATAAAACTGGAATCACAATGAATTATATTTATTTCTTTTCAATGTTTATTAGTTAAATAAGGCATCCAATCCCATAAAATGTTTGAAACCAGATGGAATAATAAAACTGGAATCACAATGAATTATATTTATTTCTTTTCAAAATTTATTAGTTAAATAAGATATCCGATCCCATAAAATGTTTTAAACAGGATGGAATAATAAAACTGGAATCACAATGAATTCTATTTATTTCTTTTCAATGTTTATTAGTTAAATAAGGCATCCAATCCCATAAAATGTTTTAAACAAGATGGAATAATAAAACTGGAATCACAATGAATTATATTTATTTCTTTTCAAAATTTATTAGTTAAATAAGGCATCCAATTCCATAAAATGTTTTAAACCAGATGGAATAATAAAACTGGAATCACAATGAATTATATTTATTTCTTTTCAATGTTTATTAGTTTAATAAGGCATCCAATCCCATAAAATGTTTTAAACAAGATGGAATAATAAAACGGGAATCACAATGAATTATATTTATTTCTTTTCAAAATTTATTAGTTAAATAAGGCATCCAATCCCATAAAATGTTTGAAACCAGATGGAATAATAAAACTGGAATCACAATGAATTATATTTATTTCTTTTCAATGTTTATTAGTTAAATAAGGCATCCAATCCCATAAAATGTTTTAAACAAGATGGAATAATAAAACTGGAATCACAATGAATTATATTTATTTCTTTTCAAAATTTATTAGTTAAATAAGGCATCCAATCCCATAAAATGTTTGAAACCAGATGGAATAATAAAACTGGAATCACAATGAATTATATTTATTTCTTTTCAATGTTTATTAGTTTAATAAGGCAACCAATCCCATCAAATGTTTTAAACAAGATGGAATAATAAAGCTGGAATCATAATGAATTATATTTATTTCTTTTCAATGTTTATTAGTTAAATAAGGCATCCAATCCCATAAAATGTTTTAAACAAGATGGAATAATAAAACTGGAATCACAATGAATTATATTTATTTCTTTGCAAAGTTTATTAGTTAAATAAGGCATCCAATTCCATAAAATGTTTTAAACCAGATGGAATAATAAAACTGGAATCACAATGAATTATATTTATTTCTTTTCAATGTTTATTAGTTAAATAAGGCATCCAATCCCAGAAAATGTTTTAAACAAGATGGAATAATAAAACTGGAATCACAATGAATTATATTTATTTCTTTTCAAAATTTATTAGTTAAATAAGGCATCCAATCCCATAAAATGTTTGAAACCAGATGGAATAATAAAACTGGAATCACAATGAATTATATTTATTTCTTTTCAATGTTTATTAGTTTAATAAGGCATCCAATCCCATAAAATGTTTTAAACAAGATGGAATAATAAAACTGGAATCACAATGAATTATATTTATTTCTTTGCAAAGTTTATTAGTTAAATAAGGCATCCAATCCCATAAAAAGTTTTAAACCAGATGGAATAATAAAACTGGAATCACAATGATTTATATTCATTTCTTTTCAATGTTTATTAGTTAAATAAGGCATCCAATCCCATAAAATGTTTTAAACCAGATGGAATAATAAAACTGGAATCACAATGAATTATATTTATTTCTTTTCACAATTTACTAGTTAAATAAGGCATCCAATCCCATAAAATGTTTTAAACCAGATGGAATAATAAAACTGGAATCACAATGAATTATATTTATTTCTTTTCAATGTTCATTAGTTAAATAAGGCATCCAATCCCATAAAATGTTCTAAACAAGATGGAATAATAAAACTGGAATCACAATGAATTATATTTATTTCTTTTCAATGTTTATTAGTTAAATAAGGCATCCAATCCCATAAAATGTTTTAAACCAGATGGAATAATAAAACTGGAATATCAATGTATTATATTTATTTTTTTTCAAAATTTATTAGTTAAATAAGGCATCCAATCCCATAAAATGTTTTAAACAAGATGGAATAATAAAACTGGAATCACAATGAATTATATTTATTTCTTTTCAAAATTTATTAGTTAAATAAGGCATCCAATCCCATAAAATGTTTGAAACCAGATGGAATAATAAAACTGGAATCCCAATGAATTATATTTATTTCTTTTCAAAATTTATTAGTTAAATAAGACATCCGATCCCATAAAATGTTTTAAAGAAGATGGAATAATAAAACTGGAATCACAATGAATTCTATTTATTTCTTTTCAATGTTTATTAGTTAAATAAGGCATCCAATCCCATAAAATGTTTTAAACAAGATGGAATAATAAAACTGGAATCACAATGAATTCTATTTATTTCTTTTCAATGTTTATTAGTTAAATAAGGCATCCAATCACATAAAATGTTTTAAACCAGATGGAATAATAAAACTGGAATCACAATGAATTATATTTATTTCTTTTCAATGTTTATTAGTTAAATAAGGCATCCAATCCCATAAAATGTTTGAAACCAGATGCAATAATAAAACTGGAATCACAATGAATTATATTTATTTCTTTTCAAAATTTATTAGTTAAATAAGATATCCGATCCCATAAAATGTTTTAAACAGGATGGAATAATAAAACTGGAATCACAATGAATTCTATTTATTTCTTTTCAATGTTTATTAGTTAAATAAGGCATCCAATCCCATAAAATGTTTTAAACAAGATGGAATAATAAAACTGGAATCACAATGAATTATATTTATTTCTTTTCAAAATTTATTAGTTAAATAAGGCATCCAATCCCATAAAATGTTTGAAACCAGATGGAATAATAAAACTGGAATCACAATGAATTATATTTATTTCTTTTCAATGTTTATTAGTTAAATAAGGCATCCAATCCCATAAAATGTTTTAAACAAGATGGAATAATAAAACTGGAATCACAATGAATTATATTTATTTCTTTTCAAAATTTATTAGTTAAATAAGGCATCCAATCCCATAAAATGTTTGAAACCAGATGGAATAATAAAACTGGAATCACAATGAATTATATTTATTTCTTTTCAATGTTTATTAGTTTAATAAGGCATCCAATCCCATAAAATGTTTTAAACAAGATGGAATAATAAAACTGGAATCACAATGAATTATATTTATTTCTTTTCAAAATTTATTAGTTAAATAAGGCATCCAATCCCATAAAATGTTTTAAACAAGATGGAATAATAAAACTGGAATCACAATGAATTATATTTATTTCTTTGCAAAGTTTATTAGTTAAATAAGGCATCCAATCCCATAAAATGTTTTAAACCAGATGGAATAATAAAACTGGAATCACAATGAATTATTTATTTCTTTTCAATGTTTATTAGTTAAATAAGGCATCCAATCCCATAAAATGTTTTAAACCAGATGAAATAATAAAACTGGAATCACAATGAATTATATTTATTTCTTTTCAATGTTTATTAGTTAAATAAGGCATCCAATCCCATAAAATGTTTTAAACAAGATGGAATAATAAAACTGGAATCACAATGAATTATATTTATTTCTTTTCAATGTTTATTAGTTAAATAAGGCATCCAATCCCATAAAATGTTTGAAACCAGATGGAATAATAAAACTGGAATCACAATGAATTATATTTATTTCTTTTCAATGTTTATTAGTTAAATAAGGCATCCAATCCCATAAAATGTTTTAAACAAGATGGACTAATAAAACTGGAATCACAATGAATTATATTTATTTCTTTGCAAAGTTTATTAGTTAAATAAGGCATCCAATCCCATAAAAAGTTTTAAACCAGATGGAATAATAAAACTGGAATCACAATGATTTATATTTATTTCTTTTCAATGTTTATTAGTTAAATAAGGCATCCAATCCCATAAAATGTTTTAAACAAGATGGACTAATAAAACTGGAATCACAATGAATTATATTTATTTCTTTGCAAAGTTTATTAGTTAAATAAGGCATCCAATCCCATAAAAAGTTTTAAACCAGATGGAATAATAAAACTGGAATCACAATGAATTATATTTATTTCTTTTCAATGTTTATTAGTTAAATAAGGCATCCAATCCCATAAAATGTTTTAAACAAGATGGACTAATAAAACTGGAATCACAATGAATTATATTTATTTCTTTGCAAAGTTTATTAGTTAAATAAGGCATCCAATCCCATAAAATGTTTTAAACCAGATGGAATAATAAAACTGGAATCACAATGAATTATATTTATTTCTTTTCACAATTTACTAGTTAAATAAGGCATCCAATCCCATAAAATGTTTTAAACCAGATGGAATAATAAAACTGGAATCACAATGAATTATATTTATTTCTTTTCAATGTTCATTAGTTAAATAAGGCATCCAATCCCATAAAATGTTCTAAACAAGATGGAATAATAAAACTGGAATCACAATGAATTATATTTATTTCTTTTCAATGTTTATTAGTTAAATAAGGCATCCAATCCCATAAAATGTTTTAAACCAGATGGAATAATAAAACTGGAATCACAATGTATTATATTTATTTCTTTTCAAAATTTATTAGTTAAATAAGGCATCCAATCCCATAAAATGTTTTAAACAAGATGGAATAATAAAACTGGAATCACAATGAATTATATTTATTTCTTTTCAAAATTTATTAGTTAAATAAGGCATCCAATCCCATAAAATGTTTGAAACCAGATGGAATAATAAAACTGGAATCCCAATGAATTATATTTATTTCTTTTCAAAATTTATTAGTTAAATAAGACATCCGATCCCATAAAATGTTTTAAAGAAGATGGAATATTAAAACTGGAATCACAATGAATTCTATTTATTTCTTTTCAATGTTTATTAGTTAAATAAGGCATCCAATCCCATAAAATGTTTTAAACAAGATGGAATAATAAAACTGGAGTCACAATGAATTCTATTTATTTCTTTTCAATGTTTATTAGTTAAATAAGGCATCCAATCACATAAAATGTTTTAAACCAGATGGAATAATAAAACTGGAATCACAATGAATTCTATTTATTTCTTTTCAATGTTTATTAGTTAAATAAGGCATCCAATCCCATAAAATGTTTGAAACCAGATGGAATAATAAAACTGGAATCACAATGAATTATATTTATTTCTTTTCAAAATTTATTAGTTAAATAAGATATCCGATCCCATAAAATGTTTTAAACAGGATGGAATAATAAAACTGGAATCACAATGAATTATATTTATTTCTTTTCAATGTTTATTAGTTAAATAAGGCATCCAATCCCATAAAATGTTTTAAACAAGATGGAATAATAAAACTGGAATCACAATGAATTCTATTTATTTCTTTTCAATGTTTATTAGTTAAATAAGGCATCCAATCACATAAAATGTTTTAAACCAGATGGAATAATAAAACTGGAATCACAATGAATTATATTTATTTCTTTTCAATGTTTATTAGTTAAATAAGGCATCCAATCCCATAAAATGTTTTAAACAAGATGGAATAATAAAACTGGAATCACAATGAATTATATTTATTTCTTTTCAATGTTTATTAGTTAAATATGGCATCCAATCCCATAAAATGTTTTAAACAAGATGGAATAATAAAACTGGAATCACAATAAATTATATTTATTTCTTTTCAATGTTTATTAGTTAAATAAGACATCCAATCCCATAAAATGTTTTAAACAAGATGGAATAATAAAACTGGAATCACAATGTATTATATTTATTTCTTTTCAATGTTTATTAGTTAAATAAGGCATCCAATCCCATAAAATGTTTTAAACCAGATGGAATAATAAAACTTGAATCACAATGAATTATATTTATTTCTTTTCAAAATTCATTAGTTAAATAAGGCATCCAATCCCATAAAATGTTTGAAACCAGATGGAATAATAAAACTGGAATCACAATGAATTATATTTATTTCTTTTCAATGTTTATTAGTTAAATAAGGCATCCAATCCCATAAAATGTTTTAAACAAGATGGAATAATAAAACTGGAATCACAATGAATTATATTTATTTCTTTTCAATGTTTATTAGTTAAATAAGGCATCCAATCCCATAAAATTTTTGAAACAAGATGGAATAATAAAACTGGAATCACAATGAATTATATTTATTTCTTTTCAATGTTTATTAGTTAAATAAGGCATCCAATCCCATAAAATGTTTGAAACCAGATGGAATAATAAAACTGGAATCACAATGAATTATATTTATTTCTTTTCAATGTTTATTAGTTAAATAAGGCATCCAATCCCATAAAATGTTTTAAACCAGATGGAATAATAAAACTGGAATCACAATGAATTATATTTATTTCTTTTCAATGTTTATTAGTTAAATAAGGCATCCAATCCCATAAAATGTTTTAAACAAGATGGAATAATAAAACTGGAATCACAATGAATTATATTTATTTCTTTTCAAAATTTATTAGTTAAATAAGGCATCCAATCCCATAAAATGTTTGAAACCAGATGGAATAATAAAACTGGAATCACAATGAATTATATTTATTTCTTTTCAATGTTTATTAGTTAAGTAAGGCATCCAATCCCATAAAATGTTTTAAACCAGATGGAATAATAAAACTGGAATCACAATGAATTATATTTATTTCTTTTCAATGTTTATTAGTTAAATAAGGCATCCAATCCCATAAAATGTTTTAAACAAGATGGAATAATAAAACTGGAATCACAATGAATTATATTTTTTTCTTTTCAAAATTTATTAGTTAAATAAGGCATCCAATCCCATAAAATGTTTGAAACCAGATGGAATAATAAAACTGGAATCACAATGAATTATATTTATTTCTTTTCAATGTTTATTAGTTAAATAAGGCATCCAATCCCATAAATGTTTTAAACCAGATGGAATAATAAAACTGGAATCACAATGAATTATATTTATTTCTTTTCAATGTTTATTAGTTAAATAAGGCATCCAATCCCATAAAATGTTTTAAACAATATGGAATAATAAAACTGGAATCACAATGAATTATATTTATTTCTTTTCAGAATTTATTAGTTAAATAAGGCATCCAATCCCATAAAATGTTTTAAACAAGATGGAATAATAAAACTGGAATCACAATGAATTATATTTATTTCTTTTCAAAATTTATTAGTGAAATATGGCATCCAATCCCATAAAATGTTTTAAACCAGATGGAATAATAAAACTGGAATCACAATGAATTATATTTATTTCTTTTCAAAATTTATTAGTTAAATAAGGCATCCAATCCCATAAAATGTTTTAAACCAGATCGAATAATAAAACTGGAATCACAATGAATTATATTTATTTCTTTTCAATGTTTATTAGTTAAATAAGGCATCCAATCCCATAAAATGTTTTAAACAAGATGGAATAATAAAACTGGAATCACAATGAATTATATTTATTTCTTTTCAAAATTTATTAGTTAAATAAGGCATCCAATCCCATAAAATGTTTGAAACCAGATGGAATAATAAAACTGGAATCACAATGAATTATATTTATTTCTTTTCAGTGTTTATTAGTTAAATAAGGCATCCAATCCCATAAATGTTTTAAACCAGATGGAATAATAAAACTGGAATTACAATGAATTATATTTATTTCTTTTCAATGTTTATTAGTTAAATAAGGCATCCAATCCCATAAAATGTTTTAAACAAGATGGAATAATAAAACTGGAATCACAATGAATTATATTTATTTCTTTTCAAAATTTATTAGTTAAATAAGGCATCCAATCCCATAAAATTTTTGAAACCAGATGGAATAATAAAACTGGAATCACAATGAATTATATTTATTTCTTTTCAATGTTTATTAGTTAAATAAGGCATCCAATCCCATAAAATGTTTTAAACCAGATGGAATAATAAAACTGGAATCACAATGAATTATATTTATTTCTTTTCAATGTTTATTAGTTAAATAAGGCATCCAATCCCATAAAATGTTTTAAACAAGATGGAATAATAAAACTGGAATCACAATGAATTATATTTATTTCTTTTCAAAATTTATTAGTTAAATAAGGCATCCAATCCCATAAAATGTTTGAAACCAGATGGAATAATAAAACTGGAATCACAATGAATTATATTTATTTCTTTTCAATGTTTATTAGTTAAATAAGGCATCCAATCCCATAAAATGTTTTAAACCAGATGGAATAATAAAACTGGAATCACAATGAATTATATTTATTTCTTTTCAATGTTTATTAGTTAAATAAGGCATCCAATCCCATAAAATGTTTTAAACAAGATGGAATAATAAAACTGGAATCACAATGAATTATATTTATTTCTTTTCAAAATTTATTAGTTAAATAAGGCATCCAATCCCATAAAATTTTTGAAACCAGATGGAATAATTAAACTGGAATCACAATGAATTATATTTATTTCTTTTCAATGTTTATTAGTTAAATAAGGCATCCAATCCCATAAATGTTTTAAACCAGATGGAATAATAAAACTGGAATCACAATGAATTATATTTATTTCTTTTCAATGTTTATTAGTTAAATAAGGCATCCAATCCCATAAAATGTTTTAAACAATATGGAATAATAAAACTGGAATCACAATGAATTATATTTATTTCTTTTCAAAATTTATTAGTTAAATAAGGCATCCAATCCCATAAAATGTTTTAAACAAATGGAATAATAAAACTGGAATCACAATGAATTATATTTATTTCTTTTCAAAATTTATTAGTTAAATATGGCATCCAATCCCATAAAATGTTTTAAACCAGATGGAATAATAAAACTGGAATCACAATGAATTATATTTATTTCTTTTCAAAATTTATTAGTTAAATAAGGCATCCAATCCCATAAAATGTTTTAAACCAGATTGAATAATAAAACTGGAATCACAATGAATTATATTTATTTCTTTTCAATGTTTATTAGTTAAATAAGGCATCCAATCCCATAAAATGTTTTAAACAAGATGGAATAATAAAACTGGAATCACAATGAATTATATTTATTTCTTTGCAAAGTTTATTAGTTAAATAAGGCATCCAATCCCATAAAATGTTTGAAACCAGATGGAATAATAAAACTGGAATCACAATGAATTATATTTATTTCTTTTCACAATTTACTAGTTAAATAAGGCATCCAATCCCATAAAATTTTTTAAACCAGAATTCTTGTAAAAATCATTACTTGCTGGTATATATGGTTTGTTGTCCCCGCTGTACGTCTCGACGTCCTCGACAAAATCCACAGATGAATATGCAATGCGATAGGTCCTGATCTGGCATCTCGTCTACAGTCGCTTTCTCAGAGACATGCTGTTTCTTCCTTCTGTCTCTTCTATAAGTATTTTCACGGCATGTGCCCCGACGAGCTACTTTCGCTGGTCTCAGACTCCATGAATTTAAGCGAGCTACTAGGCTGGCATATCGGTCCTACCCTTTCATTGTCGAAACGGTTAAATGTAACAGCTCCTCATCTCGCACTTCCCGTCTGTTGAGCTCCTTTCCTCTTGCTTGCTTCCCTGATAACTATAATCTTCAAATATTCAAGTGTAATGTCAATCGACATATGACACCCTGAGCTTGTTCCCCCCCTCCTTCTCTGTATCCTTTCCTCAAACACGCCTCTTTACTCTTGTTTTCAATCCTCTGTAACTCCTCGCGTGCTAGTGGCCCTCTCGCCTTGCTTGGTGAATTGCTTAAAAAAATGTTTGTTTTTTTTTGTTTTTTTTTAAGATAAATCTCCATAATATATTTTATTCATAAAAGCAGTTAAAAGCTTTACTAAATAATAACTTAGTTTTATTACATTATTTATTCTACGATTAAAAGGTAAGATTTTCTGTACCTGGATCTCTGTTTGGCAAAAAAAAAAAAAAAATTGATGTAAATTTTCCAATGACTTATACTTATAACTAATATAAACATTAAGCTTTGCCAAAATGAATTTCTCAAAATTTCATAAATTAAATAAGTGTGTGAGAGGGTAACATATGTAAAAAAAAGTATTTTTACCAAGATTTTCTAAAAACAGAAACTTTTCTTAAATAATTTAATTCATTTTGTGAATAAGTCCTGGAAGATTTTTACAAAAATTGCCAAATCAATGTGTTTTCCCCGCATAAAGACAGTTAAAATTTCCATACTAATTTATCACGTAGATCCCAGAAAAATAAAGTGTATAAACAAAATTTCGAATTTTCTAAAGAGGTTTAAAAACTAATTTTTACATGAAAGATCCTTTGGTCTTTCCTCTTAATAATACCACAAATATTTTGTCGATAAAACTTTGTTTTGTTTTTTTTTTAGGTTTGGATCATTTTTTTTTTAATATACAAGTTGCATAAAATCTGCTTTGAGTCGTAAAATACGAAAAATCACTAAAACTATGAATTATTTAATTAGAAAAAACTTTTAATGACATCTATGAATAAAATACTTAATAGACACTACTGTCTTCTATCGGCCTGTTCACCCGATAAAACTTAATAAAGAAAACGTTGACGGAGGGTCTATCCAATTTTACTGCCTGACGGTACCTGTTTGGTAGAAAACACGATAACAGGAAGTTTGTTTTTCCAAATATTTTATAACACACACACACATATATACATATATATATATATATATATATATATATATATATATATATATATATATGAAGAAATATAGTCTTAAAGTGTACTATATTTATGGGATAAAGTGCTCAATATCAGAGATAGAACGTGTGTAAATATAAAAGTCAACATAGAAGTCAACACATAGAGGCGACAGTCTGTTTCACGCTAGATGTGTGTGTGTGTGTGTGTGTGCGTGCGTGCGTGCGCGCGCGCGTGTGTGTGTGTGTGTGTGCATTTATGCAGCAATTTCTCTTTTAGG
The DNA here is from genome assembly GCA_964036315.1 of Acanthosepion esculentum. Classification (NCBI taxonomy): domain Eukaryota; kingdom Metazoa; phylum Mollusca; class Cephalopoda; order Sepiida; family Sepiidae; genus Acanthosepion; species Acanthosepion esculentum. Next base: position 29,880,300 of record OZ038512.1, read on the forward strand.
CATGTCTGATTAAATAAATTACAAACATGATGTCTGCTTATTTTGAGCATAATCCGTTCATATTCAGGGATATTTTTCCGTGCATTACAATCAAATGAGGCAAGAAATGCACTGTAACAGAGAAAATCACTTTTATTTCGCAAGTGCTTTCCATCTCTTTCTGAGATCATCATCAGGGTTCAACTGCTAAGAGATGGAAAGTGCTTGGGAAATAAAAGTGATTTTCACTGATTGTAATGAGTCCGAATTAATCTCTCCGATTCCCCAATCTGAGCAGCTATCCATTACCCCATCGTGCACGTTTTCTATCTCATATATACGAGAGACGAGATATATGAGGAATATGATGATTTCGGTCCTTGGGAATTTTGTGCATGAAACAAACTGTTGCCGCTCTGTATTGAGACTTATATTCACGTACGTTTTATACCTGATATTAAAGCACTTTTACCGACAAATATATCATACCACAAAACTAGGTACCACCACTGAATCGCTAAAAAAAATTAGCAAACATCGATGGAAAAAAGCCCCAAACTTATTAAAGTTTTATCTTCAGAAACTTTATGTTTTATTAAGAGTAAGGACCAAAGGATTGTTTTGATTATTCAATTATGATTTTTATGCTTTTTAGAACTTTCGAAATTTTGATTAAAAATTTTGTTTTTCTTGCGTCAAAGAAGGACCATAAATTAGTATATGAAAATTTAACTTCTTATTGCGATGAAAAACACATTGATTTGGAAATTCTTGCAAAAATCAAATAATTGTCGGATTTTAATGAATCGTTCAGGACTTATTCACGAATGAATGAAAGTATTTTAGAAATGATTCTTTTCAGAAAGTCTTGGTAAAAAAAAGAAACATTATTTACATCTCTTACCCCCCACTTATTTTATTTTAGGAAATTTCGAGAGATTCTTTTTTGTACGATTTAATCTTTATATTAATTACAAGCAGAAGTCCTTGGAGAATTTAAATCATCAATGTTTTTTTGTAAAAAAATCTGCTCTAAATTGTCAAATAAAACATGCACTAAAACAATGACGTTATTTAATTAGAAAAACTTTTAATTGCTTTTTATAATTAAGATATATTATGTAAATTATTCTCTTAAAACTTTTTCGATGAATAATGAATTCTTACAAGAATTGCTTTCATTTTGTACTTTTAATTAGAATAACTTATAAAATTTTAAATCTTTTAAAAATTCTGCATTAATTTGTAGCAGTAGGTTAGTTAATTTGTAGTTAGGTTACTTTAATTAAAGATTCAGTAAAAAATGGGAATACATGATTAAAAAATGCCGTAAACTTACTAAAATAAACATTCTTCTTTAAAAAAATTTATGTTGTTATTAAGAGGAAAGACCAAAGGATTTTGGGGTTATTTAATTATATCTTTTATCCTTTTTAGAAATTTCGAAATTTTACTTAAACTTCTTGGATTTTTTTCGTCAACGCGGTGGCTAAATATTAGTGTAGGAAATTTTAGCGTCTTTTTGCGGTGAAAATATACACTGATTCAGAAATTCTTGCGAAATCAAATAATTATTGGATTTTAATGAAACTTTCCAATGAATGAAACTATATTTTTTTTTTAGAAAATATTGATAAAAATATATTTTTACATCTATTACTCACCCTGTATTTAATTTTATGAAATTTCGAGAAATTAAATTTTGTAGAGTTTAATGTATGCATCAGTCAAAAGCAGAACTGCTTGGTGAATTTAAATCGTCAGTTTATTTTTGTCATAAACAGGACACAGTTACCAAAAGTCTGCTTTGATCGTAAAATAAAAATGCCAAAAAACTAAGACATTATTTAATTAGGAAAGCTTTTAATTGCTTTTAGGAACAAGATATTTAATATCTTACGAAATAAATTCTTGGTGAATAAGGAATTTTACAAGAATTCTTTTTAAGATTTTAATTATAATAATAAAAATTCAATAAAAAAAATACATTACGGAGAATATTTTCATAAATTTTTAAGATTAATAACTAGTTAAAAATGTTATAAAAAAGGCGCTCGAGTTATATTCTTCAAGTAAATTTTACATATATATAGAAAATATTAGATAAACTTTTGTCTGTCATTCGAACTGTCAATCTGTTAACACCTGAAATAAACAGCTACCGCCTTATTAATAAATGCATTTCTGCGATATTTTAGACTTAAAGTAAATAATTTTTGTTGCAATTCAGGCTAATTAAACTTTAAATCAGCTAATATTCCTCAAATAAAGTTGCAGAAAAGTATATTTTATTTTTGAAAGATTTTTAATATAGATTGCGATGACGATTTCATCTAGCACGAAACAGACTGTCGCCTCAAAGTGTTGACTTCTGTGTTCACTTTTATATTTACACAAGCTCTATCTCTGATATTAAACACTTTATCTCATAAATATACCACATATTAAGACTATATTTCTTTATATATATATATATATATATATATATTTAAATAAGTTTTTCGTGGTACACAATTTAATAATAGGTAGGAAAAGACAATATTTATAAGGAATTTTTTAAAAAGCAAAAGCTAAAATAAAAACGAGAAATAAAAAGCAAAAATAAAAATGTCCCAGGACTTATCAAATTTATTTATTCTGGGAATTTAAAAAAGCGTGTAAATTAATTTTAAATTAACGAATGTAACAGAATGGAAGAAGAAAAAAAAATGATAATTTCAAGAAACTATAGTCCAATAATATTCAGATCCAGCAAGCATTCCTTGTGTTTACAAAGGGAAGGATCACGGGATCTGATATACAAGGACTCTAGAACCTTGAGGTGAAATGTGGAGTGGGACCTAGATAAAATTACAAATCGGTCACCACTAAAAATTTTCACACATTTCCTACTATTTATTAAATATTCAGCAATAGCAGAACCAGAACTGTCGGTCAGTTGGCTATTCCTGGGGGGCGGATTCAAAATCCTGGGGGGTAAATGCTGTTTTATTCTCGAATCCAAACGCTGGGACGTCCTCCCTATGTAGTCATGTCCACGAACTACACTTGTATTGGTAAATCACTGAATTAACATGACGGCGGGGGGAGGGAGGACGTCCTTAGGAACGGAAGAGAAAGCAGGAAGGGTAAGAAATATTACCCTGACATTCGCCGAAAAATAACAGCTATTGATTAAACGTGAAATACATTTAGATAAACTCTCACCCTCTGTACCAACATAGGGAAGACGCAAATAAACTGGGCATTTATCAGCTAATTGCGGCTTCACCCTATGAAATTTACTGATGACGTCTTGAATAACGGAGTCTAAAACATCCAAAGGATATCCGTTTTTTGATAGTGTCATTCTAACAAAATCAATTTCAGCGCAGAGAAGGCCCTCAGAACATAACTTAAGTGCCCTGTGAATTAAGGCCTTAATCAAATTAATCTTTCGTTGTCTGGGACAAAAAGAGTCCCAACGCGTATAAAGTCCCGAGACAGCCAGGACAGAGTAAGAATAGGATAGTGGCTTGACGATTGCATCTAGCATAAAACAGCCTTTCGCCTCTAAGTGTTGACTTCAATATTCACTTTTATATTTAGACACGCTCTATCTCTGATATTGAGGACTATATCCCATAAATATAGCAAATCTTAAGACTATATTTCTTCATATATATATATATATATATATATATATATATATATATATATATATATATATATAAATTCCCAAGAGGATAGAATCCAGGTAGAACTCAATGTCCAGGACAGAGTAAGAATATAATATAAAAGGCTCAAACACTAATATTCCATGGTTATAATTTATCACATTGGAATCGTAATCACGATCCAATTCATCAGACCTACAAATTCAAAAAGAAATTCTTCGTGTGGACGGCCTTCGACTTGGTCACATCAAGGACTTAATTTCTGCCCACACTGCCGAAGCTGGTGAACATTTGAAAACATCCATAACAGCTCTTATTGATACCCTTCTCCGAGCTGAGATACCCCAACAGGCTCGCGACTTAATATTTTCAGTCAACTTAATGGCTTTAAAAAAAAAAAGACGGAGGTATCCGCCCTATCGCTGTTGGTAACATTTTTCGTCGACTCGCGGCAAAAATTGCTTGTAGAGTTGTTATGAAAGAGATAGGGCATGAATTGCGACCTTTCCAGCTCGGGGTAGGCATACAGGGCGGATGTGAAGCCGCGGTTCATGCCACAAGATCATTTTTCGAGAATACATCACCTGGATATGAAAAACGCTATAAATAGCATCAGAAGGGATCATGCCCTGGAAGTTTGCCATCAACGGACTCCTTCCATATTTAAACTGGCTCATCTTTCGTATAGTCATCCAAGTATGTTGATCGCCTCCGATATCTCTTCTGCTACTGGAATCCAGGTTACTACTTGGTCCGCTACTATTTGCGATGGCTATTGACGGGGTAGCTCGTTCCATCGCTTCTCCTTTCAATATATGGTATCTTGACGATGCAACGCTGGGAGGATCTGTCGAGGCCGTAGCTGTTGACCTCCGACGAGTTATTCCTGCTTTATTGCTGCTTGGACTTGAGATTAACTCGTCCAAGTCAGAGATAATAAACTTGACTTATAGTGCAGATGATTTCGAGAATGCTATCCGGGATATCAGACTCATCCTTGAGGATATAAAAATAACACCTAAGGAGGAATTACACATTTTTGGTTCTCCAGTCTTTCCAATGGCCATTCGAGAGTGTTTGGATACTAAACATGTCATTCTAACAAGAATGACTGATAAATTGCAACTAATTGATGCACATTCAGCCCTCTTCCTCTTGAAGAAGAGTTTTTCGCTACCGGGTTTCCTCTACACTCTCCGAAGTGCCCCTTGCTACCTCGAACAGGATTTCTTAAATGAGATAGATATCACAGTGAAGAGATGCGCGGAGCTAATTTGCAACAAATTTGATACTGTTCTGTACGTGTGTTTGGGAGAGTAGTAATTCTATTAAGAAAGGTGAAATAGGAAAAAAGCCTGGACTTAGATTAATATTTAGGTAATATTCAATGGTGGCACTCTCAAGGATTTTCCTTCTGAGTGAGTTTTTTTTGTTTTTTTTTTAAAATGCTACACTCATAAAAAAAGAAAATAACTCACTCAGAAGGAAAATCCTCATAAATTCATTTCGTTTTTTGCCTTGAAAAAGTTCACATCGGACGAAACGCATCGGCAACTGTTACAGTTTTCCTATTGTCTTTTACATTTATATATATATATATATATATATATATATATATATTTCAAAATTCGCAGGATTTTTCAAACTGTTTATTGCTATATATATATATATATATATATATATATATATATATATATATATATTAAATAAAAACAGACCACTTTAATATGGAATATGGAATATGGAACCTTAAAGTGGTCTGTTTTTATTTAAATTATTAGCTCTGATTTACATTGAGCTCTCTGGATTTTATCCTCGTTGGGCCTACCCATACGGATTACCTAGTCTTTCGTAAACTAAATGTATATATATATATATATATATATATATATATATATATATATATATATATATATATATAATTCGTCTTCCTTCCTTGAGATTGAACCAAATACCGGTCCACTTGAGACTGCTGAAATAGTCTTTCCAGACTCTCTGACGCCTGTGTAGAACCCTTTCTTAACCATTTCTGGAAAAGAAACATTTCTGGAAAAGAAAGGTGTAGTTTCAGTAACTGGCAAGGCTGTATATACGCACGCACTGACATCCCATTTGGTGCGGTGAGGCGTCGGTGATAATCCTAACAGCTATTATACAAGCATGATGTCAAAAGCCCATTTTTCTTCCTCAGAACAAACTGACTACCTAATCAAGTTCAACTGCAGATCAAAGCCAAGCTGAAAAAAAAAAATAAAATAAATAACAGAATAAAATTAAGTCACCGTTCAGAACAAGTTTCTATAAAATATTTTTATAATTTTGCTAAATATATTCCGTACCTCGCTCTGATTTGTCCATTTTTTTTACTGAAGAAATCCTTCGTGTCACCAACTGTATTTTGATTGGTTGATTTTAATTCACCTTCTTTCTAAATGTTGCGAGATGTCGGGCAGGCTCTACAGTGATACGTCAATTTTATTTTACTTCCTCCGCTGGACTTGACAAATTAACGTGGTTGAGAAATTTCATCCAGTGTCCATCTAGTTGACTGATTTAATTTTGCTTCAAAATCTTTTGTTACTAATAGAGATTTAATATGCTTATCTTAGTCTGGCACAAGGTCACAGTTGTGGAGCACGTGGTCAGTGACATGTCAGCCATTAAACCACGAGATTTTAAGTCTCGGGGTTCGGAAGGAGAGAATCGGTAGCAAAAGATTGTTTCACTAACCATCATTTATAAATGTTTGGTCGTAAGCAATAGACATAATCCAACATACGAACTATGAATTGGAGATATCCAGATCAAGTAAGTACATAGGTTTACATATCTGGGAAGCGTTTTAACAGATAACTAATAATGTGGCACCGAAATCCGAAGAAGCATTCGAATAGCGAAAGTTGGTTTTCAAAAGAAAAACAAATTAATAAGAAATAGAAAGGAACAAGAAAAAACGTGTTAAACTCCTCTATGGCATTAAATGCTGGACAATCTTTTTCAATGACCACCCCCACCCCGAGTAAGGCAATAAAGCCACTAAGACATATATGGTGCGAGAGAATACGAGAAAAAGAAAAACATTACTAAAGAAAGAGAACAATAAAAGAACAGAAATTAAGAAGACAGAAGATATCGATTGACATTGTATTTACATTTTGGAAAATCAAAATTGACTGAATCAGGAAGTGAGTTCCACAAGTGAGAAGTCCGAGAGAAGAAACTGTTAGCATAGAACTTACGGTTACATCTAGCCATTTCATCTGTAAGATTATGAGATCTTACCGCCAATCTAGTAATAAGCTTCAATTTATAAAGAGTACGTATCAAAGAGGAAAGCTCACCAGAACAATTACTACGAAAATATTGATGGAAAGAGCACAGGGAAACTACACTACGGCGGTGGGCAAGTGATTTTCTCACAGATGAAGAGAATATTTGAGGCAAAAGGGGTGTGGCTCTACCGAAGTAAGGGACATTTCTGGGATACGTAATGAGGAAAGAAGGTTTGGCAAAATTGACACCCAAAGGAAATATTGAAAGCAAGAGTGATATAATAAAGCAGTATCTGCCTATATTTCTGAGATGAGGTATTATGTCCACTATTTACATTATTCGGACTATTGTCCTCATCAGTGTCGCCATATTTATTACAACGTTTCGGCTGTTGTACGCTCCGGCCTTCTTCAAGGACACACGGCAGAGTGGATAAAGGCGTTAGTTAGATCCAGTGACAGGACCCAAAGAGTGTGAGTTCAGTACCCGGTTAAGGCGGTGGAGAACTTGGAGAAGGGAATTAACAGGAGATAACTGACAACTGACATCCATTAAAATATGGCGCGGGAAAATAGAACAGTCTAACACAGTGAGCGAAATAAAGGGTTCAGTTCGACATTGCAACCACCTGAAGAAGGCCGAAGCGTACAACGGCTGAAACGTTGTAATAAATATGGCGACAAAGATAAGGACAATAGACCGAATAATGTAAATAGTGTCCATAATACCTCATCTCAGAAATATAGACAGATACTGAACGGCCGAAACGTTGTAATAAATATGGTGACAAAGATGAGGACAATAGCCCGAATAATGTAAATAGTTACATAATAAATCATCTCAGAAATATAGACAGATACTGAAGGGCCGAAACGTTGTGATAAATATAGCAAGAAAGATGAGGAAAATAGTCCGAATAATGTAAATAGTGTACATAATACCTCATCTCAGAAATATAGACAGATACTGAGAGTCCGAAACGTTGTGATAAATATGGTGACAAAGATGAGGACAATAGTCCGAATAATGTAAATAGTTGCATAATAACTCATCTCAGAAATATAGACAGATACTGAAGGGCCGAAACGTTGAGATAAATATGGTGACAAAGATGAGGACAATAGTCCGAATAATGTAAATAGTTGCATAATAACTCATCTCAGAAATATAGACAGATACTGAAGGGCCGAAACGTTGAGATAAATATGGTGACAAAGATGAGGACAATAGTCCGAATAATGTAAATAGTTGCATAATAACTCATCTCAGAAATATAGACAGATACTGAAGGGCCGAAACGTTGAGATAAATATGGTGACAAAGATGAGGACAATAGTCCGAATAATGTAAATAGTTGCATAATAACTCATCTCAGAAATATAAACAGATACTGCGTGCAAAATATTTAGATTTCAGCATTAAATAACCCACAACTAAAGACGGCCGGAGCGTACAACGGCCGAAACTTTGGAATAAAGATGGCGACAAAGATGAGGACAATAGTCCGAATAATGAAAATAGTGTCCATAATAAAGCCAGCTCGTAACCTCCCTAAGCTTCATATGCAAATGGTTGCCACAACAGGGATTAGGAGAGGTAGTAAAAATGACAAATTTTACTGAGATTCACAAAAGACATAGAATTGCGGGGAGCCATGATCGCCCCGCGTACAGAAGGAGTGCGACACAGAGAAGAAGAAGATGTCGAATAAATGGATAGAATAGAAATATCCTGTAAAACTAATCCCACAAAAAGAATCTTGCATAAAAAATGGTATTAAACAACACTGCTTTAAACTGGGCTCAAAAAAATATTTTCGGTCGTTAGATATTATACAAATTTCCAAGAGTTGCGCCGTGCTATTGAAAATGTAAAAACATTGTATCAATGTCAATAATTTGTATCGTTTTTGTCATTTGCTTTGTCAAAAATACATAGTCGGCTAAGATTGAGTCATTACCTCTTGCAAGCTGCTGGCAATAGTTAAAAGAGCAGTTATTAGATCAATGGGTGGATAGTGTATCAATGTCACCAGCTCTTTTCTCGCGATAATTTCTGATCGCACAAGGTTCAGCCATTGCCACTTATGAAAAGTTATCAATCGTTAAATGTACAATTAATATTTCAACGGACGGATACCGTATCATATCGTCAGCTCCATGCCCAAAGAATTCCTGTTCGCTTAAGGTTAATGTATTGCTACTGGTACGCTGTGACTAGCAGTTTTATGAGCAATTATCATATCAACGGACGGAATTTGTATCCATATCGTAGTTCCATTCCCATAGAATTCCTGATCGCTTAAGGTTAAGTTATTGCTACTGGTATGCTGTGCCTAGCAGTTTAATGAGCAATTATCATATCAACGGACGGATGTTGTATCCATAAGGTCCGCTCTATTCCCATAGAAGTCCTGATCGCTTGAGGTGAAGTTATTGCTACTGGTACGCTGTGCCTAGAATATAAATGTCAAATTATTATATCAACAGACGGACGTTGTATACATATCGTAAGTTCTATTCCAATATCGACTAAGGTTAAGTTATTGCTACTGGTACGCTGTGCCTCGCAGTTAAATGTCCAATTATTATATCAAAGGACGGAATTTGTATACATATCGTCAGTTCCATTCCCATAGAATTCCTGATCGATTAAGGCTAATTTATTGCTACTGGTACGCTGTGCCTAACAGTTAATTGGCCAATTATTATATCAACGGACGGATGCTTATCCATATACTTAGCTCTACTCCCATAGAATTCCTGATCGCTTAATGTTAAGTTATTGCTACTGGTACGATGTGCCTAGCAGTTAAATATCCAATTATTATATCAACCGACAGATGTTGTATCCATATCATCACTCCATTGCCATAGAATTCCTGATCGCTTAAGTTTAAGTTATTGCTACTGGTACGCTTTGCCTAGCAGTTAATTGGCCAATTATTATATCAACGGACGGATGTTGTATCCATATCGTCATTTCTATTCCCACAGAATTCCTGATCGCTAATGGTTAATTTATTGATACTTGTATCTGTGCCTAGCAGTTAATTGGCCAATTATTATGTCAATGGACGAAATTTGTATACATATCGTCAGTTCTATTCCCATAGAATTCCTGATCGATTAAGTTAAGTTATTGCTACTTGTACGCTGTGCCTAGGAATTAAATGTCCAATTATTATATCAACGGGCGCATGTTGTATTCATGTCGTCAGCTGCATTCCCATAGAATTCCTGGTCGCTTAAGATTAAGTTATTGCTACTGGTACGCTGTGCCTAGCAGTTAATTGGCCAATTATTATATCAACGGACGGATGTTGTATCCATATCGTCAGTTCTATTCCCATAGAATTCCTTATTAATTAAGGTGAAGTCATTGCTAACGGTCTGCTGTGCGTAGCAGTTAAATATCCAATTATTATATCAACGGACGGATGCTGTATCCATATAGTCAGATCCATTCCCATAGAATTCCTGATCGCTTAAGGTTAAGTTATTTCTACTGGTACGCTGTGTATAGCAGTTAAATGTTCATTTACTATATAAATGTTCGGCTGATGTCTCCATATCTTCGACTGTTTTGTCTAAGAGTTTCCTATGATTAATTCGTTGCCACTTGCACGCCGTTGGCAATATCTAATTTTTCAATTATTATATCAGTTGTCTGGTATTGTACTAATATCTTCTACTTTTTGTCAAAGAGATGTCGATTAACGTTTAGTCATTACTGCTTTTTGTCGGTTTTCTTTACTGTGGGACTTCATATCATGTCTCGATGCAATACAGATTATTTGGTATCGCCTTATTTAAATGTTATTACAATCGAACTGCTTTAGATACCTGCTTGAATGGGAGTAGATATGATGATGATGGAGTTCAAATTTCTTAGGATTATTACCAGTTCATTTTTAATAATTCCCACATTGCCCTCGCTTATATTATGGTATTTAAGCTAGTGTGTCTATTTCAGGTGTCATGCCTATTGACATGTTAGAATTGAAGATGAAGCATACAAAACTTCTACCAGGTTTTCTACCACGGAACGTTTATTCTCTCATATATACATACATACATATATATATATATATATATATATATATATATATATATATATATATATATATATATATAAAGTGGACATGGAAGTCAGCACTTAGAGGCGACAGTCTGTTTCATGCTAGTGCAATCGTCAGGCGCCTGACGATTGCACTAGCATGAAACAGACTGTCGCCTCTAAGTGCTGACTTCCATGTCCACTTTTATATTCACACGCTCTATCTCTGATATTGAGCACTTTACCCCATAAATATAGCACATTTAAGACTATATTTCTGCATATATATATATATATATATATATATATTATAAATTAATTGATTTAAAATATGTTTTTTTCGCTACACAGTGATATCATGTTTCAGAAATGGAAGTTAAAGCCCCTGAATTTAATTTTGTTATTAAACCAAAGACATTAGTTCCATTTCCTCGTCAAGCGAATTTTGGACTCCGAAAACAGTATTAATTAATCTGAAGAAGTCATTTCTAATATTAAACCAAAGACATTAGTTCCATTTCCTCGTCAAGCTTGACGAGGAAATGGAACTAATGTCTTTGGTTTAATAACAAAGTGAAATTCGAAGGCTTTAGCTTCCATTTCTGAAACATGGTTATCACTGTGTAGCGAAAAACCCATATTTTAAATCAATTAATTTATAATATTAATGCTCTGTAAATTTACATTGAGCACTATTGTGTAAAAATAAAAATATCTATAAGAACACCGGATTTTATATCTTACTATTCTTTCTTTTTATTTATATATATATATATATATATATATATATATATATATATATATATATATATATATATATATATATATATATGAACCTAAAGAGCTAGGTAAACCTACTAGGTTTCACCTTCACGGTTCCTGTAGGTGATACCGAGGTAGGTTTACCTGGCCCTTTAGGCTTATATTACGTTTACTCTACTTCGTGTATTGCGACTTTAAGTAGTTATTTTTTTACTCGTTTTGAAGTTTTTTTTTCCTTTGGATTCTGAGCTTGAATTCTGGACGATTGTTTGCGCCTCAATTTCATATTCTTAGTTCTTTCTTTTTTTTATTCCTCCTTTTTCCTTGGCCATGGATTTGTTCAATTACAAGTCGAAATACCTAAGGTTTTTCCAAACGAGTACCACTATATATATATATATATATATATATATGCAAGTGTCATTAAAAACGACAGACACGGTACTACGGTTAAGTTTTTTATTTAATTTTTCTTGTGTACGAACAAGAGTTTTCTTTGCTGGACAAAGGGTGTGTAAGAACTGTCCAAATGTTTTATTTTTTCGAGCGCTTTCGGCTATACCTTTAGCCATTATCAAGGATGATTCAATATTTCAGCTTAATTGAGTGTGTGCATTATGTGTATGTCTTAGTGTGTAATAGGGGTGTTTTAATTTCCAAATACGGTTAGCACGTTGTGGCTTTGTTCGTAGTTAATATTGTTGAGGGTAGGCTTTTTCTTTTTTATTATTAAAGCCTCCATTATTTTTTACCTTTTTTTACAGGTGGAAGCAATTAATATATTTGTGTTTTCTACTAGTATATTTCTAATGGAGTCTGGTAAATTTTTGTGTGTGTTTAAATGGGTTCTAATGGAGCTGTGATCGGATAGGTGTAACGTAAGGCGTCTAGATAAGCATGTGGTTGTGTAACTGATGTAATTATTTATGAGTCCGGTTTCGTTAGGAACGCAGTTCCTCAAGGGGCATTTGAACTCGTAAATAATGTTTGTTCTTTGCAATTTTGACATATATATATATATATATATATATATATATATATATATATATAATAAATATTACCCATCTAAAATAGCTTCAATTTAAATTCATAAATTAGACTCTAACTGATAAAGATTTTACCTTCACAGTCATTCACAATATTAAAATATTACTATTAGTAAATTTTTATTTTTTTTATATTTGTTTATTAATATAATATTCAGCTTATATTAAATCCCTAATTTATTTGTGGAGACGTTAAATATTTAAATTGCTAACGAGCATTAAATTTAATTTCTATGTGGAGTTTTTAAACATTTAAATTACTATCAATCGCTACAATCTGTGTTTATCTAAATTGCTAAAGCTATACCACCCCTCTTCTTCCTCCGAAAACCCTACGGACATCTCTTATATCTTATTCTTTTACTTCTCCCCCTTTTTTCCATTTCCCCCTTTTTTTCCTTTTTCCCTTATCATTTCCGTTGAGTTAACAGATTGAATAGGTCAATGTCTGATCCTTAACACTCCTCCTCAATATTAAGGATTGTAATAAAAATAAAAATAAATTTTAAAACTCTCCCTTCCCTCTCTGAAATCGACCATGTCTCACACTATTCGTCACCACAGTCTATTCACCTTATATAAACTTAATACTGTCCTTCAAAAGTGTAAATTTTAAATTCATTTTTCGTTTCACCTTTGAAAGTGAAGTCTGAAGATCCAGAGAAAAATAAATTTCTCTGGTGAAATAAATTATAACTAATGTCGCCTTAAAGTGGTCTGTTTTTCTATAAATTAATACACATACACACACACACACACACACACACACACACACACACACACACACACACACACACACACACATATATATATATATATATATATATATATATATATGGTGTAACAGCAAAATTGTCCTAATTGTGTTAGAGCAAAATTATCCAATTGGTAGATTAAGCTTTGGACCTGTTTATCTTAGAAATAATTAAAGATATCTTACAGGAATTCTCCGAGTTTTTTTTATAATACTATTGGACTCTACTTTGAGCAATAAGATTGTATAATTACTCCCCAAGTTTAACAGAAGTATCGGGATGAAATCGATCATAAACGTAAATGACATGTTCATCAATAATTAATAAATTAGCTAAAGATCGGAAGCTCACGAATGATTGAAATCAAATTCAAATATATATATATATATATATATATATATATATATATATATATATATATATATATATATATATATATATACACACACACACACACACACACATATATATATATATATATATATATATATATATATATATATATATATATATATATATTATTCCATTTTAAAACTTATTCAAGTTGATTTTCGCACTTCCTAACTTTGTGTCCTGGAGTAACAAAGTGCCTCACACGTTTCAAGGTACGATTTCATTTTGAAGTCCTTTTTCAGTGCCCTTTTCACTGTCATAAGTGAAAGTACTCTATAACGTGCCATGGATTGAGTCTTATGAATTATGGATTGAGTTGGATCTTTTCTAATTGATCTCTTTAGCTCTAAGTTGAAATGATAATCCCTCTTACTGTTGTTACCTCCTAATCCAGTTTTCTGCTTTACTGTTCCCTCTTTTTTAAGCTTATTCACCATTCTCTTGATGGTCCTAGAATGGACTTTGAAGATGGAAACTAGAGTATGAATGTTGGTACCATTACTGGAGGCCTGAATGATTTTTTCCTCTCATCATTGCTCATCTGAGAAGACATTGGGGCTGACACAAAACGATTTTAAGCTTTTCTCTTTCTAGCTGAATAACTAAAATTTTCTTTGGTGATTCTTACGAGAAATGGTATCATGATGGCTAAATGAAAGCTTGGAAAAAAGAAACTCAATTAGTTTAGTGTTTTTTTTTTATATTAAACATTTTGTGGAATGGACAATTATTCTGTAACACGATATGAACAATTTTGCTGTTACACTCGGTATAAAATGTAGCAAAACAAGGTTCTTCTTGTCTCTTAGGTATGTCCGTTTTCTTTTTGGTCTAGAAGTTAGGGTAAGTAAGGATAAGCATCGTTATAAATGTCAGCTTAAGTCATCCTTGCGCAGAGTTGGAACAACCAAAGAAAATGTTGATTTACTTAATAGATGGAGATTTTGGTATGCGTTGGAAAGTGGAATATATGGAGTTGAGTCATCAGCGGACCTAACAAACGAATGCGCCCCTGTAACGATGTTCTTTACCTACGTGCGACTAAATCTTGAAGCAAGAGGAAAAAGGAAAAGGAAAAAGGGAAAGGAAAAAGTTCCTTTTTTTTCTTGTAGACTTAACCAGCGCCATCTAACGGCATTTGGTGAAACCAACTGGGGTAATAAAGTTTTCGGTTCCTTTATTAGTAGCATTATGGGACAATGTATTTCTTTTCTTATTATTCATTATTATTTTATTTATTAGTTTTATTTAATTTTCCCGCAATATATGGCCATTAGTACTGAGTAGTTTGATCTTTCCTTACAAGGTACCTCGTCCCAGTGGTCTTCTTACCAAGCTAATCAAATCTTTGTAAATGTATAACAACTATTTGATTGCCTTCAGGAGCTCCATAGTTATGACTTTGTACCAGAACTAAGCTTAGTAAATAATTCCTCGATTGTCGTTTACGACTCGAAGTTTGTTTATTCATGCCTGTAACACACTATTGCTAACTAAACTGAGAAATGCTTTGCAATATCTGCCTCTGGCTCCGCTGAAACATGTGTACGATTCATGCAGACATTTATTATTTACACACGGCAAAATCTTGGCAACGGAGAAAACAACGCAAAACCCAAAAACATTCTTTAAAAATTCTCCAGTACTTATACCGAGAGCAAGCAAGCGTGTATAGGGATAGAAAAAAAGAAAGGAAACTACAAGAACTCCTACAGAATGTCGTGAAAGGAAAGCGAGAAGAAAGGACTAAACCATAATTGTAAGAAGACAAAATACCTGAAAAAATTACAAGAGGAATAACCCAAAATGTGAATTACATATTTGTTGAAACTTGACTAATGCATGGAATAATAATGCAAACACAAAATGTACTTAGAATAAAATGTATTGAAACAAGAAAGTGTACACAATATTTACATATAGTCTTTTGTATATTTCTGGGAAGACCGTTCCTGGAGAATGTGTTGACTAAGTCGCAGTCGAGCAGAGTCTCTAGTGAATCTCTTGATTCGCCTCCCTGTCTTCCCGGTACCAACCATATTTATATCGTCGGTACTCCGCTATGCAAATTAGGTGGATCCTACCACAACAATATTGGAGATACCAAAAAAACAATTTAAATATCTGGGGAGCGTTTTTAACAAAGGGCAGACGATACGGTACTGAAATCCGAAGGCGCATTGGGATAGCGAAAAATGCCTTCTAAAAGCTAAGCAAAGTATTAAGAAACAACAAATGAACTGTTACGTAATATCAGTCCTCCTATATGGCAGTGAATATTGGAGAATCCCCTCGCAGATGAAGAAGAGACTTGAAGCAACAGAATTCTGGTTCTACAGAAGGATGCTGAGAATACCATGGACCGAACATGTAGGCAACGGCGAAGTTTTAGAGAAAATGAATACAAAAAGGACACTTATGCTTAACATCAGGAAGAGACAGTTAAACTTTCTAGAGCATATAATGAAAAAGAGGGCTTGGAAAAATGGATACACACAGGACAGACTGAAGACAAGAGAGACGGGGGAAAACAACGCATAACCTACTCAGCGAGACTGAATAAATGGACAGCGAGATAACAAAGCCACAAAATTTATTAAGATCTTCAAAAGATGTGAAATTGTGAAGAGCCATGATCGCCAATTCCTGAAGGAAGGCGGCCCATAGAAGTACACGTTGATAGAAAATAGCGTACGACAGTGATATGTCTTCTCATCAGACTTATTCAAACTCTACATAATGGAGCTGGAAATTCTACTAAGATTAAGTATCGGTGGTCACAACATTATCAATATAAGACGATGTAGAAAGAAAACAACAGGAATTTCTTACACAAGACAGTAAAGAAATCCGAAAGAAAGGATATACTATAAATTGTATGAAGACAGACGATATGGTTGTCAGCAAGCGGAGCACCCCAATACGCGGGCTATGAATTGGAGATGTTAAAATCAAGCGAGTACGAAAATTGAAATATCTAGGAAGTGTTTAACAGAGAATGGAAAATATGACTTCGAAATCGGAAGGCGCATTGGATGTGCGAAAAATGCCTTCCAGAAACCAAAGAAACAGGAAAATTTCGTTGGAAACAAAGAAAATTGTGATGTAATATCTATCCACCTATATGGCAGTGAATGCTGGACAATTTCCTCACTAATGAAGAAAAGACCTGAAGCAGCAGTGATGCTGAGAAAACCACGGACGGGGCATATGAACAACGTGGAGGTTTTAAGAAAAAGGGAAACAGAAACGACTCTTGTTTTATTATACGATAGAGGTAATTGAAATTTCTGGAGCCATAATGAGGAAAGAAGGTTTGGAAATGTTGACACGCAGAGGACATATTGAATGCAAGAATGACAAAAGAAACTGGCTCGTAACCTACCTAACGAGCTTGTGTAAATGGATAGCAGAACAGAATGGTATGGATATGAAAGGACAAAGATTGCGAAGCATGACGAACAAAGCGTGATAGGAAATTGTGTAGAGCATTGATCGCTCATGCCCTAAAGGGACAGAACTCCTAGAAGAAGAAAAGCAAAATTGCTGGATCAGTATGTTCGAACCAAGGCCACTCCAATCCTATGACTGAGTATGTTGATATATCTACTACGTTTGTCTTACTCTTACACACAGCTACATTACGGGATAATAACCCACTATTAACGGTCTGCGAGACTTGCTTCTTAAGTAAAACTTCATCATGACTTATCGTCGAAAAGAATTATTCCGTGCTTAGTTTAGCCTGAAACTACTTGGCCGCACGCTACTTGGCCATCACCACTTTGTTCCCTGGATGGTCACGAAGCAATTAGTATTCATTAAGTTTCATTACATTATCCAATGTCGAAATCATTACTAACATTGTGTACATTCGTGAAAATACTGTGTCCCCCCGGAGCCACGACTACTATCACCAAGCCGCTCACTCCAGAGCATTAGAAGCCGGTTCAAGCAATGATATACATTTGAAATTATTAGGAGAATTTGATAATTATATTTAAGTGATTCTTATTTTATTATACGAAAGAGGTAATTGAAATTTCTGGAGCCATAATGAGGAAAGAAGGTTTGGAAATGTTGACACGCAGAGGACATATGGGTAGAGTGAATCTCACTAGAGTTCCACCACGGAATATGTGAGCGAGCGGCGCTATATTGAGTCTGATTTGCAACCTCTTCGTCACCGAGGCCCGTTGGTATGGTGTTTGCTTCACAACTTAACTGTCCTGGGTTTCAATTCTCGGTAGTGGATGCGCACTGCTGATGAGTCCCAAATATAGGACGAAACGGCCGTCTAGTGCTTTCTGCATTCTGTTGAGGTTTCAGACTCGATGAATTACTTAAATATATATATATATATAAAAGTGAACATAGAAGTCAACACTTTGAGACGACATTCTGTTTCATAGATGCAATCGTCAGGCCACACGTTCTATCTCTGATATTGAGCACTTTATCCCATAAATATAGCACACTTTAAGAATATATTTCTTCATATATATATATATATATATATATATATATATATATATATATATATACTGCAGCCTCACGTTTTCCTCTGACATGAAGTGGAGCGACTATATCGAATCAATAGCTTAATCTATTGCAAGGAAAGTTGGTTCATTGTGTCGTGCCCGAAAAAATTTTTCTCGACAGAATCCATGTTGCACATTTATAAATCTACTATTCGTCCATGCATTGAATACTGATGCCATATCTGGTTAGTGCTCCTGCTATTCACCTCGAGGTTCTTGACAAAATCCAAAGAAAGGTCTGTAATGTAATCGATTATGGCTTGGCAATTCGAGTTTATTCACATTCTTATTGGCGTGAAGTGTCTCCCCTCTGTCATTCCCCGTCCTGACAATGACGATAAACTACGTCCGCGTCCTGGGTAAGACGATAAACTACGTCCAACAGCAAGGTCTCTGAACACGATGTTTTGAGAATCGTGGAATCACCTCTTAATTGCTGGTGTTCCCAAGTCCACCCGGACTCGGGGTGGTAGTACCTGTTAGGGTCCCGGCTATGGGCAAATAGTTAACCCCCAAACTGGGGTCAAAACACTATGAAAGTGTAAAAATAGATTCTAATACCAGAAATACTTTTTTTTTAAAAATTATTGCCTGCAATACATTTTTGAAGAAGAAAATATTATCAAAAATAGATTTAGGAAGGAAAAAATATTACCTGCAATAAAAATCTTCTTGGCATTAAATAACCCATTGAGGTTGAATATGCCGTAAAACAAAACAAACCAAACCAAACCAAACCTCTGTCTTTTCTACAAATATATTCACTGCGACTGCTTTGAAGAGTTTTCTTTTACTTGGTGACTTGAATACATCAATTTAAGCGTACTACTTAGTCCCACCCGTTTACTGTTGAAATAGCTAAATGAAACAGCCACTTCTACTCCAACAGTTTCTTTTCTCGCACTTCCCGTCTGTAGAACTCCCTTCCGTTTTCTTGCTTCCCTGCGAACAGCAATCTTCAAAAATTTGAATGCAACATCAATCGCCATCTTCTGTCTTCTGTTCACCATTTTTGTTCTTTCCTCAATCTCAATCTTCTCTTTCACTTTCACTCTCTGCAACCTTTTGCGTACTAGTGGCACTCCCCCGCTTCCTTGGGGTGAAATAATTTTTAAAAAAAATGAAGTGTTCTATGAGACCAGAAGCGAACACCAAATACGTCTTCTGTAGAGCCTTACGAATTTTGACGCTACGGCGTGGGTCTAGTTTTGTATAGCAGATAAATTAATAGGGTTTCTCGCCAATCTGCCAAGTGGAAACTTTCCGATCATTCATCCTATCATCAGTATGCTACGACCAGTCATTCCTCTTCACGGTATCTGTCCATCTATTCTCCACTTAATATGCGACAGACTTTACCGGGTTATAGGGTACCGGCAGCAAGAAAGAAACCCTGAATTAGTTTTAAATGGAAAAAAAATTCAGCAGTACAAAATTAAGTTTAAATTATATTTATACCAGTGATTCCCGACATGGGCGGTACCGCCCCCTGGAGGGTACTATGGACTCTCAGGGGAATGTTGGAGAAAGGGTATAATTTTAACAAACGAGTAGGATGTTTTAACTTATCGAATCTGAATTAGGACAAGTCGCAACGTTTTATTTGCGAGACGACCATTTTTTTTTCTAGCATCTTCAACCATGGATCGTATATATGAGATCTTCTTGAGGTCTGGTGTGAATTTGGGTGAACATTCCAGTACAAGGTCACAGTAATGGAGCACTTAGTAAAAATCGAACTCACCACAGTAGAGAACTGGATGAGTTTGCTTACTAGCACGCTATGACAGGCGCCTATCCAGCATATGTTTATGATCACCTCTGTTAAGTCTATTTTATATGGGCGAGTCCAACATCTGTCAGTGCTTGTACGAGGTACAAACCGCCCATCTTGATGAGGAATCAAAGAGATGATAACTGCAACAACAAGAGAAGGAAGAGAGAAAGAAAAGAGGAAAATCCGACGAGATAGATAGTAAGAAAAAGAAACGTAGATTAAATGAAAGCGAGAGAGAGAGAGAGAGAGAGAGAGAGAGAGAGAGAAAAGAGAAAAATCCGGTGGGATAGATTGTAAGAAAAAGAAACGTAGATTAATTGAAAGAGAGGAAAGAGAGAGAGAGAGAGAGAGAGAGAGGGGGGGGAGGGAAGAGAAAAATTCCGGTGGGATAGATTGTAAGAAAAAGAAACGTAGATTAATTGAAAGACAGGAGAGGAGAGAGAGAGAGGGGGGAGAGAAAAGAGAAAAATCCCGCGAGATAGTAAGAGAAAGAAACGTAGACTAATTGAGAGAGAGAGAGAGATGAGAGGGAGAGAAAAAGAAAGAGAGAAAGGGAATAAGCGAATAAGAGAGCGTGACAAACATACCTTAACAACAGCTGATTCACTGGTTGAAAATACGACGAAGTAGGTGCTTCTTTGTCAAAACGCCCCACCCACGTTTAACCCACCACACGGAGCCGCTAACTTTGATTTTTTTTTTTTTTTACTAATCCCAACATCCTGATGACTCATAATTATTCGTGTTTGACCTCGTCGGACTTGCAGTTGACCTTGTCAGACCCCCTAACGGCATCCCACTTTATGATCGAATGAAGTTAAAAAAAGAAACACAAAACTTTTCTTTGAAATTCTGAGATGAATCATTAACATGATTCCACAAGTTTTTGAGACTAATATCCTTATCCTTGCTGTTTAATTGCAACTTTTAAGCCGGTGTAACATTCGGCCTTCTTTATTGTCTAAAATTTTAATAAGTTTCTTGGCATTATTCCCCATGATATTCTGTATATCTTCACAGCGCTTTTTATTAGAAATTTTCCTTCTCTGCGTTATTTGGCTTTTCTTCACTGTCCAAAAATGTAAGATGCACATTTTCATGGTCTGCATTCAGATATATTTCATCATTTACAACTTATCCATGCTGACCTATTGCAGCATTTCGGCTAATGCGTCATTCGGCCTTCTTCATTGTCTGAAATTATGACATGCGCATTTCTCATTATTCCACAACATATTCAAACTAATATCCTAATGCTAGCGTTATTTATGAGAAGGTTTCTGGCGATGTGTCATTCGACCTACTTCATTGTCTAAAATGGTATTGAGCACTTTCAAAAACTGCTGGAATTGGTCGATTTTGAGGTAGAGTTTGTTCCGTAGTTCATCTAATATATATATATATATATATATATATATATATATATATATATATATATATATATATATATATATATATATATATATATATATATATATATATATATATTAGATGAACAAGAAAAATTGAATAACATGCTTAATCGCAGTACCGTGTTAAGGATTGCAGCCAAAATACACACAATATAGGTTTACATTTTATTAAATTTACATTTATGTTATATAGGAATAAAATGTCGCTGCCGACACTGGAGTTTGAACACAGATCACCAGAAAGCAAACACAGGCGATCGCATATTGAAAAGTATATTATGTGATAGCAAAGGAAATACAAATATTGATTTTCCAAGCGTAGCTTAGATGTGGCACAATGCCGAAAGCATGGGGTATCCAGTGAGTATCGAACTCACTACTCAGTCGTAATTGTTCAAGCAAGACAAGTTTGCTCACCATTACGCCACGCTTAAAATAATTTTTTAGGCATAGTTTAGACAGTGGCACAGGGCCGAAAGTATGAGGCAACCAGTTAGGATCGAACTCACTCCTCAGTCGTAATCGTTCTAGCAGGACAAGTTTACTTAGCATTACACCGCCTGAAGGTGCCAAAGATATGCTGATATGGGAATTTGCGTGGCGTCTCATGGACCACTCTTTCTAAAATCTTCTCTATCTCTATACTGTTTATTATACTATTTCGCTACCCGGATTACCATCCGGTGGTTACTAGTCAAGCGAGTATTATCGAGCAGGTACTATTAGTGCGAGTGCTATTCGAAGGCGTCTGACACCAGTATTGTTCAACGGCGTTACTATAGTTGCATCTGCGATTACAAAGTCTCTACTACAACAAGCATTATGAAAGTGACAACAAGTATTTGTTGACATCACAAAAATGTATTTATTACAATTACAAATGTCCGAGCGACTCTCATCTCGTTTTCTTCATCCATAGACATCTTGGAACGTACAAATGTCGGTGCATTAATCACTGAACAGGTTTTTTTAAATGTATCTCTTTATACGATAAATTGTCAGCTGTGTTATAAAGTGTCAAAAGCTTCCCACCATGCTTTGCGCACCGGTTCGGCATTTTCAATCTACCAATACTGCTTTAGAAT
The DNA here is from genome assembly GCA_964036315.1 of Acanthosepion esculentum. Lineage (NCBI taxonomy): Eukaryota > Metazoa > Mollusca > Cephalopoda > Sepiida > Sepiidae > Acanthosepion > Acanthosepion esculentum. The sequence continues at coordinate 29,903,038 of OZ038512.1, forward strand.
CCACTTTCTTTATTCTCGACTCAAATTATTTCCTATTGTTCACAATACCTGTAAAGAATAAAATTCATCTCAGAATATAAATTATTAAACAACTGTATACCTCATATATATATATATATATATATATATATATATATATATATATATATATATATATATATATATATATATATATATATATATCCAAGTGTGGGATTGGTATATACGGAGTAAATTCCAATAACCAACAATTATTATTCTTTAAAGAGTGCTCAATACAGAGTATAGCAGATATAATCATTTATTTAAATATTATAACATAAATATGTTATAAAATCACTACAAAAATAGCCATTTTGTTTCAACACTTCTGGTGTCTTATCAAGTGATGATGTTGAATGTAAAATAAATGGTTTTAAAAGTTTCAAATTAATTAACGATCCTTCGCTAGGAGTAAACGCTGTTACATAAGCTAGAATGACCAATCAAAATACAAGTATATGGTAATTCAAAAAATTTGACAACGAAGCAAGGTTATCATAGATATTAAAAGATTTATAAAATTTGAAATTAAAATTAAAAGTAAAAAATTACCTATTTAGAAATATAAATCTAATCTCTATTAAGTTTAAAATTGTAGAATTACTGAGGAGAAAATAAAAAATACATATGTTATTTAATTTATTTTTTCATTGAAATTATGTTAAAAAGGATGTTGATAGCTCCAGACAAAAATGTATACATTTTACAGTTTACTTCAACTGAAACGTAAAACACACTAAGGTTATAATACATAAGCGCCCAGACATATTTAGATATATATACACACAAAAAACGGTGACGAGACACGACCCTTGATAAAAAAAAAAATTAAAAAAAACGAACAGACACACACACACACACACAAACACACACACACAACCAAACGTGCATGCACTTTTCTTATACATAGACATCGATAAACACAGGCACATACATCCACATGCACATTGACATAGACAATCAGACGTAATAGCCAAAACATATTCGGAGCTTAATGTTATTAAACGAATTCTAACTTGAAATATAACTAATTTGGGCAAATATATATATATATATATAGATAGAATTAGTAAAAAAAAAAATTTTTTAAATTTAAACAAATAAATATATATAAATATATATATTTTTTAACCATATAGTTTTCCACACACTACATGAAAAAATAAATATAGCACGTATAAATATATCGACCCATAAAGCAACGTAAAAAAGTAAATAAAGCAAGTACAAATATATATACACAAAGATGCACATATATACAAATACATACATACATACATACATACATATATATATATAATGGTTAGAACGTTTGCTTTCTGACCATGAGACCCGGCTTCGAATCTTACCACGGTTGATTTGTAAGGAAGTAGACTTCCTGATGTCATCGGTCTGGAGAGAGGACGATCCCAGCGTGCAGCACATTTGGAAAATTCCTGAAAATCATATCACAGGTTGCCCAAAGCCTTGTGAGTCAAACTGGGTAGACGGAACCCTTGGGGGGCAGTCGATAGCTGTTCTAGCACAAAGTCACAAATCATCGTGATCGAGGGTTTGAGTGTGTTGGCCTTGTTCAGATTGTTGATCACGCTAGATAACACGCTCTCTCCCAGAAACTGTAACTAAGGTCTGCTCAGCATAGTTGTAGTATAAGCATAAGCCACAGGTTGGCTCTGTGGGTGTTAAACAAACACAAATGTGCCTGTGCGAGCGTCTTCAATAGGGATTGGCTAGCCGCCCTAACAGGCGGGTATCCTCGAATACGAGTGGCTAGCTAATATATATATATATATATATATATATATATATATATATATATATATATATATATATATATATGAATGCTGGGTGATTGAAAAGTAACTCCCTATTTTATGCCCAACCAGGGGTCCTGACTTAACACCCTGAGACTTTTTTCTACTATATCAAACCAAGATTTTGGTAGAACTTTAAGGGCGAATACAAAAAGTTATGCGTTCCATATCTCAAGAGTTCCTGGTGAAATTAGTTGAAGTGATTCCTCGTAGCTGGTAGCGAAATTAGTTGACCACATCGGATTTTAAATACAACCTCATGCTAAACGCTTTCCTCTCATATCCATTTCTTTAAAAAATAATGTAGGTAATGAATAAATTATAAGTATTTTAAAATGGGGAGTTACTTTTCAATCACCCTCTATCTATCTATCTATCTATATATATATATCTATATCTATATCTATCTATCTATATGTGTGTGTGTGTGTGTGTGTGTGTGTGTGTGTGTGTGTGTGTGTGTGTATTATTATTATTTAAAATATTTTATCATGATAAAATACTTTTAAAATTTCCTTTTAAAAATTATAATATTAAGCTCTATTTTGTATCGAGAAAAAATAAAAAAAATAAATGCCAAACAATTGTGAATTTTTAATCTGACTGTTCTTCTCTTTATATATATATATATATATGATGAAAATGTGGAAAAGACAAAGCAAAATCCGAATATATGAGTTTACTGTTTTTATTATGTTTTTGTTTAAACATAATAAAAACAGTAAAAACATAATAAAAACAGTAAACTCATATATTCGGATTTTGCTTTGTCTTTTCCACACTTTCATCATACCGTCGGATCTACATCCACACATTTGCTTACATATATATATATATATATATATATATATATATATATATATATATATATATATATATATAAATATATATATATATATATATATATATATATATATATATATATATATATATATATATATGCTGGCGTCTCCCGTCGTATTCGATGTATGTGGGTCAAGCAACTCAGTTCCTAGGAACCGGCAGTTAGATATGATTTTATTAAAGTGTTGAATGTTGTGTGCAGAAACAGCCACATATTTTTTTTGCACCACAACCTAAATGACCCTCCGCTGGAGGAGAAGAGGAGGATACATACCTTTCCCTAGGCTAATAGCACGTAATCCTTGCCGCTATCCACTACTCTGCCGTGCCTCCTCATATATATATAATATATATATATATAGTCTTGTTATCCACAGACAGACTGTTTCGCTGTATCACAGCTCATCAGTGTGGATAGACGTCCGGTTGCCTCTGGCTAGAATCGAAAACCGGCTGAATTCACGTCAGTCGGAAATTTTACCCTGAAGCCGTTGGCGCACGGCAGAGAAGAAGGTGAATTTAAGCGTATTTATTTTTAGATAAACACACAGTGACTGAGAGAACTCGATTCGATTTACCGAAGAGTCTTGCATCATTAGCCGTAATAGTCACTGTTTACAAACCCACACATCCACCCCAGAGAGCTCAACCGAAATAAATTTTTCAGGAGTATATATATATATATATATATATATATATATATAAACAAGTTTGATTAAATAGAACTGACAAGGTGTGTCTGTTTAATTTTTTATTATATTTTTACAATTTTCGGATAAGGTACTGATAAATTGTCCGATGATCATATTTTGTTATTTTTGTTCAAGTACTTTCGACTATCGCAGTCATTATCAAGAACCAATGTGAGGGTTGTGGAGCAGTTAGAATTCCTTTGTCTGCATCCTGGTATTCTTTGGGATGCTGAAAATTTGAAATGGTCTAGCATGACAAAAAATCAATAACGAACGTGTCAATCAATTGGGACATATATATTTTATAACTTGCGATGGTTCTGTTTATCCTTTGCCAATTATACAAATAAAATACAGTCGGAATTGGTAGGATTACACATGCGCACAACAGACGGGTGCTGGTTATTTTTCATTTTGTCATACAATTTACACAATACACACACACACACACACACACACACACACACATATATATTTATATATATATATATATATATATATATATATATATATATATATATATACAAATTTAAAAATCAGGAAGTTAATTGAATACGCGACCTTGGTTTCGATCTCACGTCATATTCAGGCAATATTTTTCGAATGACCACCATAACGGTTTATTAAAAAAAAAATACTAAGAATATTACATTATTATTTTTCAAAAATAAATAAACAGGCGCATGACTGTCGAAAAACATGACGTTGAGTGTAATAGAAAGGAAGGGGTTATGGAGAAGAAAGAAGAAAAAGAAGAGTGAAGAAAAGAAAAGAAAGAAACAGGAATATAAGTGTAATGTAAATAAATACAGAAAATAAGAAAAAAAGTAGATGCAACGGAAATGTAAGGAAGGATGGGGAGGCAAACTTATATGAAAAATAACAGTGGGGTTTTAAATTCGATTTTTTTATCCGGCCTCATATTCACTTGATAAAAATTTTCTGATATGAAGGCAAGGACTTAAAAATTTCGTATTTTTGGTTTAAAAGATTTTTTGGATCTGGAAATGTTATAATCGCTAATTTCTCATGCTGGCATAGGTTGCAAATGCGGCTATTGTTGTTATATATATATATCGGTCACTATTCGTAACATACTTGTTGACAACACAAATTTAATAGCATCATCTACATGCAAAAAAAAGACTAAAAATAATGGAAGCCTTATTAATAAAAACAAAACAAAAAACAACGCTTAATAATATTAACTTTGAACATGGACAAAATATCTTGACTGTGTCTAGAAAAATGAAAATATTTCATAAAACATACATACAACAAACTATTTCTTATCTAACAGTTAAAATATTTAATCCTTGAAAATGGTTAAATGTATAGCCGAAAGCGCTCGGATTAAAAAAAATATTCGGAAAGTTTTTATAAAATTTATCATCCGAAAAGAAAAAAAAATTTGATCACATGAGAAATTATATACAAAACTAAATAAAAGCACCTTGTCTGTCGTATTCAATGAAATATGCATATATATATATATATATATATATATATATATATATATATATATATATATATATATATATATATATATATACACACACACACACACATATATATATATATATATATATATAAACGGAAAAATTATTTTTGCCAAAGCGTTCATCTTCTAATTGACTTTATCAAAGTAAGAATCTTATTTTGCAAGAAGTATTTATAATCAGAAGAAAAAAAAATATCGCTAGCTCTTGGAGAATGTTTTAATCTAAGAACATTCATAAATATTACAGGGTGGTCCGAAAGTCTTGTCATCCGTATCAAAAAGTAATGACAGCAACAGAAGAACAAGTAATACAGTAATACAAACCACGTGTACTGTATTCGGTTTATTCACTTTCATTGTTGGGCTCCATGTTCTGTGTGATATTTTACGAAACTGTGCTTTGTTGATTGTTGCAAAGGCTCTCCGAACGGCGTTCTTCAACTAATGGATATCTTCAACTAATTGGATATCTTTGATGTGAAACTCTCTCCTTGAGCACTGAAATAGAAAATTATATTATGTATGGGTGACAAGACTTTCGAACCACCCTGGACAATGCTACTCTAAAGAAGGTTGTTTTTAAACTGGTGTAAGCTTCAATATATTAAAGAGGAATATTTCCCGCTCATCCGGGTTATAACGCGGAAGTCCAAGTTTATTTTCCTGCAAATAAATATAGTTTTTCTATAATATGCTTTTCCCTCAGACTTCAATTTTGACAATTCAAGAAATCAATTCCAGGCCCTTATGACAGCTGCCTCAAGAAAATAAAAAAGCGAACTAACCAATTTACTGAACATATCTAAATCAAGCACTGAAAATCATTTGTAACATCTTGGTTAGGTTAGTTGCTTTGATATGTGAGGTCTACATAAGTTTAGCGAATACATTTTTTCCGTCTTTTCTCTACTCGCTACTTAAACGTAATGAGAAGTTTCCGTTCTATAAAGGCGTAAACTTCGAAGACGAATGGGACATAAACCATCCCTCCTATCTATCTATCTATCTATCTATCTATCTATCTATCTATCTATCTATCTATCTATCTATCTATCTATCTATATTAATGAGAACAACAGAACAACAAGTAATACAGTAATACAAATCACATGCACTGGATTCAGTTTATTCATTTTCATTGACTCTGTCACACAGCGAGAAGGTCTGTATGAACACCATCCTTTTCGTGGCACAAAATGATGCGGCGCCATGTCCTGTGTGATATTTTACGATGTTGTTCTTTGTTGATTGTTGCAAAGGTTTTCCGAACGGCGTCCTTCAACAGATAGGTATTCTGGTATCGTTCATGTGAAACTCTCTCCTTGCTCTTGCCAGAATGCACACGATTATGCATCCATACACTTGCAAGCAACCTCTCTTCCAAACTGTAGAAGCACGTTTCAGCAATCTGAAATAGAAAATTATATTATGTACGGGTGACAATACTTTCAGACCACCTTGTACGTCTGGCTGACGGAATGTCTAGGTAAACTATGGTGAATGCTAAGTTAATTTTCTAAGTGGTGCTTAGAGGTGGTAAAAGGCCGAAATTATGGGGCAATCAGTGAGGATCGCGTTCACTACTCAGTCGTAATTGTTTTAGCGAGACAAGCTTGCTAACCATTACACCACTTCGAGTTAGCCAATGGGGAATGCTAAGTGATGTAATTTAATACCTAATAACTGAAAGTGAGAAAATGTTATTGTTGTTGTTGAATATTTTTATCTAATTATTATTCATTTAATTTTAGTCTGAGAAATTAATTTATGCGTTGATTTATTTTAAATAATAACAAATTTTGAAATATCTATATTTCTGAGATGAGGTATTATGTACATTATTTACATTATTCGGACTATTGCCCTCATCTTTGCCGCCATATTTATTACAACGTTTCGGCCGTTGTACGCTCCGGCCTTCTTCAGGTGGTTGGTATGTCGAACTGAACCCTTTATTTCGCTCACTGAGGTAGATTGTTCTAGTTCCACGTGCCATGTTTAATGGATGTCAGTTATCAGTTATCTCCTGTTAATTTCCCTCTGAAAGTTATCCACTGCCTAAACCGGGCATTGAACTCACACTCTTTGGGTCCTGTCACTGGATCTAACTAACGCCTTTATCCACTGTGCCATGTGTCCTTACCTTCAACGTCCTGTGAGTATCAAATTTCGAAGCCCTCTTTCCTCATAATATGCCCTAAACATTCCAACTGCCTCATTCAGATGCTACGTGTAAGTGTCCTTTTTTCTGTTTTCTCTAAAACTTCGTCGCTGCTCACTCCATGCCATCCTCAGCATCCTTCTGTAGAACCGCATTTCTGTTGCGTCAAGTTTCTTTTTCATCTGTGAGGAGATTGTCCAGCATTCACTGCCATATAGGAGGACTACCATTACGTTACGTAATGGTAGTTCAGTAACCTTTCTTTGTTTCTAACGAAAATTTCCTGTTTCCCGATTTGGTCAAAATTCCTACATAGGATTGAAATTTTGATGTCATAGAGGCCCGAAACTTTCTATGACCCGGAATAGACATCATCGAGGAAGCGTTTTGTTAGCAGTATTTTCGTATAAAACCAACTGGTGTTACAAGGTCAGAGTAATGTTGATGGCATTTCAGACAAAATCCTTAAAATCTTGACTTAATGTGAAAAGATGAAGGTTCACGCTTTAATAATGAAAACAATCGTCAACTACGGTAGGAACGAATCTTCTATCCGTCACATAACTTTTATTACAGTCTATTGTTATAATTGTTCTATTTTATTATTAGTCATTGTTGTTAATCTCTTATTGTTCCTAATAAGATCTACGGTAGGAACGAATCTTCTATCCGTCACATAACTTTTATTCCAGTCTATATTGTTATAATTGTTCTATTTTATTATTAGTCATTGTTGTTAATCTCTTATTGGGGCTAATAAGCTCTACGGTAGGAACGAACATTCTATCCGTCACATAACTTGTATTACAGTCTATATTGTTATAATTGTTCTATTTTATTATTTTTTAATCTCCTTTGTGTGTGTGTGTGTGTGTGTGTGTGTGTGTGTGTGTGTGTGTGTGTGCGCGTGTGTGCGTGTGTGTGTGTGCGTGTGTGTGTGTGTGTGTGTGTGTGTGTGCATGCGTGCTTCCTATCAGCGTTAGTGATCAATGCTTGAATCCGGGTCAGAATCAAATTTCAAAAACAGCTTTTCATTGTAGGCAGGCGGACCCATTGCACTTGGTCAGTTTAAATCAATGAACCGTGGACTTGATTGCTACGATTGATTGATTCGTGTTCTACAGCTTATCAACCTTTTGCAGATTATTTAAAGCCAGAAAATAATTTTAAAGAGCAAGTTTTTAGCGTTTTTTGTTTTTTTAAGAAAATTATGTGATACTGTAGTTATGGTCATCAGCGAGAAGATGAGCCGGAAATGCGATTTGAAGGTCGGGAACACTAGAAACAGGCAGTTTAAATATCTGGGAAGCGTCGTGATAGAGGACGGTAATTGCGACACTGAGATCCGTAGACGTATTGGGATGGCCAAGGACGCATTCCAAAAGCTGGGCAGCGTACTGCGAGACAGGAGGATTTCTTTGGTAACAAAGAAAAGAATACTGAACTGTTACGTGACATCTGTCCTCCTTTACGGCAGCGAATGTTGGACGATTTCCTCAAAGATGAAGAAGAGACTTGAGGCGATGGAGATTTGGCTCTACAGAAAGATGCTAAGGATATCATGGACCGAGTGTGTGAGCAACTATGGAATCTTGGAGGGAGGGGTTGCAAACAAGGAGGAGGCTTATACTTAATATCAGGAAGAGGCAGCTGAAGTCTCTGGGACACATAATGGGGAAGGAGGGCCTGGAGAATCTGATACTCACGGGTCGAATGGAGGGATAGAGAGAGACAGAGAGGAGAAAATAACGCGTGACATACTTGAGCAAGGAGCTTGTTGAGAGCTGCAAAGTGATTCTTACGAAAAATGGTGTCAAGATGGATAAACGTCTTATCTGAAATCCGGAGAAAAGAAATTCAATTAGTTTAGTGGAATGGACAATTATGCTGTTGCACACGGTATATATATATATATATATATATATATATATATATATATATATATATATATATATATATATATATATATATATATATATATATATATATATATATATATATATATATATATGTGTGTGTGTGTGTGTGTGTGTCTATTAAACTTACATTACTCATTAGACATCACTTAACATCCTCCATAATTCACCTTGACTCTCAGTTCACCAGATGAATGTTTATGAGAGTTTCTTAAATTAAAAATTTCTAAAAAAAATAACGACATTTTTACTTCTGTTTATAAATGCTTGTTGCAAAATAAAATCCACACATTTGCCTTGATAAAGTCCATCAGAACACGCAACATGGCTAAAAAAACTTCTAAATTGTTCCGCCCATTCAATTTCACTCACAAGGCATCATTTTCGAGCATTTTCCAACAGTACCACCCGCTTGGTTCATCGCCCGAGATCAATCACCCGTAATCAGATTCGAAACCGGAGTTTTAGGTACTGAAAGCGAATATTCTAACTACATTGCCACGCGTCCATAACTAGCCTGTGCTAGTAAGAATGACTGAACAATGACTATAAGAATCTGTCAAAAAGTGGAAACCTGAGAAATTGTTTTGTTGGGAAATTCTGAGGATAAATTTCTGGAGAGATAGGAATATTTGTACTAATCTAAAAATAAAATAAAACAAAAAAGACATAATAATTTACAAATAATTCATCGAAAGACGTAGAGAAATAAGTAATTCATGAACAATTACGTTTTCCTTTAATTAATATGTATATAAAGGAGTGTTTTCCCTGATTGAAAAAAGGTCTACAGTTAACGATTACCGTCGGAATGTGCAGTTTCCCTTTCATATGACTTCACAATCTTATCTGGTAATTATCAATTTCACTGCTTAAAAAAGATTTTAAAAAAACAGGGATAACGACTCAAACTGAAAATAATGTTTCTCTTCTCTCTCTCTCTCTCTCCCCTCTCTCTCTCTATTACAGTGGATCCTCGGTTCACGAATTTAATTCCTAATCTGAAATGTTCGTAAATCGAAACTATTTTTCCAATAGGAATCAATGTTGAGAAAAAAGTCACAGTACAATAAAATTGGAATATACATATATGTAAGAGATCCGGATATAAGAGACCCGGATATAAGAGAAACCCGGATATAAGATAGATTTTCTCTGGTCCCAAATCAGAGCCTGTGTTAATGTATATATAATAGACCAAACCCGGATATAAGAGAAACCCGGATATAAGAGACTCCGTCTCCGGTTCCGACAACTCTCTTATATCCGGGTTACACTGTATATGTATATACAGTTAATACGGCGGTCGACTCAGAAATGATTCCGTTCGGGTTAACTCGGTTCGGCAACGTTGTTCGATAACCGAGACATTTTCATCTCGAATTTTCTGTTCGAAAACCAATTTGTTCGACATGTGAGACATTCGAGAACCAAACCTGTTGTATTTAACAATATATATGTGATCTGCTGCCTCTATACATTATATATATATATATATATATATATATATATATATATATATATATATATATATATATATATATATATATATATATATATATATATAATAAAAACAATTTATATGTATTGCTAGTTAATTCTTTATATAAATTGTTTCTTTATAATACAAACTATAAGATGTACACTGTAATATATTTACGACATCAGATCCGCAGCACAGTAATAATCAGAATCTTAAATTTTGTGGAAAACTACTACGACATTTTTATTCTAACAATTGGATTATACTAAGTTCATTTCCCTATCACAGATAAATACATGTAATAAGAAAGATTTCGTGGGTTTATAACTTCAAACAAAAGTCTCACTTGATCGATTTGAACAAGAACTCTAGCGTCGCGGCATCGTACGCTCCAAAACATATACTCAACTGTCAATAAATAGAACAATTTAAAAAAAAAACATCTTTCGGTCTGCACATAATTTGTCTTAGTGTTTACCTGTGTAAGGGAAAAGATGACAATTTGAAATTGTCAAAAGTACTTGGCATGTGCCTTCCATCTGACAACAACTCGAATATAAGAATCTTATTATTCAAGGAATTGATAGTAAGTTAAGTCTTGATATATATATATATATATATATATATATATATATATATATATATATATATATATATATATATATATATATATATTTGTATATATACACACACACACACACACACACACACACATATATATGTGTGTGTGTGTGTGTGTATATCTTATAGACACTCTTTTAATGTATGTTGGGTTAAAAATAAAAATCCATAACATTTTTAGAAATTGCTTTGTTTACTTTAAGGATGAGAAACTGAGCACATACGGCTTTCGAGAAAAATCTGAAGGAGTATATGTGCTTTGAGATAAATAGAACCTTGCGAAGGCTTGAGGCTCGCCGTAGCCAAGAGGACTAAATCACGATGAACCAGGCGCTGGTTTCTCCTACAAAGAGTAACACAGGCTCGAATCCTACCGGTTGTCACATCTTCCTTATTAAGTTTTTTTTTTTTTCGAATGCGCAGGCCGGTAGACGAAATAAACATTGTTTTAAAAAAAACGGACCGTCCCTCTGAAATACGGTTATCCACTAAAAATAACGTTTGAAGCGATAAAAATGGATACACGTGTGTGATTAAACATCCCTTTCTAAACATTTCGCCCACGGATGTCCTTACAGCTAGGCAAGGCCAACTTAACCTTTTTAATAAATATACACCAGTCAATTTCAACGTCTATATTTGCTAATTTATATTTTCTTACCGAAATGTAAATAAAGGAAGTTTATGCAATTAATGGATTTTTTTTTAAAATTCAAGATATTAGATTAAACGCTATTTTTAATGGATACGTGTGTATGATTAGACACTCTTGATTTATGGCAATTCACCTATTGAAGAAAATGACGCGTTGGAAAGTCTTGATAGAATAAATCCCGAATGCACGTAGCATTGTCCAAGGAAATTATTCGTGGAAAACAGTTTTTTTCTACATGGATTAAGAAAGAACATGGCTGCTCCAGTTACTGCTACTTATATAAGACGTTTCGTACTGAGAAAGATAATATTCAGAAAATGAACAATTGGACCTGGTCTGAACAGTAACATCAGCAAAAACCAACGCCAGCTGATAAGTTTAGAGACAGAATGCAAAGATTATGGAAACGGATTTGTTGTCAACAGTAAATGAAGGAATAATGTACATCGATGTTGGAAAGTATCAGACCGTGTGTCTGTAATACAGCTCATTATTCAAAAAAAAGAGAAAGAAAAAAAAACATACGAATGTCAACAAACAAAATGGATTCAGAATGCCTAGCCAACAAAACCATGAAGTTTTATTTTGAAAAGGCTGACTTCAAAAAGTTCAGACTTCATCCAAGAGCCACGATAGGCACAAGGCTGAACCGAGTCATTCAAAGAACAAGGCAGAAAGATCCGACTTTTCCTTTGGATAATTTTTTTTTTAAGCTTTTCACTCCAATCAAGGCTGGAAGCCACTAGCACGCAAGGGGTTACAGAAGGTTTGGAGCGAGAGCAGATAGGAATGATGTGGAGAAGGGAAGTGGATAGATCAAGGCAACTGGAGATGTCGATTGACGTTACACTTAAATAGTTGGAGATTATATTTGTCAGGGAAACAGGAATATGGAAGGGAGTTCCACTGGCGAGATGTGCTAGACATGAAGCTATTGGAGTAAAAGAGACGTCTACATCTAACAGTTTCAACGGTGAAGGGGTGGGAACTGGATGCTAGCCTCGTAGGACGTTTAAATTCATGAGGCCTTTTTCTTTTTTTTTTTTTTATAGATAAAAGTATTTAAGCAAACGCTCTGTTTTATACTTGTATCTATAAAAAAAAGAACGTTAAACATAATATATATAAATGTCTTTAAATAAATTGTCGGACTATGTCCAATTCTAAAATATATATATTATATTATATTTTTTTATTATAAGCGGTTATAATAAAAACATTTTACCATCGACTGGACAAGTACACTCACAGTATTGAAACATGAAAGCTTTTGTGTAGCGATTTAAAAATGTTTTTATTATAACCTCTTATAATAAAAATATAATAATAATATTTTGCTTTATTTTTTATTGAATACTTTTTTTAAAAAGTAAATGCTACGAACTTTGTATTTTTAATCCATTTTCTCTTATTTTTATATATATATATATATATATATATATATATATATATATATATATATATATATATATATATAGTTTTCAATGGTCAAGTTTGCTTTCGTTTGTTCTTTAATACTGTAGTAGCAGGAGCAGTTGCATGTCACCGTTATTTCTTACCTCCCTTTGGTATTTTTTACTGCATCATAAAGTCAGTTTATGAGCCAATAAAAAACTTTTACCAAACAATTTCGGTAACGCTTTTGAATAGTATTTTTCCAAGCGTAGCTTAGATGTGGCACTAAGGCGAAAGCATGGGGGTACCCGGCGAGGATCGAACTCATTATTCAGTCGTAACTGTTTTAGCGAGACACGCTTGCTAACGATTACACCACGCCTGTATGCTTTTGAATATGTACTATATAGCTGGGCGGCGGAAAACTTTTCCATGTGGGTGATGACACAAAAAAGGTTGGGAACTCCTGGTAAATACTAATCGATATAATACACACTTACCAATAAACTTTTGGAATATAATTCCTTACAAGATGACTATGCATATAAATGAAGGCCACTCCGAGGGAGACAGTGGAAACTCATGTCTTCAGAGTAATTTTCTTTCATGGTCATATTCGTCTCTAAGTAGAATTTCATCAAAAGCGATCACGGGTACTGATAGGTGATGAATTATTTTCTACCCTACAACCCCTTTCTTCACAGATGCAACGACGCAACTTCATCGCTGTTCTACCGCTATTTCCATGGAAAATGTCCGGACGAGCTACATTCCTTAGTCCTAAAAAGATAAAACCTTTACATCTAAAACCCGCCATGACATTAACACAGGAACAAATTTTCTTCATTCTCATCATCTTCCATTTATAAGAAGTATGTTCCATTTACACAACTTCTTCCTAAGAACCGCAGTTTTCTGGAACAGTCTTCCGAGAGGGCGCTTGAGCTCTTCTATGACCAACCGTTAACTGTCGTCCGTCTACTCGTCATCTGCACTTACTTTCCCCTGTTCCCTCCTACGTTACATTTAGCGAGCGTCTACCTTGAGTAGCTTGTGGGCTTTGCATTGAGTGAACATTTAATAAAAAAAAATATACAGTGTAACCCGGATATAAGAGAGTTGTCGGGACCGGAGAAGAAGTCTCTTATATCCGGGGGTTTCTCTTATATCCGGGTTTGGTCTATTTTGTTTAGGTAAGTATGGCTCTAATTTGGGACCAGAGAAAATCTACACGTGCGCGTGCACACACACACACACACACACACACACACACACACACACACACACACACACACACAAACATGCGCACACACGCACAGACGCACACACTAGTTAAGAACAATGGATATGGGGAGAGGAACTTGAACAATCTACCCCGTCGATCAGTTCTAAATTTCAAGATTACCCAGATCGCCTCGCATCTGGCACTGGGTGAATGTTTTGGTTTGGTTAGGTTCATTTTGTTTAGCGGCTTATCAACACCTCTGTGGGTTATTTAATGCTGAAATCTAAATATTCTGAACAATTTTATGGCTTCAAGTAAATATATTTTCGACACAATTTTATACCTTCAACTACAGATAAAATGTATTTTCGTAATTTTACTATTAATATATATTCTTGTTATTTTTTATGAATATAAATGAATTGCTGGTATTTTTTTTTACTATAAAAATGTATTTTTTATACTTTTATCGTATTTTGTTTTTGTTTGGGGGTTACTATTTGCCCATAGCTGGGACCCTAACAGGTGTAACTACACCGACTGAGTCGGACCCGGTAACAACAGCAATTAAGAAATGGTTCTACGCTCCTCAAAACCATCCAATCTCCCGAGTAGAGGCCTTGCTACCGGATGTAGCTTACCGTAATATCCTGGATTACTGGGCGATTGTAAATAATGATTCATTTCTTTGCGTCAAAATTAAACGTGATATTTTCCCTCAAATATGTACTGAATAAGTTTCGTCAGTATTTCGATACCTATTTCGATACCTATTGACATCATGTACATATGTCATCTTTTAATCATACGACTATTAACCAGATATTCATGTAAATCCTGAAAATATTAACGATAGCTTTAAAACCTCAGATATAAAATAAATATATGTGGGAAAAAAAAAACAGTATAATTAAAGAGAAAAGGAGAACATTATTTACCAATGCGTTTCGTCCTCTGGTGGATTTTATTATAAATATAAACATTATAAAAATAAAGATTTTATTTTGCAGCATTTCTTTATACACAGAAATAAAAATATGGTTTAAATATTTGAAAAAATACCAAAATATCTCGTTTTAATGTGTTTTTTAAAGAAATGTATTGTGACCCTCAAAAAATTTCCCTGCAGTGTGTGTATGTGTATTGAAGAACGTTCGTGAATGTATATATTAATATATGTATATATATCTGCCCCCCATATATATATATATATATATATATATATATATATATATATATATATATATATATATATATTTAAAGACATTTTATGATATGTTTAACGTTCTTTTTATAGATACAAGTATTTAAGCAAATGCTCTGTTTTATATATTTTTATAAAACAGAGCATTTGCTTAAATACTTGTATCTATAAAAAGAACGTTAAACATATCATAAAATGTCTTTAAATAAATTGTCGGACCTTGTCCAATTCAAATATATATATATATATATATATATATATATATATATATATATATATATATATATATATATATATATATATATATATAACCAAGTCTAGGATTGGTGTATACGCAATAAATTCCAATAACCAACAATTACTATTCTTAAAAGAGTGCTCAATACAGAGTAGAGCATATATAATTGTTTATTTAAAAATTATACATAAATATGTTATATCAAATTTCATCATATAATTTAATACTTATTGGTTAGAATAAATTCTATTTTAGTAAAACCCCAACTTTAAAGATTTAATAGCTATTATAACCTTACTTCGTTGTCAAGTTTTTTGAATTCCCGTGTACTTGTATTTTGATTGGTCATTCTTGCTTATATAACAGCGTTTACCCCTTACGAAGGATCGTTAATTAATTTGAAACTTTTAAAACCCTTTATTCTACAGTCAACATCATCACTTGATAAGACACCGGAGGTGTTGAAACAAAATGGCTATTTTTGTAGTGATTTTATAACATATTTATGTTATAATTTTTAAATAAACAATTATATATATATATATATATATATATATATATATATATATATATATATATATATATATATATATATATATATATATATATATTCTGGGTTCTTGCTTTCTAGCCAACTTCGATCTTCAAAAATTTAAATGCAATACCAATCGTTATCTACTGTTTACTTAATTCCTCCTCTTTTATTGTTTTCTCTTCTTAATAGAGATTTTTTTCATATTCTCTCACAAACAGTAACCCCTCGTGTCTTAGTCGCTTTATTAACTTGGTATGAAATTGATTCCATATATGTATGCATATATATATATAATTAAGTAATTCATTGAGTCTGAAAGAAACTTCAACAGAATGCAGAAAACACTGGACGGCCGTTTCGTCCTATATTTGGGACTCATCAGCAGTGCGCATCCACTACCGAGAATTGAAACCCTAACAGTTGAGTTATCAAGCAAACGTCATACCAACAGTACCAACGGTGACGAAGAGGTAGCAAATCAGACTCAATATAGCGCCGCTCGCTCACATATTCCGTGGTGGTACTCAGCTGAAATTCTCTGTAACCATAGGACTGTGGCCCCGGGAGCCACGACTACTATCACCAAGCCGCTCAAACTGAAGCATTAGAAGCCGGATCAAGCAATGATATACACATGATATCATGTGTCATATGTCAGGGTTTCAATTCTCGGTAGTGGATGCGCACTGCTGATGAGTCCCAAATATTGGACGAAACGGCCGTCCAGTGTTTTCTGCATCCTGTTGAGGTTTTTTCAGACTCAATAAATTACTTAATTATAATTATCAAATCCTCCTAACAATTTCTATCATATATATATATATATATATATATATATATATATATATATATATGTGTGTGTGTGTGTATGTATATATATATATATGCTTTAACCCATATGCAAACATCTATGTATGTATATATGTGTCTTTAAATTTTTCAATTTAAGAACGCTCAAAAATATTCTTATGGCTGTGAAAGGTAAACTATGGAGGATGATAAGTGACATAATTTAATGCCTAATAAACGAAAGTGAGTAAATATTATTGCAGTTGCTTTATTTATTTTTTGTTTATATTTATTTATTTACGTTTTTATATTAATATAATTATTATTGTATTTTAATTTGATGAATTACTTATGTATGTATTTATTTTAAATAATACAAAGTTTTGATTTAACCGTTTTCTTTTTTTTTGTAATATTTTATGGTCATCTATATTGGCTTACATTTACCTTGATAAAGTCCATTATCGAACGAAATGCGTTGGTAAAGAAAAGCTTTCTTTTCTTCTTTATGCATATTAATGGTAACATATATGTTTTTGTAGGTTCATCAGTCAGTACCCGCTCCACATGGTCGGTGCACGTATGATGTGTAGTAACATCCCCGGCCTGGTCGGTAAACAGAAACGGTTATGTCGCATCCACCAAGACGTGATGATCAGTTTGAGAGACGGGGTTCAACTCGGGGTCAAAGAATGTCAGTTTCAGCTACGGAATCAACGTTGGAATTGCAGTACACTCGATCGAGACGCTTCCGTCTTCGGCAAAGTGATGCTCAGAGGTAAGAAATTTCTTCTTTTTTTTTTTCGCCTTTCTTTATCAGACCGGCACTTTCAAGGAACATTTCGCAGAAATAAGCAAAATGGCGAGGAATGTGTATACATGTGTTTGTGATGCATAGCCCCCTCGTGGGAAGGGGGTCCCATCTCGTCTTCTCTTGGCCAGAGACGCGAAATCTTGTTTTGGGTCCAGAAATGAGAAAACTCCAATACGGATAATTTTAACTTATTTTAATTAATGCTTACATGTTGACGTGTGCTATCCAATGGGGTTTGTTCCCTCTCGGCGGGGAGCCGTTTCAGACACGAAAGTGAACACGTTTATATTCCTTGACGTGTAATAACAAACTCCCTGAAAAAAAAAATTCAGTCATTCCCACGCTGGTTCGGCCAATCAAAATCAACTACCTTATTTTGGTTTGCATCTGACCTCGGAGGTCAACCTCCGGAAGTCACAGCTGAGATACAATTCTCCCTAAAAATAATAGTTTGCTGAACTATTGTTTAATGTTTGGTTTAATTAATATGATATGGTGCGATCAAGATGGATTGAAATAGACATGGATTATATTGTAACTTTCTGATGTTTCTTCTTCTGCAATGTTCATTTCTCTTAGATACAAAATTTGAAACTGTAGCATGCCCAAAGTATTAAGCAAAAGAGAGTTGAAATTATTAAAATAACATTTATGCCGGACAACAGATCTCCGGATTGCGATATTTAATATATACCGGTTAAACCGGTAATAACTACAGTGCTGGAACATTACAGTGAAAGTGTAGTTTAATCTCTTGATCATCAATGGATGTTGATTAAAGTTTACGATACCGAGATATTTAACTATCAAATTACATTGTATAACGTCCCCCTTTTGCAAATTAGCACATTGTCTTCATTTTGCCCGCCATTTATTGCTTCACGGTGATGCTATTTGGCTTTTGGTTTCTGGGTCATCCCTATTGTTTTATTCTTCAGTTTACGAAGAAAAAAAACCGTCGGTACGGAAGATGTTAAGAAAAGGGAAATATTTCAGTGAAATTCTTTTTTACCTTCCTGAAGACAAAAGCAATGAAGATTATTTTAATATTTCTGTTTTGAGCGCCAGTGACATGACGTTCTTCAAGATTTTTACGACAGTTTTAGAAAAGTTTATTTAAAAAGTGACCAGGCGTTGACAGTGAAGACCAAGCTTAGTGAAGACCAGGCTTCAAAACATAATCATAGTTTCATTATTAGCACTGTATTTTCTAGGGGTCTGGCTCGTGACTTATTATTCTTCTACGTGCCGGGACGCTTCAGAACGTTGGCGATATCGGATCTCCACAATTTCCTGTTCTTTGTAGCTCTCTATAGTTTGGTTTGGTTTGCTTTCTTTTACGACATTCCAACCTCTCCACTGCCTGAACCGGGTATTGAACTCACACTCTTTGGGTCTGTCACTGGATCTAACCAACGCCTTTATCCACTGTGCCATGTGTCCTTGTGGAGAACTTTCAGAGGGAAAATTACCAGTAGATAACTGATAACTGACATCCATCAAACATGGCTCGTGGAACTAGAACAGTCTACCCCAGTGATCGAAATAAAGGGTTCGGTTCGAAATTCCAACCACCTGAAGAAGGCCGGAGCGTACAACGGCCGAAACGTTGTGACAAATATGGCGACAAAGATGAGGACAATAGTCCGACTAATGTAAATACTGTACATAATACCTCATCTCAGAAATATAGACAGAATAAATTTTCATCAACAACCTTCGCCATGTCATTTGTTCTGAACGGGGTATTTGTATTGAAGGCACATCTATTTACTCCTGTCTGTTAGTCTGATCGGTTTGATAAAGTTAAATTGGCAGCTAAACTGAAAGAAAAAAATCTACAATCTGTTGTTAATTGTGAAAAGACTTAACTTAATCTCCAAAACGAAACTACACTCTGTTGATCATCTGAGAGAATCCTTTCTGACTTCAATCAATATGGCTGATGCTAACCTCCAGGAGAATGACTAATTCCGCCTACTCTGACTAACATTTTCCTCTGACCTCTAATGGAAAGATTATATTGAATCAATTGCCAGGTCTGCTGATAGGAAATTTGGTTCGCTGTGTCGTGCTAGACAATTTTTCTCACCAGAATTTATCTTACATATTTATTTGTCCTTGCTTTGAATATTGCTGCCAATTCTGTTCCGGTGTTCCTGCTATATATTTAGAGATTCTTGATAAAATTCAAAGAAGGGTCTGTAATGTAATCGATCCCAACCAGGCGTCTCAATTTCACTCACTTTCTCACCGTCGTGACGTGGCTTCCCTCTGTCGTTTCTACAAATACTTTCTTCGTGTTTCTTGCTTTCCAGTCAACTTTGATCTTCAAAAATTTAAATGCAATGTCAATTTTTATCTTCTGTCTTTTATTGTTTCCTCTACTTAGTAGTGTTTTATTATTGTTGTTGTTTTTTCTCATATTCTCTAAGACTTAGTAAACCGTTATGTCTTCGTGGCTTTAATTCCTTGAACGGAGGGAGTGAAATGATTTTTAAAAAAAGAAAAAAAAACAAAAAAAAAAACAAAAAAACAAACAAAGGGTAAAAAAATGGAACTGATTAACAAAGAATTAAAAAGGCAAAAAATGGCGGTTTTAGCAAAAAGAAGAGAAAGGATGTTTTATTAACGATCTAAAGAAGTGGCGCGAAAATCAGCTACAAAAAAAAGAATAGAAGACAGTAAAGAGAAGAAAGTAGTCGCAGAAAGACAAATAAAAAAGAAAACAGAGAAGAAAAGTCAAGAGAACGACAGAAAAAAAGCAACTAACGAAGAAAACTAAATGATGCAATCTTTTTATAAGCGACCGCACCTAAAATGATGTACAACACAGCTCCAAGGACGAACAGT
>OZ038512.1:29928797-29948797 GCA_964036315.1 Acanthosepion esculentum
TGTAACCTTTTATCTCGTGTAGTTCTCGGGTGTTTTTTTCCAGGGTTAACATTACTGTAAAAAAAATCACTAAATCTGGTTCTTAATAGGGCAGTGGTACTTCTGATTTTGTTACTACCACGTGTAGGGGAAAACGTTTAAAGAATCCTCCCTTGCTGCTGTCGTGTAGCAAAGTGCCGCCGGTGGAGTTTCGAACCAAGGGAGACAATTCCGCAGCTGAATGTCAACGCTAAAAAATAAATTTTGCTCAGTGCTAGGAAATATTATTTTTCAGCGCATTCACGTCCCATATTCTCTTCTTGGTTTGGTTTGTTTTACGGCATATCAACCTCAATGTTTATTTAATGCCGACAACATTTTAGGATAGATTCGTATGAATAGAATATATATTCTTTGGTTTAGACTGGTTCGGTTTATTTTGTTTTACGGCATATCATCCTCAATGGGTTATCTAATACCGACAAGATTTTAATTGCTGTTAATATTTTCTCTTCAAAAATGTATTGCTGGCAATATTTTTTCCTAAAAAATGTATTGCTGGCAATATTTTTTCTTAAAAAATGTATTGATGGTAATAATTTTTCATCAAAAATGTATTGCTGGTAATATTGTTTTTCAAAAATCTATTGCTGGTAGATTTTTTCCTCAAAAAACTATTGCTGGTAATATTTTTTTTTTAAATGTATTGCTGGTAACATTTTTTCATAAAAAATATACTGCTTGTAATATTTATTTTCTTCAAAAATGTATAGCTGGTAATATTTTCTTCAAACAATGTATAGCTGGTAATATTTTCTTCAAAAATGTATAGCTGGTAATATTTTCTTCAAAAATGTATAGCTGGTTATATTTTCTTCAAAAATGTATAGCTGGTAATATTTTCTTCAAACAATGTATAGCTGGTAATATTTTCTTCAAAAATGTATAGCTGGTAATATTTTCTTCAAACAATGTATAGCTGGTAATATTTTCTTCAAAAATGTATAGCTGGTAATATTTTCTTCAAAAATGTATAGCTGGTTATATTTTCTTCAAAAATGTATAGCTGGTAATATTTTCTTCAAAAATGTATAGCTGGTTATATTTTCTTCAAAAATGTATAGCTGGTAATATTTTCTTCAAACAATGTATAGCTGGTAATATTTTCTTCAAAAATGTATAGCTGGTAATATTTTCTTCAAAAATGTATAGCTGGTAATATTTTCTTCAAACAATGTATAGCTGGTTATATTTTCTTCAAAAATGTATAGCTGGTAATATTTTCTTCAAACAATGTATAGCTGGTAATATTTTCTTCAAAAATGTATAGCTGGTTATATTTTCTTCAAACAATGTATAGCTGGTAATATTTTCTTCAAAAATGTATAGCTGGTAATATTTTCTTCAAACAATGTATAGCTGGTAATATTTTCTTCAAACAATGTATAGCTGGTAATATTTTCTTCAAAAATGTATAGCTGGTTATATTTTCTTCAAACAATGTATAGCTGGTAATATTTTCTTCAAACAATGTATAGCTGGTAATATTTTCTTAAAACAATGTATAGCTGGTAATATTTTCTTCAAACAATGTATAGCTGGTAATATTTTCTTCAAAAATGTATAGCTGGTTATATTTTCTTCAAAAATGTATAGCTGGTTATATTTTCTTCAAACAATGTATAGCTGGTAATATTTTCTTCAAACAATGTATAGCTGGTTATATTTTCTTCAAACAATGTATAGCTGGTAATATTTTCTTCAAAAATGTATAGCTGGTAATATTTTCTTCAAACAATGTATTGCTGGTAATATTTTTTCATAAAAAATGTATTGTTGGTAGTATTTATTTTTTACAAAAATGTATTACTGGTAATGATTTTTTCTCCAAAAAATTATTGTTTGTATTAAAACCTATCTTTACACATTCATAGTGTTTTGAGCCCAGTTTGGGGGGTAAACTATTTACCTATAGCTGGGACCCTAACAGGTGCTACCACCTGGTGGACCTGGTAACACCAGCAATTAAGAGGTGGTCCCATGCTCCTTAAAACCTCCTGATCAGTGGCCTTGTTGTTGGATGTAGTTTATCGTCACACTCAGGACGCCTCTGTTCTTGGCCTATGTTAGAATCATTATCATGAAGATGACTTCAGAAAAATTCCGTAATTTATCGATTTAAGTCCCAACGTTAGACTGACTATATAGGTAGGACGACTCAGCTGTTACAGAAGAGAATTGCTAAACGTGTGCTAACGTGCATGAGGAAAAGTCGACCCGAAAATTTGCAGAAGTGTTCCGTTACACACGGGTCGGTCTTCTAAGAACTTCTCGTTAAATATTGCAATGACCATCGTCGATCTGTGAGGATACGTTCTCAGTGTTGTGCGGATCACGTCTTGTCGGCCTCATCTTTCAAACAAAAAAAAACCATCTCGTAGCCCAGCCTTGTTGCACCATTACTACTCTCGCCCATGAACCGAGATGCACAGCTCGTCAGTAAATCGGGAATTTGATCAACTGATTATGGTCAGGCAACTGAGAAATATATTTATGCTATTTTGTAGCCAATCCTAATTCAGCAAGACAAGACATGTATATGTTAACACATCCAAGCAATTAAGATCAGAAGCCATGAGGTACATTTCTTCTTCTTCTCCTTGTTCTTGTTCTTGTTCTTGTTCTTGTTCTTGTTCTTCTTCTTCTTCTTCTTCTTCTTCTTCTTCTTCTTCTTCTTCTTCTTCTTATTATTATTATTATTATTATTATTATTTCCCCCATATTTTTAAACATTTCTTCCAACATTCATTTTTCTTCTCGACTTTTACCCCTTTTCCTTTTGCGTCTTCTCTTTTGTCTTTTTGTCAGAGTTTTTTACTTTTCACTTTTTCTCGCTTCTTCTTCTTCTTCTTCTTCTTCTTCTTCTTCTTCTTCTTCTTCTTCTTCTGTTTTCTTCTTCTAATTATTTTTGTTCTTCTTCATCATTTTTTTCTTCTTCTTCACCTCTGTTTTCCTCTTCTTCTTCTTCAAATCTTCTTCTGCTTCTTCTTCTTGACCATCTGTTTTCTTTTTCGAATTCTTTTTCGTCTTCTGTTTTCTTCTACTACTACTTCTTTTACTTCTTCGCCATCTGTTTCTTCTTCTTTTTCTTCACCATCTGTTTTCTTTTTCTTCTACTTCTTTTTCTTCTTCGCCATCTGTTTTCTTTTTCTACTTCTTTTTCTTTTCCTACTTTCTTCTTGTACTTCATTTTTCTTCTTCTTCTACTTCTTTTTCTTCTTCGCTATCTGTTTTTCTTCTTCTTCTTCA
Organism: Acanthosepion esculentum; assembly: GCA_964036315.1. Lineage (NCBI taxonomy): Eukaryota > Metazoa > Mollusca > Cephalopoda > Sepiida > Sepiidae > Acanthosepion > Acanthosepion esculentum. Next base: position 29,932,086 of record OZ038512.1, read on the forward strand.
CCATCAGTTTTCTTTTTTTTTCTTCTTCGCCATCTGTTATCATTTTCTACTTCTTTTTCTTCTGTTTTCTTCTTCTTTTTCTTCTTCTACTACTATTACTATTACTTTTTCTTCTTATGTTTTCTTCTTCTTCTTCTTCTTCTTCTTCTTCTTCTTCTACTACTACTACTACTACTATTACAATTAATTTTTCTTCTGTTTTCTTCTTCTTCTACTTCATTTTCTTCTTCTGTTTTCTTCTTCTTCGCCATCTGTTTTCTTTTTTCTACTTCACAATTTGTTTACTTTCTCTTCTTCACCATCTGTTATCTCCTTCTACGTCACCACTTTATTTTCCTTTTTCTTCTTCACCATCTGTTTTATCCTTCTTCTTGTTTTTCTTCTTCTTCTTTAGCATATACCATATCTTCTTTTTCTTCCTCTCGCTTTTTTCTCCCGTCTCTTTTGATGTCTCATCTTTTTTATTCTTTCATTCATTCTTTGCTTTTCTACACCTTCTTCACAGTTTTTTTTTTATCTTTCACTCTAATTAACTTCTCATTTTTACTGTCACTTTTTCTTTCTATCGAACCACTTCTTTGGTCCTTTTTCCATTTTATTTTTTATTTTATTTCTTATTCTTCCTCAATACGAACAAGTTACTTCTTCTTTCAAACTCAAATTCGTTTTCTTCCTCAACTAAATCTCTTTCATCAGTTCCCTTGTAATTTGTTGTAGGCCAGTTATTCTTCTGGTTACTCGACTTCAAAGTGCCCGCAAAATGCCGGCAAGACTAAATACTGAAAATATAAACAGCAACCACCCACGACCTACAATCACCATGAGAAGACTTTGGAACCTGTAGTAAAACTTTCACATTTCTGGATAATAGCCCAGATTATACCGCTCAAGGCACTCTCTTTCAACAGCTCAAGATTCAGTATGTACGAATTTATATTTATCTATTGGAGATGCTTCAATTTGGCGTGTCGACGTTAGTGATCATGACTCTCCACAACTTCCTATCCTTTGTAGCTCTTGATTTTTATCTTTTCAATTTTTATAGTAATTTTTATCCTTTTCTATCTACTGACTCACCATTTTGTCACCTATTCACATAAGCTAACCCGGAAAGTGGCTCGCTGACACCTCCTTTCTCTTTCGCCTTTGCCTTGTGCTGTGTAAAAAATTTTCCACGCCCTCCGTCCTCATTATATATTCCAGTCTCTTTCTGATTTTAAGTATAAATGTCCTTTTTGTTTCTACTTTCCATAAAGCTTCGTCGGTGTCTACACTGGTGTTCTCAGTATCCTTCTGTGGAACTTTATCTGTTTTCTCAATTCTTCTTTCGTCTGTGAGGTGATCTTTTCAAGCATTTCACCCCAAGCAAGGCGGGAGTGCCACTCGTACGCAGGGGATTACAGAGAGTGAAAGTAGGAGAAAAGACTGGCGACTGGGGGGTGGGGCGAGGAAAGGATAAAAGATGAACGGAGTTCAAGTCAACAGAAGATGGCGGTTGACGCTTCATTTAAATTTTTGAAGATTGTAGTTATCAGGGAAGTAAGTAAGAGGAAAGGAGTTCCACAGTCGGGAAGTGCGAGAAAAGTAACTGTTGGAGTAGAAGTGGCGGTTGCATCTAGTTATTGCAATAGTAAAAGGGTGGGACCTTGATGCCAATCTGGTAGCACGCTAAAATTCATATAGTCGGGGTACCAGGGAAAAACGCTCGCCAGAACAGTTGCCATGAAAATATTTATAGAAAACACAGAGTGAAGCCGCCTCGTGTCGGTGAGAAAGTGACTGAAGTCGAGATGCCAGGTCAGGATCGATTACATTGCAGATCCTTCTTTGGATTTTGTCAATAATCTCAAGATGAACAGCAGGGGCACCAGACCAGACATGACAACAGTATTCAATGCACGGACGAATGGTAGATTCGTAGATGTGTAAGATGGATTCAAACGAGAAAATACTTCTGGCACAAGACAGAGAACCAATATTCCTATCAGTAGATGCATCTATTGATTAAACTGTGCATCATTCACTGTCATGTAGAAGGATTGATAGTACATAACAGTCCAGCACTTTTTTCTTTCTTTCTAACGAAATCTTTCTGTTTCTTAATATTTTGTTTAACGTTTGGAAGGCATCTTTTGCTACCCTAAAGCACCTTCGGATTTCTGTATCAGATTTTCTATAATATGTTAAAGTATTTATCCGGTACTTAAATTGTTTTACTTGCTTGAATTTGACATCTCCCAGTCGTGGCTCGTATCTTGGGCTGTTTTTCTTGCTGATAACCATACATTCTGTCCTGTTACAATTAGTAGTTAGTCTTTTCTTCTCGCTTTCTTTTCTTACCTTGTTTGCTATCAAGAAGGTGTTATCTGCGTGTCTAGTGTTGTAAATTTTGTTGGTTGGTTGATTTTGTTTAGCGGCATATCAGCACCTCTATGGGTTATTTAATGCCGAAATCTACTTATTTTGAACACAATTTTATGGCTTCAACTAAATATATTTTGAATGCAATTGTATGCCTTCAATTAGAGATGTTGATAATTTTGCTATCTTACTATAAATAGGTATTGTTGTTTGGTTGATTTTGTTCCAACGCCGAAATCTAAATATTCTGTAAGTAATTTTATACTTCCATGATTAGTATCTGTCTATACTTCTCAGATGAGGTATTATGCACACTATTTACATTGTTCGGACTATCATCCTCATCTTTGTTGCCATATTTATCACAACGCTCCAGCCTTCTTCAGGTGGTTGGAATGTCGAACCAAACCCTTTATTTCGCTCGCTGGGGTATGTGTCCTTGAAGACATTTGTGTATGAATTTCTGAGTATTATAAACTTAATGTCTTCAGCAATCATTTTTTACCAGTGCTCATATTGCAATTTTCGTTGTTATCGTTACCTTTCTCTGGCACTCCTTATAGCACAATGGATAAAGGCGTTAGTGAGATCTGGTGACAGGACCCCAAAGTGTGTGAGTTCAGTACCTGGCTAAGGCGGTGGAGAACTTGGAGAGGGGAATTAACAGGAGTTAACTAATAACTGACATCCATTAGACATGGCACGTGGAACTAGAACAGTCTACCTCGGTGAGCGAAATAAAGGGTTCAGTTCGACATTCCAACCACCTGAAGAACGCCGGAGCGTACAACGGCCGGAACGTTGTGATAAATATGGCTACAAAGATGAGGATGGTAGTCCGAACAATGTAAATAGTGTTTCAGGATAAGGTATGTTTTTTAGATAAATAGATTTTAGATCATAAAAAGTATTGTTGGTAAGTTTATTATAATAAAGTATTTTTTAATTTTTTTTAGTGTTGCATTCACGGAGGACTTGCTGCCGAGTGTAGTTTTTTATATATATATATATATATATATATATATATATATATATATATATATATATATATATATATATATATATATATAAAAGTGGACATGGAAGTCAGCACTTAGAGGCGACAGTCTGTTTCATGCTAGTGCAATGGTCAGGCAACTCTTGACAGTTGCCTGACCATTGCACAAGCATGAAACAGACTGTCGCCTCTAAGTGCTGACTTCCATGTCCACTTTTATATTTACACACGCTCTATCTCTGATATTGAGCACTTTATCCCATAAATATAGCACACTTTAAGACTATATTTCTTCATATATATATATATATATATATATATATATATATATATATATATATATATAATGAAATGGACTAAGTCCGACAATTATTTTAATATATTTATTGTTTATACGTTATTTTCATAGATACAAATATTTAAGTAAGTGCTCTGTTTATAATAAACAGTATTAACAACATTTACCGACCTAATGTCCGAGAAATCTCAATGAAAATGTGTCCACCGACAGGAATTGAACCTGTATCCTACGCAGAACCGTCATATAGCTTGACGTGCTATACCATTTAGCTACAGAGGAAGCGTATGATTAGCAAGGTTAAATTACTGCTTTTAAACTATAAACTTCCCATGGTTTGTCTCGAACGCTCATATCTGCTCGAAGCGTATCTTAACGTAAACGAATGACATAATACATTATGAAACTTCGACAATTATTCTAATATATTTATTGTTATACATTATTTTTATAGATACAAATATTTAAGTAAGTGCTCTGTTTATAATAAACAGTATTAACAACATTTACCGACCTAATGTCCGAGAAATCTCAATGAAAATGTGTCCACCGACAGGAATTGAACCTGTATCCTACGCAGAACCGTCATATAGCTTGACGTGCTATACCATTTAGCTACAGAGGAAGCGTATGATTAGCAAGGTTAAATTACTGCTTTTAAACTATAAACTTCCCATGATTTGTCTCGAACGCTCATATCTGCTCGAAGCGTATCTTAACGTAAACGAATGACATAATACATTATGAAACTTCGACAATTATTCTAATATATTTATTGTTATACATTATTTTTATAGATACAAATATTTAAGTAAATGCTCTTTTTATAATAAACAGTATTAACAACATTTACCAGCCTGAATGTCCTAGAAATTTCATAGAAAATATGTCCGTCGACAGGAATCGAACCTGTATCTTAAACGGAACTGTCATATAGCCTGACGTGCCATTTAGGTACAGAGGAAGCGTCGGTTTAGCAAGGTCGAATTACTTCTTTTAAAATACAAATTTTCCATGATTACTCTCCAACATTCATCGTGAAATTTCTCGGATAAACTACACGAAGGATTTTTGATTTGCATTCTCCCGTATATGCATCTACGACCCCCAGAAAAAGTGTGAATCAATAGACAACCGAGGGAAGCAGCGCAAAACCTACCTTTCGAGCCTGAGTGAATGGATGGCAGATCAGTGTTTCGGAAAGATGACAAAAAGACAAAGGTTAGAGCTGCAAGGAGCTACAAAGAGCTACATAGGGCAGGGAACTGTGGAGAGCCATAATCGCCAACGTCCTGAAGTAACATGACACATACAAGAAGAAGAATAAAATTTCATTATAATTTTTATATTTTCCTTAACACCTAAATAATATTATCGTTTGAATTATATGTGTTCTCAATATATATAGTTTACGAAAAACTAGGTAATCCGTATGGGTAGACCCAAGGAGGATAAAATCCAGAGAGCTCAATGTAAATCAGAGCTAATAATTTAAATTAAAAAAAAAAAAACAGACCACTTTAAGGTTCCATGTAATAAATTATTTCACCACAGCCCTTTTAAAGGACCGCGGACCATCAGACTTTACTCCCAAAGGTTGAAACGAGAAATGAAAAGAAATTTACACAACTTGGCACCGGTGTCGTCTCAAGAGTTGAAAGAACAAAACTGAACATGACATCGGACTCTCTTAAGAATGTCAATGAGTGCATTTTTTTCATGGTGAAATTAAACTCTGTACTTTCATGTCAGATGAGATTTTACCAGACATTCGCCCAGATCCTATCTGTAACAGGGAATATATATTACGAGTTATTATGTGCTGGCATACGACCAAAATCAGCCTTTGTGGGTCAAACTCAGTGTTTTTCAACAGGTGTTCCCCGGAATCATTGGTTTTCGCAAGATGACGCTAGGGTTTCCGTGAGAAACAGTAAATAAATAGGTTAATGCATTTATTAGTAATTTTTGTTTAATTTTACGATACACATACGGTATATAGTTGGAAAATCCTTGGTTATTATAATAAAGGCTTCGGCCTCTTATATTATCTAAAATTATGATAACCATAGGGAATGTATTTAGCGACGTCTGTATAGCGTCAGTGTGAGACAGCCTTCTCTGTTTAGTGGGCAGGACCTGTACATAGCAGATCCGTGTTTCATTGAACGACTCACACGAGCACAGGACGCATGGCTGGTCTCCATTTATTACGTTGACCACATGAACTACGATTAAAAAATATCAAAGAGATACATAGTAATAATTTTTGTGCGGAGCTTTCCTGAGATATGGAAACTATTTCAAAGGTTCCACATCAATAAAAAAAAGGTTGAGAAAGGTTTCTCTAACTTGTGCAGCTTATTTGAGTGAAAAACTTGCCTGGTGTTATTTTTTTTATTTTTTTTTATTTTTTTGCTATTTCTTCTTCAATGGTTGGTTAAATGTCCAAGAAGCAGGCCCTCATTTCTTCTTCTGTTAATCGTAGTCTTTATCGCTTCTTATTTTGTATGCTATTTACGGCTGAGAAGCCTAATTCAAATAAATAAGAAGTAGAAAATTGCAACAAAAATAGTAAAGCCTTTTTAGTTAATGTTGGATATTCCTTTTGTATTGAAATCCAAAATGAATTAACATTTCGTCGTACACTTAAGAGGATGACGCGGCATACTAGTGGTCGGAATCACTGGTCTAACTAATAAAATAATAGTCGTTAGTTTTTTTTTTGGGGGGGGGGGTCAGCAACCCTTTCAGTTTTATGCACATGTCAGTTATATAGATGTGTGTGCGCGCGCACTTAGATAAATATACCGACCTATACGGGTTTGTATGTACTAAACTGGGGTACACACATGCCGACATGCTTCTGTCAGACAACCAGCGAGTACGCGTAAACATCAAACATCATTTTTATTGATTAAGCGAACTTGCATTAACACCGAACAAAAGTTTTTTTGTTTTGTTTTTCGTTTTTGTTTTTTTTTTTTATTTTGTCGGTTTTTTTTTAATCAACGACCTTTGAAGTTGAAATTATGCCGACGCGTCGGATTAGAATTTTGATATCATTATAGAAACAACAACAACATTAACAACAACACTCGAATACGAAAAGAAAGAAAAACAGAAGTAAAAATAGGCGGGAAAGAAATAAAACAAAGTAATATATAAAAGAAAGCAAAGAAAAAGTGCTGTTAATTTTTTTTTTTTTTTTTTTTGCTGCAGATAAAACAGTAAATAGTACTTGATGCATTTTATTTTATATGCGATAATCTAAATTGTCGTATTATTTGCCGACAAAAGTGTTTCCGTTTTGCTTTGAGCCTCGACGAACAAAATACACACATTCAAAGGAAAATAACTTAACGATGATGAAATTTTTAAAAAAGTGAATGAAGAAGCGGGAACGAAAAAAAAATGTTCTGCCTTTTCTAGTCTCAGTGTCTCCATTCTCACGAGTGAACTCGACATTGGGCCGATAAGTTCGTCAACAACGCACTATTATTTTGCCGAGAGTGCCGCCATGAAAACAGACAAATACAGTTTAGGTCGCCCTTCATCGAAGATACATAAACTTAATGAACCAAAGAAAAGAAAAAGTGTACGTTCTCCTTTCTCAGTCTATTCATAATCGATCTATCTATTAGTCTTTTCTTTTCTCTTTGTCGCTGTCTTTCTTTCTGTCGTTCGTTTCTCTGTCTCTCTCTCTCTGTCTCTCTCTCTCTCTTTCTATGTATCTATGACGTTTGTGTTTCTATTATATATATAATATATATTTCATATATATATAAATCTTAAATACTTAATTCAATACCAACACTGTCGGGTTTGTCTCCGTGGCCAAACTGGTAGCTGTACATTTTGGTTAAAAAAAAAGAAAAAAAAGTCTCCCGGATGGAAAAATGATATATATTTATATATATTTCTTCATATATATATATATATATATATAATTTAAAGAAAAAACAGACCACTTTAAGGTTCCATTAATATAATTTATTTCACCAGAGAATTTATTTTTCACTAGATCTTCAAACTTCACTTTCAAGGGTGAAAAAATTAATTTTAAATTTACACTTTTGAAGGGCAGTATTAAGCTTATATAAGGTGACATAGAGGATGGTGAGGGATAGTGTGAGAGACATGTTCGGAATTAGAGAGGGAAGGGAGAGTTTTAAAATTTATTTTTATTTTTATTACAATACTTAATATTCAGGAGGAGTGGGGTAAGGATCAGACATTGACCTATTTAATCGGTCAACTCACCGGAAATGATATGGGAAAAAAAGAAAAAAGGGAAGTAAAGAGATAAGAAATAAGAGATGGACGTAGGGTTTTGAAGAAAGGAAAGGGGTGGTATAGCTTGATGTTTGGGCAATTTAGAAAAACACAGATTTTAACGTTTGATAGTAATTTAAATGCTTAAATACCCCACAAATAAACTAGATTTAATGCTTGATAGCAATTTAAATATTTGACTTCTCCACAAATAAATTAGGGATTTAATATAAACTGAATATTATATTAATAAAGAAATATAAAAATAAAAATAAAAAGTTACTAATAGTAATACTAATATTTTAATATTGTGAATGACGGTTAAGGTAAAATCTTTATTAGTTAGAGTTTAATTCATAAATTTAATCTGAAGCTATTTTTAGATGAGTAATATTTCTTAATTAAAGTTTAAGTTTCAAATCAAGATGAAGTAAGATTTGAAGGTTATATTAAAAAAAAATAATGTTTTTACATACACAGACCACATACATATTTACGTAAATACACATATATTCAAATACATGTACAATTACATATATAATCAAATACACATGTATCGATACACATCAGTATACACGCACATACGTACACAAATATTTATATTTACGGTGAAGCCGTTTCCCGCTAAATCCAATAGCGTTTCGATAGTGCTATATATATGCAATTTTGAATATATATATATATATATATATATATATATATATATATATATATATATATATATATATATATATATATATATGTAATTTTTTAAATATATATATATATCTTTATGAAATTTAAATATATATATATATGCAATTGTTTAAATATACATATATATATATATATATATATATATATATATATATATATATATATGTATGTATATATATATATATATGCAATTTTTTAAATATGTAATATATATATATATATATATATATATAAATATATATATGAAGAAATATAGTCTTAAAGTGTGCTATATATATGGGATAAAGTGCTCAATATCAGAGATAGAGCGTGTGTAAATATAAAAGTGAACATAGAAATCAACACTTAGAGGCGACAGTCTGTTCATGCTAGATGCAATCATCGGGTCACGATCATTGCATCTAGCATGAAACAGACTGTCGCCTCTAAGTGTTGACTTCTATGTTCACTTTTATATTTATATATATTTATATATATATATATATAAATATATATATGCAATTTTTAAAAATATATGTGCAGTTTTGAAATATATATATATATATATATATATAATTGTATATATATATGCGATTTTTTAAATATATATCTATATCTCTTTAAATGTTATTGTTAGTGAATACTTGCATTTCATTAGACGCCCTGTTTATGCATTAAACAGTATATTTATTTATTTGCATCTGTCGGCCTGAATATTTGATAAATAACCGGGGTGTCTACTTAAATACCAGTAACCACTAAAAGTGATAAAATATGTTGGATAAATAAATAAAAAAATCCTTTACTTCTTTACAAAATTGGTTTGTTTACAATTGGATATCAAACTAAACAGCTATAAACATTTCGAGAGTCTATGACGAGAGGATTTTCGATTAGAGGCACCATCCAGCCTTGCCTGGCGGGCCTAGAGCACGTTGGACCTAATGACGGTTCCCTCTGCCCAGGGCACGAATATTCAAGCCGGTAGGCGAAAATAAATACATATAATGTTTTCCAAATAAACTGGGCGTCTGCACAAACACCACCATCTAATAATATATATATATATATATATATATATATATATATATATATATATTTTTATTCGAAAATTATAACATAAATATATTATAAAATCACAACAAAAATAGCCATTTTGTTTCAACCATTTCTGGGGTCTTATCAAGTGATGGTTTTGAATGTATAATAAAGGCTTATAAAAGGTTCAAATCAATCAAACACCCATCGCTAGGGTAAACGCTGTTACATAAGCCTGAATGACCAATCAAAATACAAGTACATGAGTATTCAAAAAACTTGACAGCGAACTTGGTTATAATAATTATTTAATGCTGTAATGTTTGGGTTAGATTTAATGCGCTCTCTCTCATTCTATATATATATATATATATATATATATATATATATATATATATATATATATATATATATATATTGCTATACGTTATTTAAGTAAATATTTATGTAAATGCTCTGTTTATAATACACGGCCTGAACGACAGAAATTTTCATAGAAAATATGTGTGCCCCGAGAGGAATCGAACCTATATCCTACACGGAACCATCATATAGCCTCACTTGCTATACGTAGTGTGTGTTGCCTTTTTTTTTTAACGTTTAGATATGCTTCGAGCAGATATGATCTTTCATGGGAAATCATGGAAAATTGTAGTTTAAAAGGAGTAAAATCGACCTTGCTAACCAGACGCTCCTCTGTAACTAAACTAGTAACGTACGTCCAACTATATGACGGTTCCATGTAGGAGACATATTCGATTCCTGTTGGAGGATGCATATTTTCTATGTAATTTTTCGGACGTTCAGATTGATAAATGTTGTTGATACTGTTTATTATAAACAAAGCATTTACTTAAATATTTTTGTCTATCTAAATAACGTATAACAATAAAATTTATTAAAGTAATTGTCAGACTTTGTCTATTTCGCAGTATATATATATATATATATATATATATATATATATATATATATATGAAGAAATATAGTCTTAAAGTGTGCTATATTTATGGGATAAAGTGCTCAATATCAGAGATAGAGCGTGTGTAAATATAAAAGTGAACATAGAAGTCAACACTTAGAGGCGACAGTCTGTTTCATGCTAGTGCAATCGTCAGGAGCACTAGTTGCCTGATGATTGCACTAGCATGAAACAGACTGTCGCCTCTAAGTGTTGACTTCTATGTTCACATATATATATATATATATATATATATATATATATATATATATATATATATATATATATATATATATATATACGCCTAAATATGTATATGTAAAAGAGGATACATGGATTTATTTTTAATCCGACATAATCTAAAGCATCCTTGACTTGTTGGTGTTTTTCCCAATATGCAGTGCACTACCGAAATACATTTTCTTTCCACCGTCCACTGTCCAAGAAAAGGCGGTTTTATGTTGATATTGTTGTCTGCAGAAAATTCCATTTTTTTTTCAAGAAATAAAAATAATATTTTTCGTAATCATTTCACCCCAAACAATGCAACAGAGCCACTAAGACGCATTGATTATGAGTTTGAAAGAATATAAGAAAAGAAAAATATTATTAAGAAGACAGTAGAAAACGATTGATATTGCATTTACATTTTGGAAATTCATACGTGACTGGAAAGTAAAACGCTGGAAGACAGTTCTACAAGCGAGAAGTTAGAAAGAAGAAACTATTAGCATAGAACTTACGGTTACATCTAGCCATTCCAACAATTAAATGGCGAGCTTTTGCCGCCAGAACTATTACTGCGCTCAAATTCACAAAGTCTAGGTGCCACGGCGGAAAATTCATCAGAAATAATTACAATGGAAGTATTTATAGAAAAGGAACAGGGAAGCTACGCTACGGCAGCCGAGATGTCAGGTCAAGACCAGTGACATGGCAGATCTCTAAATATATAGCAGTCACACCAGGCGATATGTGGCAGCAATATTCAAATCGTGGACGAATAGTAGACCTATAAATATCCGTAGTTATTATCAATGTTATTAATGATTATTATATTCTTATGATAATTGTCGTTCCATACTAATTTTTATCATATCACCAGGTCGAGATGCCAAGTCATGACCGATAATATTACAGACATTTCTTTGTATTTTGTCGAGAATCTAGAGATATATAGTGAGGGTATCAGATCAAATGAGGCCGCAAATATTCAACGCAAGGACGAATGGTAGATTTGTAAATGTGTAAGATGCATTCTGACGAGAAAAAATTGTCTGGTCCGACGCAGTGAACCAATTTTCCTAGCAGCAGACCTTGCAATTAATTCAATATAATCACTACATTACATGTCAGTGGCAAACGAGAGACCAAGAAGGCGCAATGAGTTGCCTCTGTATGTAAGGAGTCTCTTTTGTAATTTTAAAAGTTGCAGGGTTGTCCAACATTTTCCTGATGAGCCAGATTAAAAGTTTAGGTATATTCACCGGGCTACAAGCAATTTATTTTATATCAAATTTTAATAACAAATATATATATAATTACGAACATACACCCTTGTGCAAATTAATTGAAACAATCGATTTATTTTCCTTTCTTTCATCATACGGTCAGTTTTAGACCCACTGGAATGACAGGGTGTTATCGATTTGTGTTTTTCCTTCAGATTAGGTTATTTGCAGTGGTGTGCAGTAATATGAATCTATTTTCGGGGTGTATGATGAAATTTTTTTTGGCCTTGAAAATATTGTCATCCGTGATTGCAACAGATTTTTATCATGCCCAGACACTATTGTCTCGACTGTCGATTTGTTGTCCTAGGGCCATTGTCTGCGATGGACTTACTTCAAGGAAGCGTACGAAAATTCTAAAGCTGCAGAAAGACACTGGCGGGCCTTACCAGTGAGCAAGTCAAAGTAATATAGATTGGCCCGAAAACTCTCCTGATTTAAATCCAATAGAGAATCTGTGGTTAATCTGCAAGGGACGACTTCGTGGAATGGACAACCGAAGTACTAACATGTAAACTGGGCGATGTCTCATTGGAAAAATACGAAAAAAAAGTAAATAATAACGGAATTATTCGTTTTGTTTCAATTAATTTGCACAAGAGCGTATCTATGTATCAATCTATTTCATTGTGTTCATGTCTATCTCATTCTGTTCATATCTATCTCATTTTGTTCCTATCTATCTATCTATCTCTTTCTGTTCTTATCTATCGATCTATCTATCTCATTCTGTTTACATAAAGTATGAAGTACTAACATGTGCACTGGGTCATGTTTTATTGGAAAAATACAGGAAAAAGTAAATAATAACGGAATTATTCGTTTAGTTTCAGTTAATTTGCACAATCCATTGATAGTAAAAATAAGAAATTATACATACACAAAGACATAATAAATTCAGCGTGATTTTGACATTGCTTTCCTTTTATAATATTGCCAATATCTGCTTTTATGGAACTAGTCTTAATTCTAAGAATGTTAGTTAAATGGGAATCAATCAACTTATTTCTTTCAGCAGCTTTGTTTGTTGTTTTCCATGTACGAAAAGAATTGTTCACAGCAGTATATACAACCCCACAGGTATAAGAGTTTTCTAGATAAGCTAAATAATTTTTGTTTAGCTCTGGCTCTTGCCCCATACACCAACCGGTGTGTCTCGGCAAAGGCCATTGCCTCTTTCCCCTTTTAGTGCAATGGGAAAGTCAACCTACTAGCACAATCTGAGAATAATATTTTTCGATATACGTTACTAAAGTAAATGAAAATATACCTAAAGATTTTAGGGTGCAGCGAGCCGCATGTAAATATTAAGTGTGGCGCAGTGCGGGCCACGGGTTCGACATACCTGCATTGTTTCCGATTTCAGATTAACTGGAAATCAAAAGGTGATGAGGCCCCTGAGTTAGAATGATGCAGCAAGATATTTCTAACTGAAAGTCTATTTTACTGAGTGCATTGTCATTCTGAATAATGTCTCTCTTTCATTTGACTAAATAGGGATATTTTTGCGTAAATCTTCACTTTAAACTTGTTCTTCGCTATAACAAGAATGAACAAAAGGAGGAAACTATTTCATTTGTTCGTCTCGGGACAGTTTTCTGGCATATATCATCACCTTCTTGACCATAACAAAAATGAACTTGTATTGTCATTCTGAAGGATAACTGATGACGTCCAACCCGATCAGAAATATCTAAACTCTCATGCATACAACTGCTTTCTCAGATCAATTGTTAAAAAATGGCTTTCAGCGCATGAAGACTATGGATCTTGGCGAAAACCATCTTTCTTCGAATCTTGTGAACTGGTGCTACAGGATCACAAACAAAGCACGCTACCAGATAACAGAAACATAAATGAAGGGCTTGAAGACTTTCCATAGCAGCAATCAACTAAAATGGTAGCACCTGTAACCCGATGGATTGATTGAATTATTTTTTTTACCGATTATCAACCTTTCTTTCCATCTTTTTAAACGGAACATGTTTTGGGATTGTAAGAATATTTTTCGAGATAATAATACTTTCCCGATACAAATCTTACTATTTAACCTATAGCTACGAGGAGCAGAAGTGGATTCATGCCTTCCCAAGGGTATTTACAAGTATGTGAATATAACGAACATGACCGGAATTCGAACTCGGCTCTCCGATTTCTCATTCTAAGACATTATCTATTACACCACCCGAACATCCAAGCATGCAGCACCTGTTATTTTCATGCGGTCAACCATCTAGGTACCGACCAGGTTCAATGTTGCTTAAATTCGGTGATTGAATGAGAACCGGTGTTTCAAAGTGATATGACCGAAAGCACATGTAACTCGAAGAGAAAATAATGAATTTTAGGAAGGATATACCCATCAATACTGGAGAGATTGATAATAGCTACTGGATTTGAGAAACCTATTTTAGAGAGATAAAGATTTTATAAATTTCATCAGACAGTAGCATTGTGGGCTTGGTCAATGAATGCCGAATATTACTTCATAAGGAAACGGGTAATATTACCATTAATATTGCATCAGATTTCTTTTGCATTCATCTCCACCTTAAAATCGTTCTTGACGATAACAATAATTCACTCGTATTGCTATTCTGAAGAAAGACTTCATTCCATTTGACTACATCAGAACATTTTTTGTATTCATCTTCACCTTAAAATCCTTCTTGACGGTAACAATAATTCACTTGTATTGCTATTCTGAATAATGACATTGTTGCATTTGACTCCATCAGGACATTTTTTTGCATTGATCTTCACCTTATAATCGTTCTTGGTGATCACAATTCACTTGGATTGCAATTCGGAAGAATGACTCTTCTTCTTGACAATAAAATTCGGTGTCCTTATCCTACCTTCATTATATGAGATCGTAATAGACCAATCATTGTAGTTTCCACTGACATCTAACTAGGATATTACGCGATCTGAACTTTGGCTTAAGCATTTCCACAGATTTTTGGCTGTCTTTTTTCATTGCTAATAATAATGATTACATTCTAAAAAAATATTATTCCATCTCTAAAAATACGGTATTACTTTCTTATTACAAATGGATTTAAAATGATGTCTATTGTCTATTTGTATTACCCACGAGTGGAGCTGGGCAATCTCTCAGACATCACAGAAAGAAGGATAATTGAAGGAAAAATAAAGAAGAAATTCAAGGAAACTTTAAAAACTTAAAAAGCGAAAGAATTAGCAAAAGAAAAAGGAGTATTTTGAAAAAATAAATTGAAAACGAAAAAAGAGGAAAAGACGAAAATACAGACTGGAAAAAAAAGAAAGAAAGAAAGAAAGAAAGAAAGAAGTTTTAAAAAAAGAGAGAAACAAATAACGAAAGAAAGAAAAGTATTTTAACAAACATAATTAGAAAAAGGAAAACGGAAAAGATAAAGAAACAGACAGGAAAAGAAAGAAAGAAAATGGTGGAAAAAGAAGGAAAAAACAGCAAAAGTAAAAAGAGAAAGAAATAGCGAGAGAAAGAAAAGTATTTTGAGAAACATAAATAGAACACGAAAACGGGAAAAGATAAAGAAACGGACGGGAAAAGAAAGAATAAAAGAAAAAAATGGAAGAAAAAGAAAGAAAAACTTGGAAAAGTAAAAACAGAAAGAAAGAAAGAAAGAATGAAAGAAAGAAAGAAAGAAAGAAAAGTATTTTGAGAAACATGAATAGAAAACGAAAAACGTAAAAGGTAAAGAACCAGACAGGAAAAAAAGAACGAAAGAAAGAATGAAAGCAGGAAAGAAAGAAAGAATGGAAAGAAGCAACATACAAAAAAAATAGAGACTAGAAAAAAAAGGAACAACAAAGAATCAAAGAGCAGGACAAAGAAAGCCACATAGAAAAAGAAAGAGAAGCAATTGCGCTAAAAACTGCATGATATCAGAAGATGTTTTAAATAATGATGTCTAGACATTTTGAGTGATAATGTGAAAACATATCTTGTAAGATGATATAACTGAAAAGGACATTAAGACAGGTTGACTCACTTTGGTTAGTTCATTATTATCATTTGTTATTCTTTTTATTTCTTGAGACAAAAATTCATAAGAAGACGTCCTACAGAATGCAAAGTGACAGAAAGCCTTTGTGTTTTCTCTCGTTAAACAAGTTAAAAAGAAATGATAAAAATTGCTATCATCACTACGACTACAGTTCGTTCTCTGCTCTTCATATCTTTGTCGAAACATTAAGAGGAAGAATATGAAAGAGAAGTATTTCGTCCCGACACTCAAAAACTTCCTTTGCTAAAGTTGTAGAGAAAATGTGTAAGTATGTCATTTTGCGGGTAATATTTTTAATAAATTACCGTATATATCCGTACATCAGACGACTTCATGTACACTGCGACTCGCGAATTTTTTGCATGAATTTTAACTTGTCCAGAAATTTTTTACCTGTGCGTATAGCGCAACCGGTCATTTAAAATGCGTGTTTTTTAACCACTTCAAAAAATTACCTGTGTATAGTGCGACCCCCTACATTTTGGCGTAGGAAATCTTATCATAAAACGGCAAACTCTGCGTCATTTTAAGTGTGCACTTTTTAGAGCCGCTTGTTTGTTTGTCTTTATATATATATATATAT
>OZ038512.1:29953797-30048797 GCA_964036315.1 Acanthosepion esculentum
GGCGATGATTCTCTATCCTGAAAACGTGTCCATCCCAACGCAGCTGGGACTTCAGCAGCATGGTCTCAATGCTGGTGATCTTCGCCTTTTCAAGAACTTCAGTATTAGAGACGAAGTCACTCCCGTGTATGTTAAGGATCGTGCGAAGGCAGCGCTGGTGGAACCGTTCGAGGAGTCGCAGGTGTCGGTTAGTGACCCATGAATCTGAGCCGTATAGGAGAGGATCAAGAGTTAGTGTAAATTTAATTGACAAAGGCTATGATTAATCATTATTATGAATTAGATATATTTTCATTCTTGCTTCTTCGCCGCTTCTAATAAGTTTTCTTTTTTTTCATTTCCATCTCTCTCTTTATCTTTTTACATCATTCACTTTATTTCTTCACTTTTATACGCTGTTCTTCCTGAAGGCCGCCTCTACATTCGCCATCAATTGTATTCTGTCGAATATGGAAGAACGAAACGTTGCTCTCAACACCGCCCGGTAAATATCTCGAAGACACCGAGTTAACCGAAGTGCTTTTCCTCTGAAAACAAAAAAATAAAATAAAATAAAATAAATAAATAAATAAGTGACAGTGAAACGTCGTTCCCACGCCGCCTCGCGCACATCTCTCCACCAAATTTCATTCTGTACCGCGCCCCGTCCTCAACCAGAGATCAAAGAATTTACGGTAAAAGCAAAAATGTGTTGTTTATAGATTAGCTCTTCGCTTTTCATCTATCTTTCTTTCTTTCTTTTTTTTTCTTTTTTTTGCATATACTCTCTCTCCCATACACACAGACATATACACAAACTCTCTCTTTCTCTCTTTCTATGGGTATTTCTTTCTCTCACTGAATTTATAATAGGGATGTGCGGTTATTGTAATGGTTATAGGCATGAAAGTGGAATCGGCGAGGCGAATTCGAATTCCAACCAAGTCTTTTTCTTTTACATTATTTGCACTGTTCGGACTGTTGGTCTCATCTTTATTGCCGTGTTCACGACGTTTCGGCCGTTGTACGCTCAGGCCTTCTTTAAGTGATTGGTATTTCAAATTGAACCCTCTATTTCGTCCAGCGGGGTAGATCGTTCTAGTTCCACGTACCATGCTTCTTCCGGTGGTCTCATTTATCTCCCTTTAATTCAACACTTCAAGCTTTTGTTCACCACTACCGGGTATTGATCCCGCCAGGTATTAAACTCACCCCAAACAAGACGATAACGTCACTAACACGTAAGGAGGTTACTGGGAGTGAAAGAGAAATGCGAAGACTTTAGGAGAAGGAAACGGAAATACAATCCTAAACAGGAAACATGTGATAGACCTCTACTCCTGTTTAAAAAAAAAAAAAGCAAAAGAAAAAAAAACGGTAAAGTAGTGTGAATCGGTTATTCACTTTCATTGTTGTATTCATTTTCGCACTTAGGATGCCACCCCTAAGGGTATAAATATTTTCTCCTAGCTATGGGTTAAATAGTAAGTAAGACTGGTTTCTCTAGCTTCGGGTGGCAAACAGTCTAAGAGAAAGAAATCTCTGAATTCATAACTATCTTCCCAAAGAATATTCATGGCAATTCACATTTAATAAGAAAAATGATTTTCAGGAGATTTTTGTGTTTTATAGACCTACGCTAAGGAGTTCGACAAAGTGCGCCAAAAAATCTGTTAGAGCTGCTCAGCGACCTTGAGTTATTCGGGAAAGACACCAGAATAATAAAAATCTCTAGACAGCAAACCGCCTGCATACGGATATATATATATATATATATATATATATATATATATATATATATGTATATATGTATATATGTATATATATATATATATATATATATATATATATATATATATATGTATATATATATATATATATATATATGTATATCATCGACTCTCCCGTCGAATTCGACGTATGAGGGTCAAGCAGATCAGTTCCTAGAAACTGAGAGCCGACACATGAGATTTGATTATAGTGGTGAAGGTTTCGTGCAGGACCATCCACACTTTTTAAAGGGACGAATACAGAGACCTGGTGCACTGAGTGCCACAAGGTCCCCAAGCGACCCTCCGCAGGTTTTGAATTCAGAGTTGTCCTTCTCCTAGACCAAGAATATGAATATATATATATATATATATATATATATATATATGTATATATATGTATATATATATATATATATATATATATTCATTATGAAATGGAAAAAGTCCGACAGTTATTTTAAGACATTTTTTATGTTTAACATTCTTTTTATAGATACAAATATTTAAGTAAATGCTCTGTTTATAATAAACATTATTAAACAACATTTACCGGTCAGAATGAAAATTTCTGTGGCCGAATCGGTTAAAAGGTACGCCAGACTATATGACGGTTTACGTATAGTATACAGTTTCGAATCCTGTCGGAGGACGAATATTTTAATGAAAATTTCTAGAAACATTCAGGCCGGTAAATGTTGTTTAATACTGTTTATTATAAACAGAGCATTTACTTAAATATTTGTATCTATAAAAAGAATGTTAAAAATAAAAATGTCTTAAAATTTAAATATATATATATATAGAATAGAATATATATATATAAATATATATGTGACAGAATAAAGAAAAAGAATATATACATATGACAGAATAAAGACTATATATATATATGTATATATATATATATATATATGATAGCATTAAGACTATATATCTATTATAGAAGAAAGAATATAGAATGTTATATATATATACGATAGAATATAGAATATATATATAATAAAAAAATCATATATATAAATATATATAAATGATAGAATAATGAAAAAGAATATATATATGTAAGACAGAATAAAGACTATATACATATGATAGCATTAAGACTATATATATATATATATTATAGAAGGAAGAATATAGAATATTTTATATATATACGATAGAATATAGAATATATATATGATAGAAGAAAAAGAATATAAAATATAAGATATATATATAAAGACAGAATAAAGACTATATATATATATATATATATATATATATATATATATATATATATATATATATATATGATAGCATTAAGACTATGTATAAAACTCATGACAGCTTAACACGGTCATTATATTGCATATGTCTCCGAGAAATGATAAATTATATAAAAACTGTCCGAATTTTCTTTTTATCCGAGCTCTTTCGACTATACATTTAGCCATTTTCAAGGATTAAATATTTTAACTGTTAAATAAGAAATAGTTTGTTGCATGTATGCTTTATAAAATGTTTTCATTTTTCAAAACACGGTCAAGATAATGTGTCCTATATATAATATAAAATAATGGAAGCGTTATTAATAAAAACAAAAAAAACAACACTTAGTAATATTAACTATGAACATAGACACAATATCTTGTATATATTGTATAAAAAAAAACTAAATAAAAGCACCTTGTCTGGCGTAGTCAATGAAATGTGCATATATTCGGCAAATGAATGACAAACTGGAAAAAATATCAATGTAACGTGTTTTGTGTTTTTAATGTTTTCTGTTGATGGAGTTATATTTGTGTAGGAAACGGTGACAAGGTTGGAACGCTGGAATTTTAAATTAATTTTTTTTCTCGTAACTGTTGATGGAGTTATATATGTGTAGGAAACGGAGCGGAAAAAGAAAAACGCTAGCGTCGATTATTATTCTGCGCCGTGTGAAAACGGTGACGAGGTTGGAACGCTGGAATTTTAAATTATTTTTTTTTTCTCTTAACTGTCTCGGCATGTGAACATAGTTCTTTCTTAAGTGTTTTTGTGAACTGGGGCAAGAAATGGATGGTCAACTTTAACGCCTCTAAAACAAAACTGCTCTCTATTAACCACCACAGGGATCCATCCCTGCATCCCATTAGAATGTCTGAAGATCTACTTCTCGAGAGCTCCTCTCTGCGGCTGCTCGGTCTCACGCTGGCCGCTGATCTGAGATGGAACAAATACACCGAGTCAATTGCATCATGCACCGCAAGGAAAGTTGGCTCCCTGTGCCGAGCCAGGAAATTTTTCTCCCCGGAATCGATCCTCTAAATCTATAAATCGACCATTCGCCCTTGCATGGAGTATTGCTGCCATATATGGTCTGGAGCCCCTGCTGTTTGCCTCAGGGTTCTTGATAAGATCCAGAGACGGATATGCAATGTAATTGGCCCTGATCTGTCATCTCGTCTGCAGTCGCTCTCTCACAGACGCGACGTTGCTTCGCTCTGTCTTTTTTACAAATACTTTCACGGTAATTGCTCCGAGGAGCTGCTTTTGCTGGTTCCTAGGCCTCATGAATTTAAACGTCCTACGAGGCTGGCATCCCGTTCCCATCCCTTCACCGTTGAAACTGTTAGATGTAGACGTCTCTTCTACTCCAATAGCTTCATGTCTCGCACATCTCGCCTGTGGAACTCCCTTCCTTATTCCTGTTTCCCCGACAAATACAATCTCCAACTATTTAAGTGTAACGTCAATCGACATCTCCAGTTGCCTTGATCTATCCACTTCCCTTCTCCACATCCTTTCACCTTTCATTCCTATCTGCTCTCGCTCCAAATCTTCTGTAACCCCCTTGTCTTGATCGATCCATTATCTTTCTCCACATCCTCTCCTTTACCACTCCTATCTGCTCTTCCTCCAAACCTTCTGTAACCCCTTGCGTGCTAGTGGCTTCCAGCCTTGCTTGGGGTGACAAGCTTAAAAAAGAAAAAAAACAATCGTCGCAAGCCTCTCACTACTCTTCAGACGAACTACATTCCTGAATTCTACCAGTCCCAACCTTCATGGCTAAGTCCCGCAGCGCCACGCCCATTGTAGCGAACCACCCGCATTGTCTTTATATTCCACTGGTGAGATTTAAGTTCCACTCAAACAGCTTCTTCTCACGAGCCGCTACTTTGTGTAACCGACTCTCAAGTGGATGCTTTCCCGATTTCTACAATCTTAACCTGTTCAACTCTTAGGTTATCTTCACCCCGTCTCCTCATCAACTGTAACCCTCTACCGCGATTGGCTTTCTGGCCCTTGTACAGGGTGGAAATTATTGCATACCCCCCCCCCCCCAAAAAAAAAAAAACAAATATCTCAGTGCTCCAGTTAATTAACCTTTCCGTTTATCTTTAATTCTCAGGTGAAATCCTGATTTTTTTTTCTCGAGTTTCTTTTTTCGCTACCTTTTAAATTCACTCTGTAGTCCGTCGTAACAGCCACGTTCAAAATCCGGTAATACCTCTTTAAGTGATAGTAGAAAAAAAGGCAGAGTCTCTGCGATGATGAGGATATGAATTCTGACGTTTATTGCAATCGTTATTGCTGTTGTTTTGATTGCTGCCATTAGCCTCCAGCCTTGCTTGGGGGTGATAAGCTTAAAAAGAAAAAAACAAAAAAAACATTTTTTTGTCCTATAAAAAAGAAATGTTAAATTTAAACGTTTAAAATTTTAGCACTGCAACATCTTCAGCGTTTCCCTCAGAAAATGCCGTGGACAATAATAAAATAGGAAGCGTTACATTTGGAGCAATACTAACTGATGAAAGCAATATAATGAAACAAAATAAAAACTAAAGTAACAAAGGCGATAACATCAACAGTTTTTTTTTTCTTTTTATGTTATAGGAAGTTCTTTCTATAGATACTGAAGAATTTAATTTTAACGCTTTCATATGAGAAGCGGCGGAAACAATAAAGTAATTATGATTTAAAAAAATATTAACAGAACTCAGTAAACGTGTTTTTGCAGCAGAAATGAAAGGAAATATTGTAAAGAAAAACAATGACAACATTCGACTAAAAAATAAAATTCTCGTAATGACATTTTAAGATTCCGGAAGAACTTGGAGGAAATTCGTTGAAATATGACAGTTGATTTCCGTCGATTTAATCAGCTTTAAGAAAGAAACTCATGGGAACTCTTGTCAATGGGGTTTATTTTTCGTTTCTCGTGCAAAAAGATGAAAAAAATAAATAAAAGAAAAATGCATGGATGCTAAATAACACATTAAAACACACAGGATCAAACGGTAGTTTATCCTTCAATAGAGGACGTAGGTTCGATCCTTGACGGTGAATATATATATATATATTCGTTGATCAGTCAAAAATATTTTTAAAAGAAAACATTTAAATTTGAAAAGATATAAAATTGCAGTCATATATATATATATATATATATATATATATATATATATATATATATATATATATATATATATATATATATATATATATATATTCTAAAATCTCCACCACCACTCGTTCGTGAGCATGTGTAATCGTGCAATGATAACAAATTTAGTCTGATAATGTCCAAAAAGACGAAAACGCGTCATCAGTAAACATTTTTCCAATTTGTTATACAATTTCGCATATATATATATATATATATATATATATATATATATATATACATATATATATATATATATATATATATATATATATATATATATATATATATATATATATATATATATATATATATATATATATATATATATATATATACCCAAGTTTAGGATTGGTATATACGGAGTGAATTCCAATAACCAACAATTACTATTCTTTAAAGAGTGCTCAATACAGAGTAGAGCAGATATCTATGATAACCTTGCTTAGTTGTCAAATTTTTCGAATCATCCTATACTTGTATTTTGATTGGTCATTCTAACTTATGTAACAGCGTTTACTCCTAGCTAAAGATCGTTAATTAATTTGAAACTTTTAAAACCATTTATTCTATATTCTATATCATCACTTGACAAGACACCAGAAGTGTTGAAACAAAATGGCTATTTTTGTCGTGATTTTATAACATATTTATGTTGTAATATTCAAATAAATAATTATATATATATATATATATGTATATATATATATATGTATATATATATATATATGTATATATATATATATATGTATGTATATATATATATATATATATAAATGTTATACAATTTCGACTATATATATATATATATATATATATATATATATATAAATGTTATACAATTTCGCCTATATATATATATAAATGTTATACAATTTCGCCTATATATATATATATATATGTATATATATATATATATATATATATATATGTATATATATATATATATATATGTATATATATATATATATATATATATATATATATATATACATATATATATATATATATATACATATATATATATATATATATATATATATACATATATATATATATATATATATATATATATATATATATAAATATTATACAATTTCGTTTATATATATATATATATATATATATATATATATATATATATATATATATATATATATATATATATAAAACAATGTGAAAACGCGTCGTAAATAAATATTTTTCCAGTTTGGTATACAATTTCGCCTCTCTCTCTCTCTCTCTCTCTCTCTCTCTCTCTCTATATATATATATATATATATATATATAGATATAAATAAATATATAAATGTTATACAATTTCGCCTATATATATATATAAGACAATGTGTATTACGTCTATGTGCATTCAAAAATAAAGAAAATGTGTTTATCGGCAGTTTTTAATCACAATCTGACGATTGCATTGTACATGAAACTACCGATAAGAAAACATGTATATTATATTATTAATATAAGTTATAGCTCGAGATCTCTTATATAAGCACCAACACTTAATGTGCATTATTTTATATTCATATATTATTCTATTATTATCGGGTAACATACTTTTATAAGTTACCAAATTTTTAGAAATTGGTGAATTTTTAGAAATTTATGAATAAAAAAATTATTGTTGTTAATATAAAATTATTCTTGAAAATTTAGTTATATAAAAGCCATTCACCCACTATATATATATATATATATATATATATATATATATATATATATATATATATATATATAACAAAATGCACAGAATAATAGGGTTCTCAGGTATATATATATATATGTATATATATATATATATATATTCATACATGTTTCATTAAATAATATAGATAAGTGTTGTCTATATATTTTATGTAAGTTCTTTTCATATCGTCTGATAAGTTTAATAACATTATCATTAAACAATGAAAGAAAATCACAATATATATATATGTGTGTATACACACATATATATATATATGTGTTTACACACACACACACACATATATATATATATATATATATATATATATATATATAGTGTAACCCGGATATAAGAGAGTTGTCGGGACCGGAGAAGGAGTATCTTATAACCGGGTTTCTCTTATATCCGGGTTTGGTCTATTATACATACATTAACACAGGCTCTAATTTGGGACCATAGAAAATCTCTCTTATATCCGGGGTTCTCTTATATCCGGGTCTCTTATATCCGGGTTACACTATATATATATATATATATATATATATATATATATATATATATATAACTGGCCACTCGTATTCGAGGATACCCGCCTACTAGGGCGGCTAGCCAATCCCTATTGTAGACGCTCGCTCGGGCACATTTTGTGTTTGCTCAACAGCAACAGAGCCGACCTATGGTTTATACTGCGAATATGATGAGCAGACATTAGTTACAATTTCTGTGAGATAGCGTGTTATCTAGTGTGATCAACAATTTGAACAAGGCCAGCACACTCAAGCCTCGGCCACGATGACGGCCCCCAAGAGTTGGGTCTACACAATTTCATTCACAAGGTTTGGCTTAACACGTGGTATAGTTTTCAGGCACTTTCCAAAGGTGATGCCCGCTGGAATTTGCCTCGATCCAGTCCGATAACATCAGGAAGTCACCTTCCTGACAAATCGACCATGGTAAGATTCGAACCCAGGTCTCATGGTCAGAATTCCAGTCAAATCCATTACATTCACTTACGTGCTAATACCCTTGAGAAAGGTATGAATCCTTCTCTTCTCCCCGCAGCTACAGGTAAATAGCAGGACAGACTGGTTTCTGTTGCCTTGAACAGCAACTGGTCTAGGAGAAGGACAACTCTGAATTCAAAACCTGTGGAGGGTCTCTGTATTCGGCCCTTCAAAAAGTGTGGATTGTTCTGCACAAAACCTTCACCACTATAATCAAATAACATGTGCTAGTGTCTGGCTGTCGGTTCCTAGGAACTGAGTTGCTGACCCTTATACGTCGACTACGACGGAAGAGTCGAATATATATATATATATATATATATATATATATATATATAATACAATATAAAAGGCTCAAACACTAATATTCCATAGTTATAATTTATTACATTGGAATCGTAATCACGATCCAATTCATCAGACCTACAATTTTTTGAATTTGTAGGTCTGGTGAATTGGATCGTGATTACGAATCCAGTGTAATAAATTATAACTATGGAATATTAGTGTTTGAGCCATTTATATTATATTCTTACTCTGTCATAGACATTGAGTTCTACCTGGATTCTATCCTCTTGGGAATTTACATATATATATATATATATATATATGTATGTTTCATAGAAAACAACTAATAAGACAATACGATTAATCTTTTTATTATATTTTTCTTGCGTCTTGCATGCGTACAATAGATTTCTTTTTTGACCATAGAGTGTGTAAGAACTGTCTAAATGATCTTTGGATCCGAGGGCTAATTTATTATCCATTATCAGGAATGTTTACGTTTCTCTCTCTCTCATATATATATATATATATATATATATATATATATATATATATATATATATATATATATATATATATATCAGCCCACCCGAAAATCAATATTAGTAACAACAATTGGTTACAACTGAGTCACATCCTCAAATGAGGGGTTGACAATTTAAATGGGGGGTGCCTTGAAAAGGGCCGTTTTTGCGTTCTCAATTTTACCAGGATGGAATCTCTTCCACGGACCGCCATAATAATAATAATAATAATATACGATAATTTTTATTTATAAATATATTTTTTTATAATTCTTATAGTAGTTTGCGTTAGATTTCAACTCTCTAAATTGATTCTACGCTGTTTTTTTACAGACATTAAATTCTACCTTTGATTTTTGCGCAAATTATTAAAACTTCAGTTCTTTCATTTTTCTTTCGATTTTTTACCATCAAGATTGTAATTTTTTTCCAGCCAATTTGGACTCAAAACAGGCACTGAAGAATTATCTATCAAACAAAAAACTTCATCGAAATCGGATGAAAACTGTGGAAACGCATAAACAACATCTGATCACACACACACACACATATACACACACAGTTTGAGAATTAAATATAGAGAATTAAAAATATATATATATATATATATATATATATATATATATATATATATATATATATATATATATGACTGAATAAATGCAAGAAATTCACTTTTATTTCTCTAAGTACTTTCCATCTCTTTCTGAGATTATCATCAGGGGTGCAACTGGTAAGGCAAAATCTGTGTATCTATCTATTACTGATTTTTTCTCTTTTGCGCTTAAATGCAACGGCTGACAGTTATGCCTTAGCTTTCATTAGAACGTAAAAAGCTATCCATGATGGAATTCTGCGCTTGACCATGACATTACAACATAAGAGAAAAAATATATGTGAACAGTCTGCATCATACTTCAACGATTCAGGCCTGATATTTTGTATTTACATACGCTCTGATTCAGAAATTGAGCACTTTTATATATATATATATATATATATATATATATATATATATATATATATATATATATATGTATGCAGATAGATAGACAGATAAATCTGAATAGATAGATAGATAGATAGATACATGCATACATACATACATACATACGTACATACGAACAGGGTGATAGATAGATAGATAGATAGATACATACATACATACATACATACATACGAACAGGGTGATAGATAGATAGATAGATAGATAGATAGATAGATAGATAGATAGATAGAAAGAAAGATAGATAGATAGATAGATAGATAGATAGATAGATAGATAGATAGATAGATAGATAGATACATACGAACAGGGTGATAGATAGATAGATAGATAGATAGATAGATAGATAGATAGATAGATAGATACGAACAGGGTGATAGATAGATAGTTAGATAGATAGATAGATAGATACGAACAGGGTGATAGATAGATAGATAGATAGATAGATAGATAGATAGATAGATAGATAGATACGAACAGGGTGATAGATAGATAGATAGATAGATAGATAGATAGATAGATAGATAGATACGAACAGGGTGATAGATAGATAGATAGATAGATAGATAGATAGATAGATAGATAGATAGATAGATAGATACGAACAGGGTGATAGATAGATAGATAGATAGATAGATAGATAGATAGATAGATAGATAGATAGATACGAACAGGGTGATAGATAGATAGATAGATAGATAGATAGATAGATAGATAAATAGATAGATAGATAGATACATAGATACGAACAGGGTGATAGATAGATAGATAGATAGATAGATAGATAGATAGATAGATAGATAGATAGATACGAACAGGGTGATAGATAGATAGATAGATAGATAGATAGATAGATAGATAGATAGATAGATAGATACGAACAGGGTGATAGATAGATAGATAGATAGATAGATAGATAGATAGATAGATAGATAGATAGATAGATAGATAGATAGATACATAGATACGAACAGGGTGATAGATAGATAGATAGATAGATAGATAGATAGATAGATAGATACGAACAGGGTGATAGATAGATAGATAGATAGATAGATAGATAGATAGATAGATAGATAGATAGATAGATAGATACGAACAGGGTGATAGATAGATAGATAGATAGATAGATAGATAGATAGATAGATACGAACAGGGTGATAGATAGATAGATAGATAGATAGATAGATAGATAGATAGATAGATAGATAGATAGATAGATATGGACGTTATGAAGCATTGAAGATTAAGCGGAATATTTCCATATAGTTGTCAAAGAAAGTGTGTGAATAGATGCAATAAGTGCAGCTATAGAAATTACAATATAAAAACAAAGTTTAAAACATTTGAGACCAGAACGAAAGTACGCACTTGACTACACAATTACATCGAAAACTACCCACACCCCAGTACAAATATGCATGCAAGAATAGACCCCTAACCCCATCCTACATACCTCTATAGAGAAGTACACACATCTACATGTGTACTCACACAGCCGCCTCCCTCCCAACCAAGCTCAGTGTTCATGTTTTGATATTCCTCCTGATTCTGATTACGGGCCTATCACCTATTTTGTACGCAGACGATAATGCCTTTGAAGTACCCGACATATTGTCTACCTTCCATGTTTTCTTCATGCTGTTTTCTTTTATGTCTTTTTTTTTCTTACTTTTGGGGGATTTTTTTTTCTCTCCAAAAAGCTTCCTATTCATCAAACTGACTGACGGAGAGATGGCAACTATTTTTAATAAATCCGAGAAATAAAAAAAGAAGTTTGGGAATCGGTGTTTGGTTCGGTTGGAGGATGGGGAAAACTTTTCTTAAACTAAAAAAAACGAAAACAAAAAAAAAACTTTCTCTTTTCTTTTTTGTTTGCTTTCTTTCGTTTTTATCGCCTGTTTCGTGTATTATTCCCTTTTCTCACTTTTTAGTTATTCTTTCGCTTGTGTGTATCTCTTTCTTATTAGTTCTCTTCCCTCCTCTTCCATTCTTGATTGCTTTCTTTTGATTTCGTGATATCTTTCCCTCTCCTCCTCCTCCTCCTATCTCTCTCTCAAGTCTTTCTTGATATTTTTTGATAATATACATCATTTTCTCTTAATTTTTTTTTTCCTTTCTAATCATTTTTTTAAACTATTTTCTCTTGTTTTTCATTCTTAATCTTTCTTTTATGATAGTTTTTTTTTTTTACTTTTGTTTTTTCTAATCTTTCTTTTTCTACTCACTCTTTAAATTTTATTTTTTCGTGCTTGAATCTATTCTTTCTTTCCAAAACTTTTTCTAATATAATTTTCTCTTCTCATTCTTTTCATTTTCTTTTTTATTATTTAATTTTACGTATTTTTTCTTTCATTCATTCTTTCTTTCGCTTTGTTTTCTTCCTATTTTCCTTATTTCTTTTTTTTTCCTTCTCATTTTGTTTGATCCTTTTTTGTTTTCTCCTTGTTTGCCTATCTTCCTTTCTTTCTTTCTTTCCTTCTTTCTTTCTTTCTTTCTTTCTTTCTTTCTTTCTAATATTCATTATTCTTTCGTTTTCCTTTCTTTTTCTTTCTATCTATTTCCTCTCACTTTTTTTTACTTAATTACGATGGACAGCACTTCTTTTTATTCTCGCCAATCTATCTGCAAGATTCAGACTTCTACTTCTCTCAATGTCTTATGGTTTTCCCTTTGACTTACTTTCCTTTCCCTTTCATTCACTTTTCCTGCTATGTATGCACTTCCTATCTTCTATCTATCCCCCACACTGCACACCTTACTCTTCCCGTATTTTTATACTTACTCTCCACTTGATCGGATTTTAACTCGAGACGTTATTGTGATTCTATTTGTGCCGGCAATTATTTGAAGTTGTATCATTACTGACTCAACAAAACAGTCCGAAAACATACTCGCATGCTTGCACAAATCACAACACACACACACACACACACACACACACACACACACACACACACACACACACACACACACACACACACACACACACACAAACAAACAAATATATATGATTACGAAAATATAGACATATACATACGCAAACACATTAGTATTATTATACAAGGGATTAATGACAGCGTGAAGATACAGACACGCACATAAATGTGTGTGTCTTTCGAATTACTAAAATTTGTCTGCCGTGTGTCCACAATAGCGTTTCACCCGTGTGAATCGAACTCATTACACGGTCTAATGAGTTCGATCCTCAAAGGTTCCTTAATACAGTGGCTTTTCAGCGTTGAAAGCTACAATTTCACTGTCCCCCCACTCTCTCTCTCTCATATATATACATTAAATAAAAAGGAAAGTTCTATCACTTTTCCTCTATTTCTATCTATCTATCTATCTATCTATCTATCTATCTATATATCTATATATATATATATATATATATATATATATATATATATATAATTGTTTATTTAAAAATTATAACATAAATATGTTATAAAATCACTACAAAAATAGCCATTTTGTTTCAACACTTCCGGTGTCTAATAAATTGATGATGTAGAATCCTAGACTTGTATATATATATATATATATATATATATATATATATATATATATATATATATATATATATATATATATATATATATATATATGTATGTATATATATATATATATATATATATATATATATATATATATGTATGTATATATATATAGAAAGTAGAATCTTAGATATATATATATATATATATTCTTGTTAAAAAAAAATGTAAACTACAGACAAAAGTTAATTTTCTCCATTAAGACATTCATTTCTGTAGTTCACTGCTACCAGCAAGCAGAATTTTTTTTTCTCCTGATGATGGCTATTTTGGCCGAAACTAGTCGAGGAATCTAAATGAAATAATAATAAAAACGAAAGAATATTAATAAACCACCCAGTGTGTCTGAAGATTTTAATTTTTTAATATTTTTTATTGTTCAATATATATATAGTGATTTTTCCAAGCGTAGCTTAGATGTGGCACAAGGCCGAAATTTTGGGGTACCTAGTGAGATTCGAACTCTCTCGTAATTGTTCTAGCGAGACAAGCTTGCCCAATACATATCTCTCTCTCTCTCTCTGTGTGTGTGTGTGTGTGTGTGTGTGTGTGTGTGTGTGTGTGTGTGTGTGTGTGTGTGTGTGTGTGTGTGTTTGTCTACTGTTATATTTCTATTTATATATGCTTTGCCCAAGGGCCCCACGAGGCGATGTAGTGGTTAGCGAGCTTGTCTCGCTAGAACAATTACGAGTTCGATCATCACTGGATACCTCATACTTTCGACCTTGTGCGACATCTGAGCTACGCTTAGAAAATCACTATATACGCTTTGCCCTTGATTTGATTAATTTTACACATAATTATAGCATAACTTTAAAATATGCCATATATATATATATATATATATATATATATATATATATATATATATACTAAAATAATATTATATTAAAAGGGTTAGAGTTAGGGTTAGGGTTATTGAACATTGAATCTATATTTCTATATAGGGGACCGTACATTGAAGCATGCGCGCACACACAATTCAGTTTGACCGTTTCATGGAATAAGTGTCGAAAGTCTTTGGAAAAAATAATATAAAATAATTGTTAATGTGAATCTTGGCAAATTTACCGATAAAACTAAACAACTTAAATAACAAAATAAAATACTGAAAGACAGAACTAGTCGATATCATTTAACAAATCATCGATGTTTGGGAGAATATTTGCTGATGAAATGCGCCTTATTTAAAATACATACATACATACATACATACATACATATATATATATATATATATATATATATATATATATATATATACATATATAGAGAGAGAGAGAGAAAGAGAGAGAGAAAGAAAAAAAGAAAGAAAGAAAGAGAGAGATGCCAAAAGGTGTACATACATGTATATATTTATTTTAAAATCTATTATAAATCATCTAATTATTAGATTTTACTAAAATTTTCGTCTCGAAAGGAAACAATATATATTTAATAAAGTGCCAAAATATTTTAAATAGGTTTGCATTCCAAATACCTAAGAAATTTTTTTGGTGTGATTACACCTACCTTAATCTGTTTGACATTTACTCCGATATGAATTCTATTGTCGGAGTTAGCTCCTCTTTAATTCCCTAGTTGTTCACTAGGGAGCGCTCTCTCTACACTATAAATACTGGGCAACTTCTCTTTTTCACTTTGCATTTCAGCGAACACATCTACAATGTAAGCTCTCGCTAAAGATAGCGTCCACCCATTTATGGGAGACGCCGTGAACAATATACACACATACATGTACGTACGAACATTCACCAAAATACAAACTCTTTACGTTTACACACAAACACAAATGTTAATGTCTTTGTCACTTGTCAATTTGTTGCTTAATACATATATTTGTTGACATATATATATATATATATATATATATATATATATATATATATATATATATATATATATATATATATCGGTCTTGTTTGTTTTGTTTACATCTTCGTTTGAACTCAACTTGAGTCCGCCATGTTCTTGTAGTTGGACCTTCTAGCAGGAAATAAACACCACGTCTCCCTAATTCAACAACACCTTAACCCACACCAATCCTCAACAGTATCCCTATCATTAAATAAAGAATATAAAATGTTTTGCAGTTTCTTTTTGTGCGTCAAGTTTCACTGGTTCAGAAATCCGCTAAACCAGTTTTCTTATAATTTTATTGTGCAATAAATGGAGAGTCGGAAAATCATTCAAAGGGTCAAAAAGTGAAAAATAATTAAACGGGTTGACCCCAATAGGCTCAGGATAGTCGAAAATTGCATAAAAGAAATAAACTTTTACCCCAGTATTTTATCAGGCATCTAAGAGTACTTTATTATCAATGTTATGGTAAGGAATTTCTTTTCGTCGTTTTCAGTTCTTTGTACGTGAATATATCTCCGTGGGGATTGTATACAAGAATTTACGTGCCATTTCTGACCGATTTGACTAGACCTCTTTAAGATCCAGACGAGTGTGATCTACTAGACTGATAGATTGATTCTGTTTTTTTTTACGGTTTATCAACCTTTTGCAGGTTATCTAAATCCAGAAAATAGATTGTAAGTATTTTTGGCAGATAACGATTTACCGTTGTTCTTTTTTTTTTTTTAAAGATAACAATGGTTTATGTGCCGTGTCCTTTCAGGACGTAAGTGATCATAGCTCTCCACTTCCTCCTATCCCTTGTAGCTCTCAATAAGTTTCGTCCCTCAGCCCCCCCCCCTCAGACCTCGATCATTCATTTGCTTAAGTCCGTTAGGTATGTCATGCGTTCCTTTCACTTGTATCTCTTTCCCTCTATTCGACTCGTGAGTATCAGATTCTTCTGGCAACTCCTAACTCATTACGTGTCCCAGAAATTTCATCTGCCTCTTTCTGGTGTTAAGTATAAGCTTCCTCCTTGTTTGCATCCTCTCCAAAACCTCATCGTTGCTCACACGCTCGGTCCATGATATTCCTAGCATCCTTCTGTAGAACCATACCTCCGTTGCTTCGAGTCTCTTCTTCATCTTTGAGGAGACCGTCCAACATTCGCTGCTGTAAATGAGGACAGATGTCACGTAGCAGCTCAGTAATCTTTTTTGTTACCAAAGAAATCTTCCTGTCTCGCAATACTCTGGCCAGCTTTTGGAATGCATCCTTGGACGTCCCAAAACGACTTCTGATCTCATCGTCGCACTCTGTGAAAACACTTCCCAGATATTTAAACTTCTGCACATGCTTGATTTTAGTGTCCCTTCACCGGCAAATCGAATTTCGGGCGCATCCTTTTACTGGTGGCCATACGTTCTGTCTTCTTGTAGTTTATGCTTAGTCCCTTCTTCTCGCTCTCCTTCGCTACCTTCTGTAGGAGTTTTGTAATTACTTTTCCGTGTCTGCTATCAGTACTGTGCCGTCTGCGTATCTTATGTTGTTAAGATTGTGGCCGTCAATGCTGAATCCTGCTAAGATTTCCAATTCTCTCAGAATTGCCTCACTGCATAGATTGAATAAGTCCGGTGAGAAGACACATCCTTGCCTCACGTCCCTTTCTATCGTCATATATTCTCTGAACTCATTCTCAATGCGCATGCGTGCCGTTTGCTGCCAGTATATATCACGGTTGCCGAGCAGTTCCAGCAGATCCTTGTGGAGTACTTTGTCGAACGCTTTTGCGTAGTCTATTAAACATAGGCACTGTAATTTTTAATGTATATCATAACTGAACTAAATATAAGTTTTGGTCATATAGTCTAGACGATTTGAGTTTCTTGCTAGCATGAGATACTTATCACTAAATTAAAGATCATTATATCGAATAAGATCCTCTTTATTCAAGGTACTGTAATTTTGAATGTATATCATAACTGAATTGATATATTCTTCGGGGAAGAATCTTGCTAGCATAAAACCCTTATTATTTAAATAAATAATTACATATCGAATAAGATCTACAATTAAGCTACTTGGAATTTGAATGTTTTTCAAACCTGAATGATATATTCTCCTCCATAGATCTTCCCTAGAATGTTACCGTTATCTTCTTATCTATTTATACAGTGTAACCCGGATATAAGAGAGTTGTCGGGACCGGAGAAACATATCTTATATCCGGGTTTCTCTTATATCCGGGTTTGGTCTATTATATATACATTAACACAGGCTCTAATTTGGGACCATAGAAAATCTCTCTTATACCCGGGTTCTCTTATATCCGGGTCTCTTATATCCGGGTTACACTGTATGTAAAATTCTGTAACTTTCGTTAGTCCGTCTGTCCGTCCGTCACACCCTCTAAAATAGCCATACATTAACCGATCGGAACTAAATTTTGAGAAGTGCAAACAGGTAAGGGGTTATAAAGTACAGCCGGTTTTACTAGGGTGTGTAGCTTAGTACAATAAGTTTTCATAATTTTTTTTTAGAAAAATTAAACAAATTATTATTTAACGTACAAAATGCTCCAACTATTTTAAAAACAATATGCGATTAAACTAAGAAATGCTTATTTAATAAAAATGCAATATTGTGTTTTACATATCTTTTCTTTAATATATACAAGAATTCAGTTTCCAGTTTGCCCTACGTTTGCGAGAACTATAAACAAATCCCAAAGCCAAACGCTTCAAAAAGTTGAAATTTGTCCTCAGAATAAAATATTTACTCATGGCCAGTTGTATGCTGCATGCTCAAGAGTAAGAAATCCTGAGAATTTATTCTTTGCTGTTAAAAAGAAACAATTTTCTTAAAAAGAAATGTGTTTAGCATGAAGTCCTATAAAATTAAATTAAAGAAATTATTAAACCGCAAAGTAGTTTTTTTGTCAAAGTTTTTTTTCCAGACAAATCAGCTTATTCAAATTTCATTAGTTGGTTTGCGAAATTGAACGAAACGTAGAGTTTGTAAATGTCAACAAAAAATGTTAGCAATAACTTCAACGATACAAAATACTGTGATGATTTCATGACGCGTCAGCGAGTTGCAAACAAAATTCTAGTAATGTCAAATGTATAACGCTGAAATGTAAAACTTAAATTCGAAAAGCAAATAACATCTATAATCACGCTTGTAGTACCCGAATATTAACGTCTTCTAGGGAACCACGGCTTACACCGGTCCTGGTACGGTCACCGAAGCAATGTAGAGCCTGGTCAGTACTTAGACGGGTAACTGCTTGGGAATACCAGGTGCTGTAAACTTGGATATGTGGGTAGTGTAATAGATAGCATCTAAGAGTTCCAATTCCAGTCGGGTTCATTATATTCACTTACGTGCCAATATCTTTAGGAAAGTTATGAAATGACCTCCTCGCCACACCAGCAATGGATTAAGTACCGTAATTTCTCGAAAATATTATGCATTCTTTTTACTAATTACAGGTGATAGGGGTGCGTATTATAAATAGGTTTAAACAAAAATATTTCTTTCGTTATTGATTTATAATAATAAGTACGTACTTGTTGTTCTAAAATAAGAAAGATATCCCAATTTTCATTTTAAATCCAACAATAATAATTGTAACAATTTTTGTCAATACATTTATGTAACCGGAATTTTTTATTTGTCGAAAAAATTAAAAAAATCTATAAAAAGGCCAATTTGGAAGAAAAGAGGATATTAAGTTAACAATTTATTGAAATTTTAATTTTCATCATCACCATCATCATCATCATCGTCATCGTCATCATCATCATCATCATCATCACTTTCTATTATAGAATCAATATCTAAATTGTCATTAAACAATTTATCGTACACAATATTATCTTCGTCCTGTTCAAAATTATCTTCGGCCTATTCATTCACTTACCAAAGGAGGTCAGCTTCAGAGTCATCCATGGCTGTCGTGAAACAACACTTCTTGAAACCTCTCTTTATAACATCCTCACTGACGGAATCCCAAGATTCCTGAATCCACTTTACAAATAAGTTTCAACTCTGGTTTTTTTCCTGTTCCCACCGGCAGTAAAACTGGGAACACCAGAAACATCCAGTCATTCCATTTTTTACACATCTCTTGTTTAAATGGACGGTTGCAGACAACATCCATTACTTGAAGTTGGCCAGTCATTCTCCCTGGTATAATAACAAGATCAGACCTCTTCTCCTGTAGTATATTCTTTATGCAAGGCATACCCTCAACGAAATGCATCAAGAACCAACATAGGTCTCCTTCTTGCAAATTCTATTCTGTGTTTACACCTACTTTTTAGTTCAGTTTTATTCTTTCTCCATGAACGTATGTTAACCTCATTCAACTCATATTCTCCAGCTGCTGCTCTGTTTCTTATTCTTTCTTCTAATTCTATTACTTTTTGGCTAAAATTTGCACTATAACTCGCACGTTTTGACGACATTTTGGCGGTGAAATAAAATGTTATATTTATCGAGAAAACTGCATGGAATTTTCAACATTATTTTAGCAGTTTAGTTTCGATTTTATTTTTAATGCCAAAGTCGACAAAACGTTTTTCGTAATTATTATTTTTTTTGTTTGTTTTTTGACAAAATTTATAGATGCGCATTATACATAGGGATAGATATATTTCTTAATTTTTGGATCATTAATTGGGGTGCGTATTATTTATGGGTGCGTATTATTTTCGCAAAATTACGGTACGAGGATTTATATCATCAAATCGTTATTATCTTCTAAAAATTCTTATAATCTAAAAATATTTTCTGGCTTTAAAAACTCTTCAGACGGATTAAGTAATCAGAGAACCGAGTTCGAATTCCAGTCGAATCCATTAAATTCACTTACGTGATAATACCCTTGGGAAAGGTATGAATCCTCTTCTTCTCCTCCCCCCATCTATGGGTAAATAGCAGGAAAAGGGAAGAACAAGTCTGAATTCGAAACCAGCGTTTGGGGACCTTGTGGCATGTATACGCATGTATTCGGCGCT
The DNA here is from genome assembly GCA_964036315.1 of Acanthosepion esculentum. Lineage (NCBI taxonomy): Eukaryota > Metazoa > Mollusca > Cephalopoda > Sepiida > Sepiidae > Acanthosepion > Acanthosepion esculentum. The sequence continues at coordinate 29,974,913 of OZ038512.1, forward strand.
TCAAAAAGTGTGGATGGTTCTACACAAAACTTTCACCACTATAATCAAATCACTTCTTCTCCCCAGAAGGACAGACCGGGTTCTATAGCCTTGGATGGCAACTGGACTACGGCAGAAAGAAATCGCAACTTACCGCGGGGAAAAAAAATCTGTTTCGTCAGTCATGTATCGAAAGATACATGATCGCCTAAGCGTATAATACGCATAGCACCTAACTGACTTTTGATTTTGTTCATGCCTCACTACGGTAGCTCATGGACCTGCCTCTTACGTAGCCTAAGTTTCCCCTCACCCTTTTGTCGCTACATGAAGATCATGTCTCTAATTATTTAAGATGGAATGATCTATTATGACATGTCTCTAATTATTTAAGATGGAATAATCTATTATGACATGTCTCTAATTATTTAAGATGGAATGATCTATTATGACATGTTTCTAATTATTTAAGATGGAATGATCTATTATGACATGTCTCTAATTATTTAAGATGGAATGATCTATTATGACATGTCTCTAATTATTTAAGATGTAATGATCTATTATGACATGTCTCTAATTATTTAAGATGTAATGATCTATTAGGACATGTCTCTAATTTGTATTTAGATACATTGTATTTATTTTCAATTTTTCTTGTTGAATTGTTCACCTATATTGCATATAATGGATTACTGTTCATAATTGGGCGACAATAAAATTTGTATTTTATAGTGATTTCCAAGCGTAGCTTAGATGTGGTACAAGGCCGAAAGTAGGAGACACCCAGTGAGGACCGAACTCACTACTCAGTCGTAATTGTTCTAGCGAGACACGCTTGCTAACCATTACATCGCCTCGAGATTCCCAGTAGTGATTTTCCATGCGGAGCTTAGATGTAACACAAGGCCGAAAGTAGGAGGCACCCAGTGAGGACCGAAGTCACTACTCAGTCGTAATTGTTCTAGCGAGACAAGCTTGCTAACCATTACACCGCCTCGAGGTGCACCTACCCCCGCCAAAAAAAAAAATTCTATTTTATATAAATATTACCTTATGAAAATTGAGATGTACAGTGGATATATTCGGGGGAGGTACGAGACCCTTGCACCGGTTGAGACAGGTGGATTACGGGGGATGGGCCATTATATGATCAGATTTGACTCCATTGGATTTGTTTTTATGAGTACTTGTGAAAAATAATGTTTATTCAACTAAACTTCCATATTTAGAAGAATTGCGAGCTAGGATAGTTGCTATTATGGAAAATTAGCTGCAACATCTTTTCCGAGAACGACAGAATCGAATTAACCTTTGAAGGTGTATTAATAGCGGACATGTTGGAAATTAACAATCCCAATAATAAATTGAAATACTTCTCATTTCTTATCCTTTTCACAGATTGTTTCTGTCATGTAGAGTTACAAAGTTACAGTTTAATTTGGTTTATTTTGTTTTATGGCATATCAACCTCGATGTGTTATTTAATGCTGACAACATTTTTTATTGCTGGTAATATTTTTCCTTTAAAAATGTATTGCTGGTAATAATTTTTTCAAAAATGTATCGTTGGTAATAGTTAACTGTTTGCCCATAGCTGGGATCCCAACAGGTGCCACCACACCTGGTCATGGCAGACCCGGGAACACCAGCGAATAAGAGGTGGTTCCACGCTCCTCAAAACATCACGACCAGAGGCCCCGCAGCTGGACATAGTTTATAGCCTTACCCAGGACGGTTTAAATTAGGTACCTTCATGAGATCGACAGAAAATAAGCATAGCATGATAAAAATTGCCTTAAACTTGACGAAAATAATTTTTATTTGTCTAACTGTTTATGCTATAATAAAGAGGAAAGTATTTTTTGATTATTTTTTTACTTTTTTTTATCATTTCGAGCACATCCAAAAGTGTCGTTTAAAATCATGTTTATTTTAAAAAAAAAAAAACGATCGTCAGACATTTTTTTAAAATTTTATAAACAAAAATTTAATTTTTCCGTTTTAAATTCTGCCAAGAAATAGTTAAACTTTTTTTAAAATTTATTTTTACAAAATTTAAAATTTAAATGTTTATTTAACATATTTGTAAAGAAAACATTACTTACTTTACGCGCTGAAAAGTGTACTTTAAAAAAAAAAGACAGCGGGTCGGAACAATAGTGACACATTCGAGGTGTCGATTGATGCTGTCAATAAGTATTGACAGCTTACGCGACCTAATTTCATCGTACGGATGGACGAAAGTGAAATAATTTAGCTTCTTATTGAACCAACTTGCGTAACCAGTTATTAAGGGAAAATTTCAGCGTTTTAATTTTTAATTGTTTCTTAGCTTTCCATCTTTACGTGTACGATGCTTTATGAAAATTTTAAAACTAACACTGTTGATAGAAAAAAAAATTCATAAGGTGCATACAAATTAATTTAATTATTTTAATTACTTTAATTAGATACCTTTCTTATGAAAGGCTAAGGTGTAAAATATAAACATATACATTTATTTTATTTTATGGTATTATTTCTATTTCCCTTCATTTTATTAATTTTGATATTTCATATAGAAAAAAAAATAACTGAGAAAATAAAAAAATAAGAAATTTCATAAGATAGGTTAGGTACATAATACTTTTAGGTACCCTTATCATTTGAAATATTACACAATTTTTTTTGTTAATTTTTCTTCAAAGTAATACGAATATTGAAAAGACTTTATTTCACATAATTACATAATCATATACACTTTATTTTATTTATTCATAACCAAGTAAGAAGAGAGGTCTAGACATGCAATGCAATTCGTACCAGAGATTCGTGAAATATTTCCTCACAAACTCCAACCTAATGATCTGAGTCCTTGCTGCCAGATGTCACAGGATGGGGGTTAGCCATTAAAGAGCAAGTCGTGCATGATATAGTCGGTAGCTATTTCACATTTGTCCAGTTGATAGTCTTCATTATCTTCTTCATAGAAAATGTTGTAATCTGGGTCAGAGAATTCCATGACCCATCCTACAAATATCTTATCAACAGAATCAACTGTCCAGATGTGTTTTATAGTATGGCCAACTATATCACCACGTAAGATTTTGTAAATGTTATCTACAAAATCTTGGGAAAAGTCCGGGAATTCTGCTTTGATGGCAGAATTGGTGTGTTCAAGGTCCTTCAATCTTTTCTGTAGCTGACGCCTTTCCTTTTTTTTGATGCTGTCTCTGCTTTTCTTCACTCCTTTTCAGGATCTCCTTCTCTAATACTTCCTTCTTAGATATTCTGATCCTGTGTGGTTCTGTGCTATACTGCATGGCAACATCCAAAAGGATTGTTTAAACTTTAAAGGAAAAGAAAAATATCAAAAGTTTCTCCACACGTGTCTAGCACAAACACAGTAAAGGCTGACCGACAGCGGAGGACAACATTTATAGCCAGGCAAGCCACGTGACTTTCTTTTGTTTTCATGACGCTTCCGGTCTTCCGTATATTTGAATTTAAGCTATTTTTGACACAAAAAAACATGTTATATTAGATTTTTACCTAAAAGCAACTTTCTGATTGTAACCAGGTTTATTTTATAATCTTTAAATGATATTATCTACTTAATAATACATTGACTAACTGCAACACCATTTTGATCAATTTTAAAATATTTAACAACTTTAAGCAATAAACATAAATTTAACAATAAGAAATAACAAATAATTGTTGTAAAAACTTATTTTTCATCGAAAATGTTTTTTGCTTTCAGGAAATGTTATCCATAGTCATACAAATAAGTAAAAGCAAATAAAAGTTTTTGAAATTAAATAATATCTTTGTTTTATTGAGTTTTGTATGTTACAATTCAGAGCTGATTTTAAGGTAGACGGGTCCGAAATAAAAAAAAAAGTAAAATGGATTTGCTTTGGTCAAAGCCTTGTGCTTTAAACTAATTAGTCGCTAAATCGGAACACCTTAGAATTTCATGAGTTTTCATGAAATTACTTATGGGGGGGGGGTGTAATAAATAAAATAAAAAAATTACCATGATTTAAAAAAAAAAATAAACACATTTATAATAATTTTCATCATTTGTGAATAGTTACTGAAAGTTTCATGAAAATCCGACAATTATTTTTATTTTTACAAGATTTTCAAAATTAACGGCTCCCATTAAAAAAGAAAATTCAAAAAAAAAACACGCGCTCATGAAGGTACCTAGTTTAAATGATAAAGAAAAGCCGAAATTATTTATCACCCAAGCTAATAATAACGACCAATGGTTGTCGAATTTGTGCAAGCTAAAATATATTTAAAAATTAATGCAAAAATTTCTTACTTCCCTTTCTACCAGACTTACATCCCTCAAGCTAAAAATCTAATATCAAAATGATTCCCGTATTCATGCCAGAAGATGCTTTCATTTGAATAAATAAACCATTTGATTATAAACGCCATCAGCAAAAACAACTCCTTATTTATGAAAATTATAAAAATAAAGGAAGTTCCAAATTTTTACTTCTTACAACCGTTTGAATAATATCTCTACAAAGTCCATCGAAAAAGTTCAAAGTTCTTGTTTCAAACAAACTTTCTAAAACTCACTGCAGAGTTCATCGAAATAGTACCAAACTCACAATTGTTCTCATAACCTGCCGGCAAAGCTCATCGAAAGAGTTCCAAATATTTATTTCTAACATCCTTTCTAATAAAGTTTTTTTTTAAAGAACATCGAAATAGGTCCAAATATTTATTTCTAACATCCTTTCTAATAAAGTCTTTTCAAAGAACATCGAAATAGGTCCAAATATTTATTTCTAACATCCTTTCTAATAAAGTCTTTTCAAAGAACATTGAAATAGGTCCAAATATTTATTTCTAACATCCTTTCTAATAAAGTCTTTTCAAAGAACATCGAAATAGGTCCAAATATTTATTTCTAACATCCTTTCTAATAAAGTCTTTACAAAGAACATTGAAATAGGTCCAAATATTTATTTCTAACATGCTTTCTAATAAAGTCTTTTCAAACAACGAAATAGGACCAAATATTTATTTCTAACCGGTAACATCCTTTCTAATAAAGTCTTTTCAAAGAACATCGAAATAGGTCCAAACATTTATTTCTAACATCCTTTCTAATAAAGTCTTTTCAATGAACATCGAAATAGGTCCAAATATTTATTTCTAACAACTTTTCTAATAAAGTCTTTTTCAAAGAACATCGAAATAGGTCAAAATATTTATTTCTAACATCCTTTCTAATAAAGTCTTTTCAAAGAACATTGAAATAGGTCCAAATATATATTTCTAACATCCTTTCTAATAAAGTCTTTTCAAAGAACATTGAAATAGGTCCAAATATTTATTTCTAACATCCTTTCTAATAAAGTCTTTTCAAAGAACATCGAAATAGGTCCAAATATTTATTTCTAACATCCTTTCTAATAAAGTCTTTTCAAAGAACATTGAAATAGGTCCAAATATTTATTTCTAACATGCTTTCTAATAAAGTCTTTTCAAAGAACAACGAAATAGGACCAAATATTTATTTCTAACCGGTAACATCCTTTCTAATAAAGTCTTTTCAAAGAACATCGAAATAGGTACAAACATTTATTTCTAACATCCTTTCTAATAAAGTCTTTTCAAAGAATATCGAAATAGGTCCAAATATTTATTTCTAGCAGGTAACATCCTTTCTAATAAAGTCTTTTCAAAGAACATCGAAATAGGTCCAAATATTTATTTCTAACCGGTAACATCCTTTCTAATAAAGTCTTTTCAAAGAACATCGAAATAGGTCCAAATATTTATTTCTAACATCCTTTCTAATAAAGTCTTTTTAAAGAACATCGAAATAGGTCCAAACATTTATTTCTAACCGGTAACATCCTTTCTAATAAAGTCTTTTCAAAGAACATCGAAATAGGTGCAAATATTTATTTCTAACATGCTTTCTAATAAAGTCTTTTCAAAGAATATCGAAATAGGTCCAAATATTTATTTCTAACCTGAAACATCCTTTCTAATAAAGTCTTTTCAAAGAACATCGAAATAGGTCCAAATATTTATATCTAACATCCTTTCTAATAAAGGTATTTCAAAGAACATCGAAATAGGTCCAAATATTTATTTCTAACATCCTTTCTAATAAAGTCTTTTTCAAAGAACATCGAAATAGGTCAAAATATTTATTACTAACATCCTTTCTAATAAAGTCTTTTCAAAGAACATCGAAATAGGTCCAAATATTTATTTCAAACCGGTAACATCCTTTCTAATAAAGTCTTTTCAAAGAACATCGAAATAGGTCCAAACATTTATTTCTAACCGGTAACATCCTTTCTAATAAAGTCTTTTCAAAGAACATCAAAATAGGTCCAAATATTTATTTCTAACATCCTTTCTAATAAAGTCTTTTCAAAGAACATCGAAATAGGTCCAAATATTTATTTCTAACATCCTTTCTAATAAAATCTTTTCAAAGAACATGGAAATAGGTGCAAATATTTATTTCTAACATCCTTTCTAATAAAGTCTTTTCAAAGAACATCGAAATAGGTCCAAATATTTATGTCTAACAGGTAACATCCTTTCTAATAAAGTCTTTTCAAAGAACATCGAAATAGGTCAAAATATTTACATCTAACATCCTTTCTAATAAAGTCTTTTCAAAGAACATCGAAATAGGTCCAAATATTTATTTCTAACCGGTAACATCCTTTCTAATAAAGTCTTTTCAAAGAACATCGAAATAGGTCCAAATATTTATTTCTAACATCCTTTCTAATAAAGTCTTTTCAAAGTATATCGAAATAGGTCCAAATATTTATTTCTAACCGGAAACATCCTTTCTAATAAAGTCTTTTCAAAGAACATCGAAATAGGTCCAAATATTTATATCTAACATCCTTTCTAATAAAGTCATTTCAAAGAACAACGAAATAGGTCCAAATATTTATTTCTAACATCCTTTCTAATAAAGTCGTTTCAAAGAACATCGAAATAGGTCCAAATATTTATTTCTAACATCATTTCTAATAAAGTCTTTTCAAAGAACATCGAAATAGGTCCTAATATTTATTTCTAACCGGTAACATCCTTTCTAATAAAGTCTTTTCAAAGAACATCGAAATAGGTCCAAATATTTATTTCTAACATCCTTTCTAATAAAGTCTTTTCAAAGAACATCGAAATAGGTCCAAATATTTATTTCTAACATCCTTTCTAATAAAGTCTTTTCAAAGAGCATCGAAATAGGTCCAAATATTTATTTCTAACATCCTTTCTAATAAAGTCATTTCAAAGAACATCGAAATAGGTCCAAATATTTATTTCTAACATCCTTTCTAATAAAGTCTTTTTCAAAGAACATCGAAATAGGTCAAAATATTTATTACTAACATCCTTTCTAATAAAGTCATTTCAAAGAACATCGAAATAGGTCCAAATATTTATTTCTAACATCCTTTCTAATAAAGTCTTTTTCAAAGAACATCGAAATAGGTCAAAATATTTATTACTAACATCCATTCTAATAAAGTCTTTTCAAAGAACATCGAAATAGGTGCAAATATTTATTTTTAACATCCTTTCTAATAAAGTCTTTTCAAAGAACATCGAAATAGGTCCAAACATTTATTTCTAACCGGTAACATCCTTTCTAATAAAGTCTTTTCAAAGAACATCGAAATAGGTCCAAATATTTATATCTAACATCCTTTCTAATAAAGTCATTTCAAAGAACATCGAAATAGGTCCAAATATTTATTTCTAACATCCTTTCTAATAAAGTCTTTTCAAAGAACATCGAAATAGGTCCAAATATTTATTTCTAACATCCTTTCTAATAAAGTCTTTTCAAAGAACAACGAAATAGGACCAAATATTTATTTCTAACCGGTAACATCCTTTCTAATAAAGTCTTTTCAAAGAACATCGAAATAGGTACAAACATTTATTTCTAACATCCTTTCTAATAAAGTCTTTTCAAAGAATATCGAAATAGGTCCAAATATTTATTTCTAGCAGGTAACATCCTTTCTAATAAAGTCTTTTCAAAGAACATCGAAATAGGTCCAAATATTTATTTCTAACCGGTAACATCCTTTCTAATAAAGTCTTTTCAAAGAACATCGAAATAGGTCCAAATATTTATTTCTAACATCCTTTCTAATAAAGTCTTTTTAAAGAACATCGAAATAGGTCCAAACATTTATTTCTAACCGGTAACATCCTTTCTAATAAAGTCTTTTCAAAGAACATCGAAATAGGTGCAAATATTTATTTCTAACATGCTTTCTAATAAAGTCTTTTCAAAGAATATCGAAATAGGTCCAAATATTTATTTCTAACCTGAAACATCCTTTCTAATAAAGTCTTTTCAAAGAACATCGAAATAGGTCCAAATATTTATATCTAACATCCTTTCTAATAAAGGCATTTCAAAGAACATCGAAATAGGTCCAAATATTTATTTCTAACATCCTTTCTAATAAAGTCTTTTTCAAAGAACATCGAAATAGGTCAAAATATTTATTACTAACATCCTTTCTAATAAAGTCTTTTCAAAGAACATCGAAATAGGTCCAAATATTTATTTCAAACCGGTAACATCCTTTCTAATAAAGTCTTTTCAAAGAACATCGAAATAGGTCCAAACATTTATTTCTAACCGGTAACATCCTTTCTAATAAAGTCTTTTCAAAGAACATCAAAATAGGTCCAAATATTTATTTCTAACATCCTTTCTAATAAAGTCTTTTCAAAGAACATCGAAATAGGTCCAAATATTTATTTCTAACATCCTTTCTAATAAAATCTTTTCAAAGAACATGGAAATAGGTGCAAATATTTATTTCTAACATCCTTTCTAATAAAGTCTTTTCAAAGAACATCGAAATAGGTCCAAATATTTATGTCTAACAGGTAACATCCTTTCTAATAAAGTCTTTTCAAAGAACATCGAAATAGGTCAAAATATTTACATCTAACATCCTTTCTAATAAAGTCTTTTCAAAGAACATCGAAATAGGTCCAAATATTTATTTCTAACCGGTAACATCCTTTCTAATAAAGTCTTTTCAAAGAACATCGAAATAGGTCCAAATATTTATTTCTAACATCCTTTCTAATAAAGTCTTTTCAAAGTATATCGAAATAGGTCCAAATATTTATTTCTAACCGGAAACATCCTTTCTAATAAAGTCTTTTCAAAGAACATCGAAATAGGTCCAAATATTTATATCTAACATCCTTTCTAATAAAGTCATTTCAAAGAACAACGAAATAGGTCCAAATATTTATTTCTAACATCCTTTCTAATAAAGTCGTTTCAAAGAACATCGAAATAGGTCCAAATATTTATTTCTAACATCATTTCTAATAAAGTCTTTTCAAAGAACATCGAAATAGGTCCTAATATTTATTTCTAACCGGTAACATCCTTTCTAATAAAGTCTTTTCAAAGAACATCGAAATAGGTCCAAATATTTATTTCTAACATCCTTTCTAATAAAGTCTTTTCAAAGAACATCGAAATAGGTCCAAATATTTATTTCTAACATCCTTTCTAATAAAGTCTTTTCAAAGAGCATCGAAATAGGTCCAAATATTTATTTCTAACATCCTTTCTAATAAAGTCATTTCAAAGAACATCGAAATAGGTCCAAATATTTATTTCTAACATCCTTTCTAATAAAGTCTTTTTCAAAGAACATCGAAATAGGTCAAAATATTTATTACTAACATCCTTTCTAATAAAGTCATTTCAAAGAACATCGAAATAGGTCCAAATATTTATTTCTAACATCCTTTCTAATAAAGTCTTTTTCAAAGAACATCGAAATAGGTCAAAATATTTATTACTAACATCCATTCTAATAAAGTCTTTTCAAAGAACATCGAAATAGGTGCAAATATTTATTTTTAACATCCTTTCTAATAAAGTCTTTTCAAAGAACATCGAAATAGGTCCAAACATTTATTTCTAACCGGTAACATCCTTTCTAATAAAGTCTTTTCAAAGAACATCGAAATAGGTCCAAATATTTATATCTAACATCCTTTCTAATAAAGTCATTTCAAAGAACATCGAAATAGGTCCAAATATTTATTTCTAACATCCTTTCTAATAAAGTCTTTTCAAAGAACATCGAAATAGGTCCAAATATTTATTTCTAACATCCTTTCTAATAAAGTCGTTTTCAAAGAACATCGAAATAGGTCCAAATATTTATTTCTAACATCATTTCTAATAAAGTCTTTTCAAAGAACATCGAAATAGGTCCAAATATTTATTTCTAACCGGTAACATCCTTTCTAATAAAGTCTTTTCAAAGAACATCGAAATAGGTCCAAATATTTATTTCTAACATCCTTTCTAATAAAGTCTTTTCAAAGAACATCGAAATAGGTCCAAATATTTATTTCTAACATCCTTTCTAATAAAGTCTTTTCAAAGAATATCGAAATAGGTCCAAATATTTATTTCTAACCGGAAACATCCTTTCTAATAAAGTCTTTTCAAAGAACATCGAAATAGGTCCAAATATTTATATCTAACATCCTTTCTAATAAAGTCTTTTTCAAAGAACATCGAAATAGGTCCAAATATTTATTACTAACATCCTTTCTAATAAAGTCTTTTCAAAGAACATCGAAATAGGTCCAAATATTTATTTCTAACATCCTTTCTAATAAAGTCATTTCAAAGAACATCGAAATAGGTCCAAATATTTATTTCTAACATCCTTTCTAATAAAGTCTTTTTCAAAGAACATCGAAATAGGTCAAAATATTTATTACTAACATCCTTTCTAATAAAGTCATTTCAAAGAACATCGAAATAGGTCCAAATATTTATTTCTAACATCCTTTCTAATAAAGTCTTTTTCAAAGAACATCGAAATAGGTCAAAATATTTATTACTAACATCCTTTCTAATAAAGTCTTTTCAAAGAACATCGAAATAGGTCCAAATATTTATTTCTAACATCCTTTCTAATAAAGTCTTTTCAAAGAACATCGAAATAGGTCCAAACATTTATTTCTAACCGGTAACATCCTTTCTAATAAAGTCTTTTCAAAGAACATCAAAATAGGTCCAAATATTTATTTCTAACATCCTTTCTAATAAAGTCTTTTCAAAGAACATCGAAATAGGTCCAAATATTTATTTCTAACATCCTTTCTAATAAAATCTTTTCAAAGAACATGGAAATAGGTGCAAATATTTATTTCTAACATCCTTTCTAATAAAGTCTTTTCAAAGAACATCGAAATAGGTCCAAATATTTATTTCTAACATCCTTTCTAATAAAGTCTTTTTCAAAGAACATCGAAATAGGTCAAAATATTTATTTCTAACATCCTTTCTAATAAAGTCTATTCAAAGAACATCGAAATAGGTACAAATATGTATATCTAACCGGTAACATCCTTTCTAATAAAGTCTTTTCAAAGAACATCGAAATAGGTCCAAATATTTATATCTAACATCCTTTCTAATAAAGTCATTTCAAAGAACATCGAAATAGGTCCAAATATTTATTTCTAACATCCTTTCTAATAAAGTCTTTTTCAAAGAACATCGAAATAGGTCAAAATATTTATTACTAACATCCTTTCTAATAAAGTCTTTTCAAAGAACATCGAAATAGGTCCAAATATTTATTTCTAACCGGTAACATCCTTTCTAATAAAGTCTTTTCAAAGAACATCGAAATAGGTCCAAACATTTATTTCTAACCGGTAACATCCTTTCTAATAAAGTCTTTTCAAAGAACATCAAAATAGGTCCAAATATTTATTTCTAACATCCTTTCTAATAAAGTCTTTTCAAAGAACATCGAAATAGGTCCAAATATTTATTTCTAACATCCTTTTTAATAAAATCTTTTCAAAGAACATGGAAATAGGTGCAAATATTTATTTCTAACATCCTTTCTAATAAAGTCTTTTCAAAGAACATCGAAATAGGTCCAAATATTTATTTCTAACATCCTTTCTAATAAAGTCTTTTTCAAAGAACATCGAAATAGGTCCAAATATTTATTTCTAACATCCTTTCTAATAAAGTCTATTCAAAGAACATCGAAATAGATACAAATATTTATTTCTAACCGGTAACATCCTTTCTAATAAAGTCTTTTCAAAGAACATCGAAATAGGTCCAAATATTTATTTCTAACATCCTTTCTAATAAAGTCTTTTTAAAGAACATCGAAATAGGTCCAAACATTTATTTCTAACCGGTAACATCCTTTCTAATAAAGTCTTTTCAAAGAACATCGAAATAGGTGCAAATATTTATTTCTAACATCCTTTCTAATAAAGTCTTTTCAAAGAACATCGAAATAGGTCCAAATATTTATGTCTAACAGGTAACATCCTTTCTAATAAAGTCTTTTCAAAGAACATCGAAATAGGTCCAAATATTTACATCTAACATCCTTTCTAATAAAGTCTTTTCAAAGAACATCGAAATAGGTCCAAATATTTATTTCTAACATCATTTCTAATAAAGTCTTTTTCAAAGAACATCGAAATAGGTCAAAATATTTATTTCTAACATCCTTTCTAATAAAGTCTTTTCAAAGAACATCGAAATAGGTCCAAATATTTATTTCTAACCGGTAAGATCCTTTCTAATAAAGTCTTTTCAAAGAACATCGAAATAGGTCCAAATATTTATTTCTAACATCCTTTCTAATAAAGACTTTTCAAAGAACATCGAAATAGGTCCAAATATTTATTTCTAACATCCTTTCTAATAAAGTCTTTTCAAAGAATATCGAAATAGGTCCAAATATTTATTTCTAACCGGAAACATCCTTTCTAATAAAGTCTTTTCAAAGAACATCGAAATAGGTCCAAATATTTATATCTAACATCCTTTCTAATAAAGTCATTTCAAAGAACATCGAAATAGGTCCAAATATTTATTTCTAACATCCTTTCTAATAAAGTCTTTTTCAAAGAACATTGAAATAGGTCCAAATATTTATTACTAACATCCTTTCTAATAAAGTCTTTTCAAAGAACATCGAAATAGGTCCAAATATTTATTTCTAACCGGTAACATCCTTTCTAATAAAGTCTTTTCAAAGAACATCGAAATAGGTCCAAACATTTATTTCTAACCGGTAACATCCTTTCTCATAAAGTATTTTCAAAGAACATCAAAATAGGTCCGAATATTTATTTCTAACATCCTTTCTAATAAAGTCTTTTCAAAGAACATCGAAATAGGTCCAAATATTTAATTCTAACATCCTTTCTAATAAAGTCTTTTCAAAGAACATGGAAATAGGTGCAAATATTTATTTCTAACATCCTTTCTAATAAAGTCTTTTCAAAGAACATCGAAATAGGTCCAAATATTTATTTCTAACATCCTTTTAATAAAGTCTTTTCAATGAAAATCGAAATAGGTCCAAATATTTATTTCTAACATCCTTTCTAATAAAGTCTTTTCAAAGAACGTCGAAATAGGTCGAAATATTTATTTCTAACATCCTTTCTAATAAAGTCTTTTTAAAGAACATCGAAATAGGTCCAAATATTTATTTCTAACCGGTAACATCCTTTCTAATAAAGTCTTTTCAAAGAACATCGAAATAGGTCCAAATATTTATTTCTAACATCCTTTCTAATAAAGTCTTTTTAAAAAACAACGAAATAGGTCCAAACATTTATTTATAACCGGGAACATCCTTTGTAATAAAGTCTTTTCAAAGAACATCGAAATAGGTCCAAATATTTATTTCTAACATCCTTTCTAATAAAGTCTTTTCAAAGAACATCGAAATAGGTCCAAATATTTATTTCTAACCGGTAACATCCTTTCTAATAAAGTCTTTTCAAAGAACATCGAAATAGGTCCAAACATTTATTTCTAACCGGTAACATCCTTTCTAATAAAGTCTTTTCAAAGAACATCAAAATAGGTCCGAATATTTATTTCTAACATCCTTTCTAATAAAGTCTTTTCAAAGAACATCGAAATAGGTCCAAATATTTATTTCTAACATCCTTTCTAATAAAGTCTTTTCAAAGAACATCGAAATAGGTCCAAATATTTATTTCTAACATCCTTTCTAATAAAGTCTTTTCAATGAAAATCGAAATAGGTCCAAATATTTATTTCTAACATCCTTTCTAATAAAGTCTTTTCAAAGAACATCGAAATAGGTCCAAATATTTATTTCTAACATCCTTTCTAATAAAGTCTTTTTAAAGAACATCGACATAGGTCCAAACATTTATTTCTAACCGGTAACATCCTTTCTAATAAAGTCTTTTCAAAGAACATCGAAATAGGTCCAAATATTTATTTCTAACATCCTTTCTAATAAAGTCTTTTTAAAAAACAACGAAATAGGTCCAAACATTTATTTCTAACCGGTAACATCCTTTGTAATAAAGTCTTTTCAAAGAACATCGAAATAGGTCCAAATATTTATTTCTAAAATCCTTTCTAATAAAGTCTTTTCAAAGAACATCGAAATAGGTCCAAATATTTATTTCTAACCGGTAACATCCTTTCTAATAAAGTCTTTTCAAAGAACATCGAAATAGGTCCAAATATATATATTTAACATGCTTTCTAATAAAGTCTTTTTCAAAGAACATCGAAATAGGTCCAAATATTTAATACTAAAACCCTTTCTAATAAAGTCTTTTCAAAGAACATCGAAATAGGTCCAAACATTTATTTCTAAGCGGTAACATCCTTTCTAATAAAGTCTTTTCAAAGAACATCGAAATAGGTCCAAACATTTATTTCTAACCGGTAACATCCTTTCTAATAAAGTCTATACAAAGAACATCGAAAGAGGTCCAAACATTTATTTCTAACCGGTAACATCCTTTCTAATAAAGTCTTTTCAAAGAACATCGAAATAGGTCAAAACATATATTTCTAACCGGTAACATCCATTCTAATGAAGTGTTTTCAAAGAACATCGAAATAGGTTCAAACATTTATTTCTAACATCCTTTCTAATAAGGTCTTTTCAAAGAACATCGAAATAGGTCCAAACATTTATTTCTAACATCCTTTCTAATAAAGTCTTTTCAAAGAACATCGAAATAGGTCCAAACATTTATTTCTAACCGCTAACATCCTTTCTAATAAAGTCTTTTCAAAGAACATCGAAATAGGGCCAAACATTTATTTCTAACCGGTAACATCCTTTCTAATAAAGTCTATTCAAAGAACATCGAAATACGTCCAAACATTTATTTCTAATCGGTAAGATCCTTTCTAATAAAATCTTTTCAAAGAACATCGAAATAGGTCCAAACATTTATTTCTAACCGCTAACATCCTTTCTAATAAAGTCTTTTCAAAGAACATCGAAATAGGTCCAAACATTTATTTCTAACATCCTTTCTAATAAAGTCTTTTCAAAGAACATCGAAATAGGTCCAAACATTTATTTCTAACATCCTTTCTAATAAAGTCTTTTCAAAGAACATCGAAATAGGTCCAAACATTTATTTCTAACCGGTAACATCCTTTCTAATAAAGTCTTTTCAAAGAACATCGAAATAGGTCCAAACATTTATTTCTAACCGGTAACATCCTTTCTAATAAAGTCTTTTCAAAGAACATCGAAATAGGTACAAACATTTATTTCTAACCGGTAACATCCTTTCTAATAAAGTCTTTTCAAAGAACATCGAAATAGGTCCAAACATATATTTCTAACCGGTAACATCCATTCTAATGAAGTCTTTTCAAAGAACATCGAAATAGGTCCAAACATTTATTTCTAACATCCTTTCTAATAAAGTCTTTTCAAAGAACATCGAAATAGGTCCAAACATTTATTTCTAACATCCTTTCTAATAGGGTCTTTTCAAAGAACATCGAAATAGGTACAAACATTTATTTCTAACATCCTTTCTAATAAAGTCTTTTCAAGGAACATCGAAATAGGTCCAAACATTTATTTCTAACCGGTAACATCCTTTCTAATAAAGTCTTTTCAAAGAACATCGAAATAGGGCCAAACATTTATTTCTAACCGGTAACATCCTTTCTAATAAAGTCTTTTCAAAGAACATCGAAATAGGTCCAAACATTTATTTCTAACCGGTAACATCCTTTCTAATAAAGTCTTTTCAAAGAACATCGAAATAGGTCCAAACATTTATTTCTAACCGGTAACATCCTTTCTAATAAAGTCTGTTCAAAGAACATCGAAATAGGTCCAAACATTTATTTCTAACATCCTTTCTAATAAAGTCTTTTCAAAGAACATCGAAATAGGTCCAAACATTTATTTCTAACATCCTTTCTAACAAAGTCTTTTCAAAGAACATCGAAATAGGTCCAAACATTTATTTCTAACCGGTAACATCCTTTCTAATAAAGTCTTTTCAAAGAACATCGAAATAGGTCCAAACATTTATTTCAAACGTCCTTTCTAATAAAGTCTTTTCAAAGAACATCGAAATAGGTACAAACATTTATTTATAACATCCTTTCTGATAAAGTCTTTTCAAAGAACATCGAAATAGGTCAAAACATTTATTTCTAACATCCTTTCTAATAAAGTCTATTCAAAGAACATCGAAATAGGTCCAAACATTTATTTCTAACCGGTAACATCCTTTCTAATAAAGTCTTTTCAATGAACATCGAAATAGGTCAAAACATTTATTTCTAACATCCTTTCTAATAAAGTCTTTTCAAAGAACATCGAAATAGGTCCAAACATTTATTTCTAACCGTTTACATCCTTTCTAATAAAGTCTTTTCAAAGAACATCGAAATAGATCCAAATATTTATTTCTAACATCCTTTCTAATAAAGTCTTTTCAAAGAACATCGAAATAGGTCCAAATATTTATTTCTAACATCCTTTCTAATAAAGTCTTTTCAAAGAATATCGAAATAGGTCCAAATATTTATTTCTAACCGGAAACATCCTTTCTAATAAAGTCTTTTCAAAGAACATCGAAATAGGTCCAAATATTTATATCTAACATCCTTTCTAATAAATTCATTTCAAAGAACATCGAAATAGGTCCAAATATTTATTTCTAACATCCTTTCTAATAAAGTCTTTTTCAAAGAACATCGAAATAGGTCCAAACATTTATTTCTAACCGGTAACATCCTTTCTAATAAAGTCTTTTCTAAGAACATCTAAATTGGTCCAAATATTTATTTCTAACATCCTTTCTAATAAAGTCTTTTCAAAGAACATCGAAATAGGTCCAAATATTTATTTCAAACATCCTTTCTAATAAAATCTTTTCAAAGAACATGGAAATAGATGCAAATATTTATTTCTAACATCCTTTCTAATAAAGTCTTTTCAAAGAACATCGAAATAGGTCCAAATATTTATTTCTAACATCCTTTCTAATAAAGTCTTTTCAAAGAACATCGAAATAGGTCCAAATATTTATTTCTAACATCCTTTCTAATAAACCCTTTTCAAAGAACATCGAAATAGGTCCAAATATTTATTTCTAACATCCTTTCTAATAAAGTCTTTTCAAAGAACATCGAAATAGGTCCAAACATTTATTTCTAACCGGTAACATCCTTTCTAATACAGTCTTTTCAAAGAACATCGAAATAGGTACAATAATTTATTTATAACATCCTTTCTGATAAAGTCTTTTCAAAGAACATCGAAATAGGTCCAAACATTTATTTCTAACATCCTTTCTAATAAAGTCTTTTCAAAGAACATCGAAATAGGTCCAAACATTTATTTCTAACCGGTAACATCCTTTCTAATAAAGTCTTTTCAAAGAACATCGAAATAGGTCCAAACATTTATTTCTAACATCCTTTCTAATAATGTCTTTTCAAAGAACATCGAAATACGTCCAAACATTTATTTCTAACATCCTTTCTAATAAAGTCTTTTCAAAGAACATCGAAATAGGTCCAAACATTTATTTCTAACCGGTAACATCCTTTCTAATAAAGTCTTTTCAAAGAACATCGAAATAGATCCAAATATTTATTTCTAACATCCTTTCTAATAAAGTCTTTTCAAAGAACATCGAAATAGGTCCAAATATTTATTTCTAACATCCTTTCTAATAAAGTCTTTTCAAAGAATATCGAAATAGGTCCAAATATTTATTTCTAACCGGAAACATCCTTTCTAATAAAGTCTTTTCAAAGAACATCGAAATAGGTCCAAATATTTATATCTAACATCCTTTCTAATAAAGTTATTTCAAAGAACATCGAAATAGGTCCAAATATTTATTTCTAACATCCTTTCTAATAAAGTCTTTTTCAAAGAACATCGAAATAGGTCAAAATATTTATTACTAACAACCTTTCTAATAAAGTCTTTTCAAAGAACATCGAAATAGGTCCAAATATTTATTTCTAACCGGTAACATCCTTTCAAATAAAGTCTTTTCAAAGAACATCGAAATAGGTCCAAACATTTATTTCTAACCGGTAACATCCTTTCTAATAAAGTCTTTTCAAAGAACATCGAAATAGGTCCAAATATTTATTTCAAACATCCTTTCTAATAAAATCTTTTCAAAGAACATGGAAATAGATGCAAATATTTATTTCTAACATCCTTTCTAATAAAGTCTTTTCAAAGAACATGGAAATAGGTCCAAATATTTATTTCTAACATCCTTTCTAATAAAGTCTTTTCAAAGAACATTGAAATAGGTCCAAATATTTATTTCTAACATCCTTTCTAATAAAGTCTATTCAAAGAACATCGAAATAAGTCCAAACATTTATTTCTAACATCCTTTCTAATAAAGTCTTTTCAATGAACATCGAAATAGGTCCAAACATTTATTTCTAACCGGTAACATCCTTTCTAATAAAGTCTTTTCAAAGAACATCGAAATAGGTCCAAACATTTATTTGAAACGTCCTTTCTAATAAAGTCTTTTCAAAGAACATCGAAATAGGTACAAACATTTATTTATAACATCCTTTCTGATAAAGTCTTTTCAAAGAACATCGAAATAGGTCCACACATTTATTTCTAACATCCTTTCTAATAAAGTCTTTTCAAAGAACATCGAAATAGGTCCAAACATTTATTTCTAACCGGTAACATCCTTTCTAATAAAGTCTTTTCAAAGAACATCGAAATAGGTCCAAATATTTATTTCAAACATCCTTTCTAATAAAATCTTTTCAAAGAACATGGAAATAGATGCAAATATTTATTTCTAACATCCTTTCTAATAAAGTCTTTTCAAAGAACATGGAAATAGGTCCAAATATTTATTTCTAACATCCTTTCTAATAAAGTCTTTTCAAAGAACATCGAAATAGGTCCAAATATTTATTTCTAACATCCTTTCTAATAAAGTCTATTCAAAGAACATCGAAATAAGTCCAAACATTTATTTCTAACATCCTTTCTAATAAAGTCTTTTCAAAGAACATCGAAATAGGTCCAAACATTTATTTCTAACCGGTAACATCCTTTCTAATAAAGTCTTTTCAAAGAACATCGAAATAGGTCCAAACATTTATTTGAAACGTCCTTTCTAATAAAGTCTTTTCAAAGAACATCGAAATAGGTACAAACATTTATTTATAACATCCTTTCTGATAAAGTCTTTTCAAAGAACATCGAAATAGGTCCACACATTTATTTCTAACATCCTTTCTAATAAAGTCTTTTCAAAGAACATCGAAATAGGTCCAAACATTTATTTCTAACCGGTAACATCCTTTCTAATAAAGTCTTTTCGAAGAACATCGAAATAGGTACAATAATTTATTTATAACATCCTTTCTGATAAAGACTTTTCAAAGAACATCGAAATAGGTCCAAACATTTATTTCTAACATCCTTTCTAATAAAGTCTTTTCAAAGAACATCGAAATAGGTCCAAACATTTATTTCTAACCGGTAACATCCTTTCTAATAAAGTCTTTTCAAAGAACATCGAAATAGGTCCAAACATTTATTTCTAACATCCTTTCTAATAATGTCTTTTCAAAGAACATCGAAATACGTCCAAACATTTATTTCTAACATCCTTTCTAATAAAGTCTTTTCAAAGAACATCGAAATAGGTCCAAACATTTATTTCTAAACGGTAACATCCTTTCTAATAAAGTCTTTTCAAAGAACATCGAAATAGATCCAAATATTTATTTCTAACATCCTTTCTAATAAAGTCTTTTCAAAGAACATCGAAATAGGTCCAAATATTTATTTCTAACATCCTTTCTAATAAAGTCTTTTCAATGAATATCGAAATAGGTCCAAACATTTATTTCTAACCGGAAACATCCTTTCTAATAAAGTCTTTTCAAAGAACATCGAAATAGGTCCAAATATTTATATCTAACATCCTTTCTAATAAAGTCATTTCAAAGAACATCGAAATAGGTCCAAATATTTATTTCTAACATCCTTTCTAATAAAGTCTTTTTCAAAGAACATCGAAAGAGGTCAAAATATTTATTACTAACAACCTTTCTAATAAAGTCTTTTCAAAGAACATCGAAATAGGTCCAAATATTTATTTCTAACCGGTAACATCCTTTCTAATAAATTCTTTTCAAAGAACATCGAAATAGGTCCAAACATTTATTTCTAACCGGTAACATCCTTTCTAATAAAGTCTTTTCTAAGAACATCAAAATAGGTCCAAATATTTATTTCTAACATCCTTTCTAATAAAGTCTTTTCAAAGAACATCGAAATAGGTCCAAATATTTATTTCAAACATCCTTTCTAATAAAATCTTTTCAAAGAACATGGAAATAGGTGCAAATATTTATTTCTAACATCCTTTCTAATAAAGTCTATTCAAAGAACATCGAAATAGGTACAAATATTTATTTCTAACCGGTAACATCCTTTCTAATAAAGTCTTTTCAAAGAACATCGAAATAGGTCCAAATATTTATTTCTAACATCCTTTCTAATAAAGTCTTATTAAAGAACATCGAAATAGGTCCAAATATTTATGTCTAACAGGTAACATCCTTTCTAATAAAGTCTTTTCAAAGAACATCGAAATAGGTCCAAATATTTACATCTAACATCCTTTCTAATAAAGTCTTTTCAAAGAACATCGAAATAGGTCCAAATATTTATTTCTAACATCCTTTCTAATAAAGTCTTTTTCAAAGAACATCGAAATAGGTCAAAATATTTATTTCTTACATCCTTTCTAATAAAGTCTTTTCAAAGAACATCGAAATAGGTCCAAATATTTATTTCTAACCGGTAACATCCTTTCTAATAAAGTCTTTTCAAAGAACATCGAAATAGGTCCAAATATTTATTTCTAACATCCTTTCTAATAAAGACTTTTCAAAGAACATCGAAATAGGTCCAAATATTTATTTTTAACATCCTTTCTAATAAAGTCTTTTCAAAGAATATCGAAATAGGTCCAAATATTTATTTCTAACCGGAAACATACTTTATAATAAAGTCTTTTCAAAGAACATCGAAATAGGTCCAAATATTTATATCTAAAATTCTTTCTAATAAAGTCATTTCAAAGAACATCGAAATAGGTCCAAATATTTATTTCTAACATCCTTTCTAATAAAGTCTTTTCAAAGAACATCGAAATAGGTCCAAATATTTATTTCTAACATCCTTTCTAATAAAGTCGTTTTCAAAGAACATCGAAATAGGTCCAAATATTTATTTCTAACATCCTTTCTAATAAAGTCTTTTCAAAGAACATCGAAATAGGTCCAAATATTTATTTCTAACCGGTATCATCCTTTCTAATAAAGTCTTTTCAAAGAACATCGAAATAGGTCCAAATATTTATTTCTAACATCCTTTCTAATAAAGTCTTTTCAAAGAACATCGAAATAGGTCCAAATATTTATTTCTAACATCCTTTCTAATAAAGTCTTTTCAAAGAATATCGAAATAGGTCCAAATATTTATTTCTAACCGGAAACATCCTTTCTAATAAAGTCTTTTCAAAGAACATCGAAATAGGTCAAAATATTTATATCTAAGATCCTTTCTAATAAAGCCATTTCAAAGAACATCGAAATAGGTCCAAATATTTATTTCTAACATCCTTTCTAATAAAGTGTTTTTCAAAGAACATCGAAATAGGTCAAAATATTTATTACTAACATCCTTTCTAATAAAGTCTTTTCAAAGAACATCGAAATAGGTCCAAACATTTATTTCTAACCGGTAACATCCTTTGTAATAAAGTCTTTTCAAAGAACATCAAAATAGGTCCAAATATTTATTTCTAACATCCTTTCTAATAAAGTCTTTTCAAAGAACATCGAAATAGGTCCAAATATTTATTTCTAACATCCTTTCTAATAAAATCTTTTCAAAGAACATGGAAATAGGTGCAAATATTTATTTCTAACCTCCTTTCTAATAAAGTCTTTTCAAAGAACATCGAAATAGGTCCAAATATTTATTTCTAACATCCTTTCTAATAAAGTCTTTTTCAAAGAACATCGAAATAGGTCCAAATATTTATTTCTAACATCCTTTCTAATAAAGTCTATTCAAAGAACATCGAAATAGGTCCAAATATTTATTTCTAACCGGTAACATCCTTTCTAATAAAGTCTTTTCAAAGAACATCGAAATAGGTCCAAATATTTATATCTAAGATCCTTTCTAATAAAGCCATTTCAAAGAACATCGAAATAGGTGCAAATATTTATTTCTAACATCCTTTCTAATAAAGTCTTTTTCAAAGAACATCGAAATAGGTCAAAATATTTATTACTAACATCCTTTCTAATAAAGTCATTTCAAAGAATATCGAAATAGGTCCAAATATTTGTTTCTAACATCCTTTCTAATAAATACTTTTTCAAAGAACATCGAAATAGGTCAAAATATTTATTACTAACATCCTTTCTAATAAAGTCTTTTCAAAGAACATCGAAATAGGTCCAAATATTTATTTCTAACATCCTTTCTAATAAAGTCTTTTCAAAGAATATCGAAATAGGTCCAAATATTTATTTCTAACCAGAAACATCCTTTCTAATAAAGTCTTTTAAAGAACATCGAAATAGGTCCAAATATTTATTTCTAACATCCTTTCTAATAAAGTCATTTCAAAGAACATCGAAATAGGTCCAAATATTTATTTCTAACATCCTTTCTAATAAAGTCTTTTCAAAGAACATCGACATAGGTCCAAATATTTATTTCTAACCGGTAACATCCTTTGTAATAAAGTCTTTTCAAAGAACATCGAAATAGGTCCAAATATTTATTTCTAACATCCTTTCTAATAAAGTCTTTTCAAAGAACATCGAAATAGGTCCAAATATTTATTTCTAACCGGTAACATCCTTTGTAATAAAGTCTTTTCAAAGAACATCGAAATAGGTCCAAATATTTATTTCTAACATCCTTTCTAATAAAGTCTTTTCAAAGAACATCGAAATAGTTCCAAACATTTATTTATAACATCCTTTCTAATAATGTCTTTTCAAAGAACATCGAAATAGGTCCAAACATTTATTTCTAACATCCTTTCTAATAAAGTCTTTTCAAAGAACATCGAAATAGGTCCAAACATTTATTTCTAACCGGTAACATCCTTTCTAATAAAGTCTTTTCAAAGAACATCGAAATAGGTCCAAACATTTATTTCTAACCGGTAACATCCTTTATAATAAAGTCTTTTCAAAGAACATTGAAATAGGTCCAAACATTTATTTCTAACATCCTTTCTAATAAAGTCTTTTCAAAGAACATCGAAATAGGTCCAAACATTTATTTCTAACCGGTAACATCCTTTCTAATAAAGTCTTTTCAAAGAACATCGAAATAGGTACAAACATTTATTTCTAACATCCTTTCAAATAAAGTCTTTTCAAAGAAAATCGAAATAGGTCCAAACATTTATTTCTAACCGGTAACATCCTTTCTAATAAAGTCTTTTCAAAGAACATCGAAATAGGTCCAACATTTATTTCTAACATCCTTTCTAATAAAGTCTTTTCAAAGAACATCGAAATAGGTCCAAACATTTATTTCTAACCGGTAACATCCTTTCTAATAAAGTCTTTTCAAAGAACATCGAAATAGGTCCAAACATTTATTTCTAACGTCCTTTCTAAAAAAGTCTTTTCAAAGAACATCGAAATAGGTCCAAACATTTATTTCTAACAAACTTTCTAATAAAATCTTTTCAAAGAACATCGAAATAGGTACAAATATTTATTTCTAACCGGTAAAATCCTTTCTAATAAAGTCTTTTCAAAGACCATCGAAATAGGTCCAAATATTTATATCTAACATCCTTTCTAATAAAATCTTTTCAAACAACATCCAAATAGGTTCAAATATTTATTTCTAACATCCTTTCTAATAAAGTCTTTTTCAAAGAACATCGAAATAGGTCCAAATATTTATTTCTAACATCCTTTCTAATAAAGTCTTTTCAAAGAACATCGAAATAGGTCCAAATATATATTTCTAAGCGGTAACATCCTTTCTAATAAAGTCTTTTCAAAGAACATCTAAATAGGTCCAAACATTTATTTCTAACCAGTAACATCCTTTCTAATAAAGTCTTTTCAAAGAACATCGAAATAGGTCCAAACATTTATTTCTAACCGGTAACATCCTTTCTAATAAAGTCTTTTCAAAGAACATCGAAATAGGTCCAAACATTTATTTCTAACATCCTTTCTAATAAAGTCTTTTCAAAGAACATCGAAATAGGTCCAAACATTTATTTCTAACAACCTTTCTAATAAAGTCTTTTCAAAGAACATCGAAATAGGTACAAATATTTATTTCTAACATCCTTTCTAATAAAGTCTTTTCAAAGAACATCGAAATAAGTCCAAACATTTATTTCTAACCGGTAACATCCTTTCTAATAAAGTCTTTTCAAAGAACATCGAAATAGGGCCAAACATTTATTTCTAACCGGTAACATCCTTTCTAATAAAGTTTTTTCAAAGAACATCGAAATAGGTCCAAACATTTATTTCTAACATCCTTTCTAATAAAGTCTTTTTAAAGAACATCGAAATAGGTCCAAACATTTATTTCTAACATCCTTTCTAATAAAGCCTTTTCAAAGAACATCGAAATAGGTCCAAACATTTATTTCTAACCGGTAACATCCTTTCTAATAAAGTCTTTTCAAAGAACATCGAAATAGGTCCAAACATTTATTTCAAACGTCCTTTCTAATAAAGCCTTTTCAAAGAACATCGAAATAGGTACAGACATTTATTTATAACATCCTTTCTAATAAAGTCTTTTCAAAGAACATCGAAATAGGTCCAAACATTTATTTCTAACATCCTTTCTAATAAAGTCTTTTCAAAGAACATCGAAATAGGTCAAAACATTTATTTCTAACCGGTAACATCCTTTCTAATAAAGTCTTTTCAAAGAACATCGAAATAGGTCCAAACATTTATTTCTAACCGGTAACATCCTTTCTAATAAAGTCTTTTCAAAGAACATCGAAATAGGTCCAAACATTTATTTCTAACATCCTTTCTAATAAAGTCTTTTCAAAGAACATCGAAATAGGTCCAAACATCTATTTCTAACAGGTAACATCCTTTCTAATAAAGTCTTTTCAAAGAACATCGAAATAGGTAGAAACATTTATTTCTAACATCCTTTCAAATAAAGTCTTTTCAAAGAACATCGAAATAGGTCCAAACATTTATTTCTAACCGGTAACATCCTTTCTAATAAAGTCTTTTCAAAGTACATCGAAATAGGTCCAAACATTTATTTCTAACATCCTTTCTAATAAAGTATTTTCAAAGAACATCGAAATAAGTCCAAACGTTTATTTCTAACCGGTAACATCCTTTCTAATAAAGTCTTTTCAAAGTACATCGAAATAGGTCCAAACATTTATTTCTAACATCCTTTCTAATAAAGTCTTTTCAAAGAACATCGAAATAGGTCCAAACATTTATTTCTAACCGGTAACATCCTTTCTAATAAAGTCTTTTCAAAGAACATCGAAATAGGTCCAAACATTTATTTCTAACCTCCTTTCTAATAAAGTCTTTTCAAAGAACATCGAAATATGTCCAAACATTTATTTCAAACGTCCTTTCTAATAAAGCCTTTTCAAAGAACATCGAAATAGGTACAAACATTTATTTATAACATCCTTTCTAATAAAGTCTTTTCAAAGAACATCGAAATAAGTCCAAACATTTATTTCTAACATCCTTTCTAATAAAGTCTTTTCAAAGAACATCGAAATAGGTCCAAACATTTATTTCTAACCGGTAACATCCTTTCTAATAAAGTCTTTTCAAAGAACATCGAAATAGGTCCAAACATTTATTTCTAACATGCTTTCTAAAAAAGTCTTTTCAAAGAACATCGAAATAGGTCCAAACATTTATTTCTAATATCCTTTCTAATAAAGTCTTTTCAAAGAACATCGAAATAGGTCCAAACATTTATTTCTAACCGATAACATCCTTTGTAATAAAGTCTTTTCAAAGAACATCGAAATAGGTACAAACATTTATTTCTAACATCCTTTCTAATAAAGTCTTTTCAAAGAACATCGAAATAGGTCCAAACATTTATTTCTAACATTCTTTCTAATAAAGTCTTTTCAAAGAACATCGAAATAGGTCCAAACATTTATTTCTAACCGGTAACATCCTTTCTAACAAAGTCTTTTCAAAGAACATCGAAATAGGTACAAACATTTATTTCTAACATCCTTTCTAATAAAGTCTTTTCAAAGAACATCGAAATAGGTCCAAACATTTATTTCTAACCGGTAACATACTTTCTAATAAAGTCTTTTCAAAGAACATCGAAATAGGTCCAAACTTTTATTTCAAACGTCCTTTCTAATAAAGCCTTTTCCAAGAACATCGAAATAGGTACAAACATTTATTTATAACATCCTTTCTAATAAAGTCTTTTCAAAGAACATCGAAATAGGTCCAAACATTTATTTCTAATATCCTTTCTAATAAAGTCTTTTCAAAGAACATCGAAATAGGTCCAAACATTTATTTCTAACCGGTAACATCCTTTCTAATAAAGTCTTTTCAAAGAACATCGAAATAGGTCCAAACATTTATTTCTAACCGGTAACATCCTTTCTAATAAAGTCTTTTCAAAGAACATCGAAATAGGTCCAAACATTTATTTCTAACATCCTTTCTAATAAAGTCTTTTCAAAGAACATCGAAATAGGTCCAAACATTTATTTCTAACCGGTAACATCCTTTCTAACAAAGTCTTTTCAAAGAACATCGAAATAGGTACAAACATTTATTTCTAACATCCTTTCTAATAAAGTCTTTTCAAAGAACATCGAAATAGGTCCAAACATTTATTTCTAACCGGTAACATCCTTTCTAATAAAGTCTTTTCAAAGTACATCGAAATAAGTCCAAACATTTATTTCTAACATCCTTTCTAATAAAGTCTTTTCAAAGAACATCGAAATAGGTCCAGACATTTATTTCTAACCGGTAACATCCTTTCTAATAAAGTCTTTTCAAAGAACACCGAAATAGGTCCATACATTTATTTCTAACATCCTTTCTAATAAAGTCTTTTCAAAGAACATCGAAATAGGTACAAACATTTATTTGTAACATCCTTTCTAATAAAGTCTTTTCAAAGAACAGCGAAATAAGTCCAAACATTTATTTCTAAACGGTAACATCCTTTCTAATAAAGTCTTTTCAATGAACATCGGAATAGGTCCAAACCTTTATTTCTAACATCCTTTCTAATAAAGTCTTTTCAAAGAACATCGAAATCGGTCCAAACATTTATTTCTAACATCCTTTCTAATAAAGTCTTTTCAAAGAACATCGAAATAGGTCCAAACATTTATTTCTAACCAGTAACATCCTTTCTAATAAAGTCTTTTCAAAGAACATCGAAATAGGTCCAAACATTTATTTCTAACATCCTTTCTAAAAAAGTCTTTTCAAAGAACATCGAAATAGGTCCAAACATTTATTTCTAACCGGTACCATCCTTTCTAATAAAGTCTTTTCAAAGAACATCGAAATAGGTCCAAATATTTATTTCTAACAAACTTTCTAATAAAATCTTTTCAAAGAACATCGAAATAGGTCCAAATATTTATTTCTAACCGGTAACATCCTTTCTAATAAAGTCTTTTCAAAGACCATCGAAATAGGTCCAAATATTTATATCTAACATCCTTTCTAATAAAATCTTTTCAAACAACATCCAAATAGGTTCAAATATTTATTTCTAACATCCTTTCTAATAAAGTCTTTTTCAAAAAACATCGAAATAGGTCCAAATATTTATTTCTAACATCCTTTCTAATAAAGTCTTTTCAAAGAACATCGAAATAGGTCCAAATATTTATTTCTAAGCGGTAACATCCATTCTAATAAAGTCTTTTCAAAGAACATCGAAATAGGTCCAAACATTTATTTCAAACGTCCTTTCTAATAAAGTCTTTTCAAAGAACATCGAAATAGGTACAAACATTTATTTATAACATCCTTTCTGATAAAGTATTTTCAAAGAACATCGAAATAGGTCCAAACATTTATTTCTAACATCCTTTCTAATAAAGTCTTTTCGAAGAACATCGAAATAGGTCCAAACATTTATTTCTAACCGGTAACATCCTTTCTAATAAAGTCTTTTCAAAGAACATCTAAATAGGTCCAAATATTAATTTCTAACATCCTTCCTAATAAAGTCTTTTCAAAGAACATCGAAATAGGTCCAAATATTTATTTCTAACATCCTTTCTAATGAAGTCTTTTCAAAGAACATCGAAATAGGTCCAAATATTTATTTCTAACATCCTTTCTAATAAAGTCTTTTTAAAGAACATCGAAATAGGTCCAAATATTTATTTCTAATATCCTTTCTAATAAAGTCTTTTTAAAAAACAACGAAATAGGTCCAAACATTTATTTCTAACCGGTAACATCCTTTCTAATAAAGTCTTTACAAAGAACATCGAAATAGGTCCAAATATTTATTTCTAACATCCTTTCTAATAAAGTCTTTTTAAAAAACAACGAAATAGGTCCAAACATTTATTTCTAACCGGTAACATCCATTGTAATAAAGTCTTTTCAAAGAACATCGAAATAGGTCCAAATATTTATTTCTAACATCCTTTCTAATAAAGTCTTTTCAAAGAACATCGACATAGGTCCAAATATATATTTCTAACCGTTAACATCCTTTGTAATAAAGTCTTTACAAAGAACATCGAAATAGGTCCAAATATTTATTTCTAACATCCTTTCTAATAAAGTCTTTTCAAAGAACATCGAAATAGGTCCAAATATTTATTTCTAACCGGTAACATCCTTTGTAATAAAGTCTTTTCAAAGAACATCGAAATAGGTCCAAATATTTATTTCTAACACCCTTTCTAATAAAGTCTTTTCAAAGAACATCGAAATAGTTCCAAACATTTATTTCTAACATCCTTTCTAATAATGTCTTTTCAAAGAACATCGAAATACGTCCAAAGATTTATTTCTAACATCCTTTCTAATAAAGTATTTTCAAAGAACATCGAAATAAGTCCAAACATTTATTTCTAACGGGTAACATCCTTTCTAATAAACTCTTTTCAAAGAACATCGAAATAGGTCCAAATATTTATTTCTAACATCCTTTCTAATAAAATCTTTTAAAAGAACATCGAAATAGGTCCAAATATTTATTTCTAACATCCTTTCTAATGAAGTCTTTTCAAAGAACATCGAAATAGGTCCAAATATTTATTTCTAACATCCTTTCTAATAAAGTCTTTTTAAAGAACATCGAAATAGGTCCAAATATTTATTTCTAACATCCTTTCTAATAAAGTCATTTTAAAAAACAACGAAATAGGTCCAAACATTTATTTCTAACCGGTAACATCCTTTCTAATAAAGTCTTTACAAAGAACATCGAAATAGGTCCAAATATTTATTTCTAACATCCTTTCTAATAAAGTCTTTTTAAAAAACAACGAAATAGGTCCAAACATTTATTTCTAACCGGTAACATCCATTGTAATAAAGTCTTTTCAAAGAACATCGAAATAGGTCCAAATATTTATTTCTAACATCCTTTCTAATAAAGTCTTTTCAAAGAACATCGACATAGGTCCAAATATTTATTTCTAACCGGTAACATCCTTTGTAATAAAGTCTTTTCAAAGAACATCGAAATAGGTCCAAATATTTATTTCTAACATCCTTTCTAATAAAGTCTTTTCAAAGAACATCGAAATAGGTCCAAATATTTATTTCTAACCGGTAACATCCTTTGTAATAAAGTCTTTTCAAAGAACATCGAAATAGGTCCAAATATTTATTTCTAACATCCTTTCTAATAAAGTCTTTTCAAAGAACATCGAAATAGTTCCAAACATTTATTTATAACATCCTTTCTAATAATGTCTTTTCAAAGAACATCGAAATAGGTCCAAACATTTATTTCTAACATCCTTTCTAATAAAGTCTTTTCAAAGAACATCGAAATAGGTCCAAACATTTATTTCTAACCGGTAACATCCTTTCTAATAAAGTCTTTTCAAAGAACATCGAAATAGGTCCAAACATTTATTTCTAACCGGTAACATCCTTTATAATAAAGTCTTTTCAAAGAACATTGAAATAGGTCCAAACATTTATTTCTAACATCCTTTCTAATAAAGTCTTTTCAAAGAACATCGAAATAGGTCCAAACATTTATTTCTAACCGGTAACATCCTTTCTAATAAAGTCTTTTCAAAGAACATCGAAATAGGTACAAACATTTATTTCTAACATCCTTTCAAATAAAGTCTTTTCAAAGAAAATCGAAATAGGTCCAAACATTTATTTCTAACCGGTAACATCCTTTCTAATAAAGTCTTTTCAAAGAACATCGAAATAGGTCCAACATTTATTTCTAACATCCTTTCTAATAAAGTCTTTTCAAAGAACATCGAAATAGGTCCAAACATTTATTTCTAACCGGTAACATCCTTTCTAATAAAGTCTTTTCAAAGAACATCGAAATAGGTCCAAACATTTATTTCTAACGTCCTTTCTAAAAAAGTCTTTTCAAAGAACATCGAAATAGGTCCAAACATTTATTTCTAACAAACTTTCTAATAAAATCTTTTCAAAGAACATCGAAATAGGTCCAAATATTTATTTCTAACCGGTAACATCCTTTCTAATAAAGTCTTTTCAAAGACCATCGAAATAGGTCCAAATATTTATATCTAACATCCTTTCTAATAAAATCTTTTCAAACAACATCCAAATAGGTTCAAATATTTATTTCTAACATCCTTTCTAATAAAGTCTTTTTCAAAGAACATCGAAATAGGTCCAAATATTTATTTCTAACATCCTTTCTAATAAAGTCTTTTCAAAGAACATCGATATAGGTCCAAATATATATTTCTAAGCGGTAACATCCTTTCTAATAAAGTCTTTTCAAAGAACATCTAAATAGGTCCAAACATTTATTTCTAACCAGTAACATCCTTTCTAATAAAGTCTTTTCAAAGAACATCGAAATAGGTCCAAACATTTATTTCTAACATCCTTTCTAATAAAGTCTTTTCAAAGAACATCGAAATAGGTCCAAACATTTATTTCTAACATCCTTTCTAATAAAGTCTTTTCAAAGAACATCGAAATAGGTCCAAACATTTATTTCTAACAACCTTTCTAATAAAGTCTTTTCAAAGAACATCGAAATAGGTACAAATATTTATTTCTAACATCCTTTCTAATAAAGTCTTTTCAAAGAACATCGAAATAAGTCCAAACATTTATTTCTAACCGGTAACATCCTTTCTAATAAAGTCTTTTCAAAGAACATCGAAATAGGGCCAAACATTTATTTCTAACCGGTAACATCCTTTCTAATAAAGTCTTTTCAAAGAACATCGAAATAGGTCCAAACATTTATTTCTAACATCCTTTCTAATAAAGTCTTTTTAAAGAACATCGAAATAGGTCCAAACATTTATTTCTAACATCCTTTCTAATAAAGCCTTTTCAAAGAACATCGAAATAGGTCCAAACATTTATTTCTAACCGGTAACATCCTTTCTAATAAAGTCTTTTCAAAGAACATCGAAATAGGTCCAAACATTTATTTCAAACGTCCTTTCTAATAAAGCCTTTTCAAAGAACATCGAAATAGGTACAGACATTTATTTATAACATCCTTTCTAATAAAGTCTTTTCAAAGAACATCGAAATAGGTCCAAACATTTATTTCTAACATCCTTTCTAATAAAGTCTTTTCAAAGAACATCGAAATAGGTCAAAACATTTATTTCTAACCGGTAACATCCTTTCTAATAAAGTCTTTTCAAAGAACATCGAAATAGGTCCAAACATTTATTTCTAACATCCTTTCTAATAAAGTCTTTTCAAAGAACATCGAAATAGGTCCAAACATCTATTTCTAACAGGTAACATCCTTTCTAATAAAGTCTTTTCAAAGAACATCGAAATAGGTACAAACATTTATTTCTAACATCCTTTCAAATAAAGTCTTTTCAAAGAACATCGAAATAGGTCCAAACATTTATTTCTAACCGGTAACATCCTTTCTAATAAAGTCTTTTCAAAGTACATCGAAATAGGTCCAAACATTTATTTCTAACATCCTTTCTAATAAAGTATTTTCAAAGAACATCGAAATAAGTCCAAACGTTTATTTCTAACCGGTAACATCCTTTCTAATAAAGTCTTTTCAAAGTACATCGAAATAGGTCCAAACATTTATTTCTAACATCCTTTCTAATAAAGTCTTTTCAAAGAACATCGAAATAGGTCCAAACATTTATTTCTAACCGGTAACATCCTTTCTAATAAAGTCTTTTCAAAGAACATCGAAATAGGTCCAAACATTTATTTCTAACCGGTAACATCCTTTCTAATAAAGTCTTTTCAATGAACATCGAAATAGGTCCAAACATTTATTTCTAACATCCTTTCTAATAAAGTCTTTTCAAAGAACATCGCAATAGGTCCAAACATTTATTTCTAATCGGTAACATCCTTTCAAATAAAGTCATTTCAAAGAACATCGAAATAGGTCCAAACATTTATTTCGAACCGGTAACATCCTTTCTAATAAAGTCTTTTCAAAGAACATCGAAATAGGTCCAAACATTTATTTCTAAACGGTAACATCCTTTCTAATAAAGTCTTTTCAAAGAACATCGAAATAGGTCCAAACATTTATTTCTAACATCCTTTCTAATAAAGTCTTTTCAAAGAACATCGAAATAGGTCCAAACATTTATTTCTAACATCCTTTCTAATAAAGTCTTTTCAAAGAACATCGAAATAGGTCCAAACATTTATTTCAAACGTCCTTTCTAATAAAGCCTTTTCGAAGAACATCGAAATAGGTACAAACATTTATTTATAACATCCTTTCTAATAAAGTCTTTTCAAAGAACATCGAAATAAGTCCAAACATTTATTTCTAACATCCTTTCTAATAAAGTCTTTTCAAAGAACATCGAAATAGGTCCAAACATTTATTTCTAACCGGTAACATCCTTTCTAATAAAGTCTTTTCAAAGAACATCGAAATAGGTCCAAACATTTATTTCTAACATGATTTCTAAAAAAGTCTTTTCAAAGAACATCGAAATAGGTCCAAACATTTATTTCTAACCGGTAACATCCTTTCTAATAAAGTCTTTTCAAAGAACATCGAAATAGGTCCAAACTTTTATTTCAAACGTCCTTTCTAATAAAGCCTTTTCCAAGAACATCGAAATAGGTACAAACATTTATTTATAACATCCTTTCTAATAAAGTCTTTTCAAAGAACATCGAAATAGGTCCAAACATTTATTTCTAATATCCTTTCTAATAAAGTCTTTTCAAAGAACATCGAAATAGGTCCAAACATTTATTTCTAACCGGTAACATCCTTTCTAATAAAGTCTTTTCAAAGAACATCGAAATAGGTCCAAACATTTATTTCTAACCGGTAACATCCTTTCTAATAAAGTCTTTTCAAAGAACATCGAAATAGGTCCAAACATTTATTTCTAACATCCTTTCTAATAAAGTCTTTTCAAAGAACATCGAAATAGGTCCAAACATTTATTTCTAACCGGTAACATCCTTTCTAACAAAGTCTTTTCAAAGAACATCGAAATAGGTACAAACATTTATTTCTAACATCCTTTCTAATAAAGTCTTTTCAAAGAACATCGAAATAGGTCCAAACATTTATTTCTAACCGGTAACATCCTTTCTAATAAAGTCTTTTCAAAGTACATCGAAATAAGTCCAAACATTTATTTCTAACATCCTTTCTAATAAAATCTTTTCAAAGAACATCGAAATAGGTCCAGACATTTATTTCTAACCGGTAACATCCTTTCTAATAAAGTCTTTTCAAAGAACATCGAAATAGGTCCAAACATTTATTTCTAACATCCTTTCTAATAAAGTCTTTTCAAAGAACATCGAAATAGGTACAAACATTTATTTCTAACATCCTTTCTAATAAAGTCTTTTCAAAGAACATCGAAATAAGTCCAAATATTTATTTCTAACCGGTAACATCCTTTCTAATAATGTCTTTTCAATGAACATCGAAATAGGTCCAAACATTTATTTCTAACATCCTTTCTAATAAAGTCTTTTCAAAGAACATCGAAATAAGTCCAAATATTTATTTCTAACCGGTAACATCCTTTCTAATAAAGTCTTTTCAAAGAACATCGAAATAGGTCCAAACATTTATTTCTAACCGGTAACATCCTTTCTAATAAAGTCTTTTCAAAGAACATCGAAATAGGTCCAAACATTTATTTCTAACCGGTAACATCCTTTCTAATAATGTCTTTTCAATGAACATCGAAATAGGTCCAAACATTTATTTCTAACCGGTAACATCCTTTCTAATAAAGTCTTTTCAAAGTACATCGAAATAGGTCCAAACATTTATTTCTAACATCCTTTCTAATAAAGTCTTTTCAAAGAACATCGAAATAAGTCCAAATATTTATTTCTAACCGGTAACATCCTTTCTAATAAAGTCTTTTCAAAGTACATCGAAATAGGTCCAAACATTTATTTCTAACATCCTTTCTAATAAAGTCTTTTCAAAGAACATCGAAATAAGTCCAAATATTTATTTCTAACCGGTAACATCCTTTCTAATAATGTCTTTTCAATGAACATCGAAATAGGTCCAAACATTTATTTCTAACATCCTTTCTAATAAAGTCTTTTCAAAGAACATCGAAATAAGTCCAAATATTTATTTCTAACCGGTAACATCCTTTCTAATAAAGTCTTTTCAAAGTACATCGAAATAGGTCCAAACATTTATTTCTAACATCCTTTCTAATAAAGTCTTTTCAAAGAACTTCGAAATAAGTCCAAATATTTATTTCTAACCGGTAACATCCTTTCTAATAATGTCTTTTCAATGAACATCGAAATAGGTCCAAACATTTATTTCTAACATCCTTTCTCATAAAGTCTTTTCAAAGAACATCGAAATAAGTCCAAATATTTATTTCTAACCGGTAACATCCTTTCTAATAAAGTCTTTTCAAAGTACATCGAAATAGATCCAAACATTTATTTCTAACATCCTTTCTAATAAAGTCTTTTCAAAGAACATCGAAATAGGTCCAAACATTTATTTCTAACCGGTAACATCCTTTCTAATAAAGTCTTTTCAAAGAACATCGAAATAGGTCCCAACATTTATTTCTAACATCCTTTCTAATAAAGTCTTTTCAAAGAACATCGAAATAGGTCCAAACATTTATTTCTATCCGGTAACATCCTTTCTAATAATGTCTTTTCAAAGAACATCGAAATAGGTACAAACATTTATTTCTAAAATCCTTTCAAATAAAGTCATTTCAAAGAACATCGAAATAGGTCCAAACATTTATTTCTAACCGGTAACATCCTTTTTGATAAAGTCTTTTCAAAGAACATCGAAATAGGTCCAAACATTTATTTCTAACATCCTTTCTAATAAAGTCTTTTCAAAGAACATCGAAATAGGTAAAAACATTTATTTCTAACATCCTTTCTAATAAAGTCTTTTCAAAGAACATCGAAATAGCGCCAAACATTTATTTCTAACCGGTAACATCCTTTCTAATAAAGTCTTTTCAAAGAACATCGAAATAGGTCCAAACATTTATTTCTAACCGGTAACATCCTTTCTAATAAAGTCTTTTCAAAGAACATCGAAATCGGTCCAAACATTTATTTCTAACCGGTAACATCCTTTCTAATAAAGTCTTTTCAAAGAACATCGAATAAGGTCCAAACATTTATTTCTAACATCCTTTCTAATAAAGTCTTTTCAAAGAACATCGAAATAGGTCCAAACATTTATTTCTAACATCCTTTCTAAAAAAGTCTTTTCAAAGAACATCGAAATAGGTCCAAACATTTATTTCTAACCGGTAACATCCTTTCTAATAAAGTCTTTTCAAAGAACATCGAAATAGGTCCAAACTTTTATTTCAAACGTCCTTTCTAATAAAGCCTTTTCAAAGAACATCGAAATAGGTACAAACATTTATTTATAACATCCTTTCTAATAAAGTCTTTTCAAAGAACATCGAAATAGGTCCAAACATTTATTTCTAACATCCTTTCTAATAAAGTCTTTTCAAAGAACATCAAAATAGGTCCAAACATTTATTTCTAACCGGTAACATCCTTTCTAATAAAGTCTTTTCAAAGAACATCGAAATAGGACCAAACATTTATTTCTAACCGGTAACATCCTTTCTAATAAAGTCTTTTCAAAGAACATCGAAATAGGTCCAAAAATTTATTTCTAACATCCTTTCTAATAAAGTCTTTTCAAAGAACATCGAAATAGGTCCAAACATTTATTTCTAACCGGTAACATCCTTTCTAATAAAGTCTTTTCAAAGAACATTGAAATAGGTACAAACATTTATTTCTAACATCCTTTCTAATAAAGTCTTTTCAAAGAACATCGAAATAGGTCCAAACATTTATTTCTAACCGGTAACATCCTTTCTAATAAAGTCTTTTCAAAGTACATCGAAATAGGTCCAAACATTTATTTCTAACATCCTTTCTAATAAAGTCTTTTCAAAGAACATCGAAATAGGTCCAAACATTTATTTCTAACCGGTAACATCCTTTCTAATAAAGTCTTTTCAAAGAACATCGAAATAGGTCCAAACATTTATTTCTAACATCCTTTCTAATAAAGTCTTTTCAAAGAACATCGAAATAGGTACAAACATTTATTTCTAACCGGTACCATCCTTTCTAATAATGTCTTTTCAATGAACATCGAAATAGGTCCAAACATTTATTTCTAACCGGTAACATCCTTTCTAATAAAGTCTTTTCAAAGTACATCGAAATAGGTCCAAACATTTATTTCTAACATCCTTTCTAATAAAGTCTTTTCAAAGAACATCGAAATAAGTCCAAATATTTATTTCTAACCGGTAACATCCTTTCTAATAAAGTCTTTTCAAAGTACATCGAAATAGGTCCAAACATTTATTTCTAACATCCTTTCTAATAAAGTCTTTTCAAAGAACATCGAAATAAGTCCAAATATTTATTTCTAACCGGTAACATCCTTTCTAATAATGTCTTTTCAATGAACATCGAAATAGGTCCAAACATTTATTTCTAACATCCTTTCTAATAAAGTCTTTTCAAAGAACATCGAAATAAGTCCAAATATTTATTTCTAACCGGTAACATCCTTTCTAATAAAGTCTTTTCAAAGTACATCGAAATAGATCCAAACATTTATTTCTAACATCCTTTCTAATAAAGTCTTTTCAAAGAACATCGAAATAGGTCCAAACATTTATTTCTAACCGGTAACATCCTTTCTAATAAAGTCTTTTCAAAGAACATCGAAATAGGTCCAAACATTTATTTCTAACATCCTTTCTAATAAAGTATTTTCAAAGAACATCGAAATAGGTCCAAACATTTATTTCTAACCGGTAACATCCTTTCTAATAAAGTCTTTTCAAAGAACATCGAAATAGGTCCAAACATTTATTTCTAACCGGTAACATCCTTTCTAATAAAGTCTTTTCAAAGAAGATCGAAATAGGTCCAAACATTTATTTCTAACATCCTTTCTAATAAAGTCTTTTCAAAGAACATCGAAATAGGTCCAAACATTTATTTCTAACCGGTAACATCCTTTCTAATAATGTCTTTTCAATGAACATCGAAATAGGTCCAAACATTTATTTCTAACCGGTAACATCCTTTCTAATAAAGTCTTTTCAAAGTACATCGAAATAGGTCCAAACATTTATTTCTAACATCCTTTCTAATAAAGTCTTTTCAAAGAACATCGAAATAAGTCCAAATATTTATTTCTAACCGGTAACATCCTTTCTAATAAAGTCTTTTCAAAGTACATCGAAATAGGTCCAAACATTTATTTCTAACATCCTTTCTAATAAAGTCTTTTCAAAGAACATCGAAATAAGTCCAAATATTTATTTCTAACCGGTAACATCCTTTCTAATAATGTCTTTTCAATGAACATCGAAATAGGTCCAAACATTTATTTCTAACATCCTTTCTAATAAAGTCTTTTCAAAGAACATCGAAATAAGTCCAAATATTTATTTCTAACAGGTAACATCCTTTCTAATAAAGTCTTTTCAAAGTACATCGAAATAATTCCAAACATTTATTTCTAACATCCTTTCTAATAAAGTCTTTTCAAAGAACATCGAAATAGGTCCAAATATTTATTTCTAACCGGTAACATCCTTTCTAATAAAGTCTTTTCAAAGTACATCGAAATAGATCCAAACATTTATTTCTAACATCCTTTCTAATAAAGTCTTTTCAAAGAACATCGAAATAGGTCCAAACATTTATTTCTAACCGGTAACATCCTATCTAATAAAGTCTTTTCAAAGAACATCGAAATAGGTCCAAACATTTATTTCTAACATATTTCTAATAAAGTCTTTTCAAAGAACATCGAAATAGGTCCAAACATTTATTTCTAACCGGTAACATCCTTTCTAATAAAGTCTTTTCAAAGAACATCGAAATAGGTCCAAACATTTATTTCTAACATCCTTTCTAATAAAGTCTTTTCAAAGAACATCGAAATAGTTCCAAACATTTATTTCTAACATCCTTTCTAATAAAGTCTTTTCGAAGAATATCGAAATAGGTACAAACATTTATTTCTAACATCCTTTCTAATAAAGTCTTTTCAAAGAACATCGAAATAGGTCCAAACATTTATTTCTAACCGGTAACATCCTTTCTAATAAAGTCTTTTCAATGAACATCGAAATAGGTCCAAACATTTATTTCTAACATCCTTTCTAATAAAGTCTTTTCAAAGAACATCGAAATAAGTCCAAATATTTATTTCTAACCGGTAACATCATTTCTAATAAAGTCTTTTCAAAGTACATCGAAATAGGTCCAAACATTTATTTCTAACATCCTTTCTAATAAAGTCTTTTCAAAGAACATCGAAATAAGTCCAAATATTTATTTCTAACCGGTAACATCCTTTCTAATAATGTCT
Source organism: Acanthosepion esculentum (assembly GCA_964036315.1). Taxonomy (NCBI): domain Eukaryota; kingdom Metazoa; phylum Mollusca; class Cephalopoda; order Sepiida; family Sepiidae; genus Acanthosepion; species Acanthosepion esculentum. Next base: position 30,014,389 of record OZ038512.1, read on the forward strand.
TTTCAATGAACATCGAAATAGGTCCAAACATTTATTTCTAACATCCTTTCTAATAAAGTCTTTTCAAAGAACATCGAAATAAGTCCAAATATTTATTTCTAACCGGTAACATCCTTTCTAATAAAGTCTTTTCAAAGTACATCGAAATAGGTCCAAACATTTATTTCTAACATCCTTTCTAATAAAGTCTTTTCAAAGAACATCGAAATAGGTCCAAATATCTATTTCTAACCGGTAACATCCTTTCTAATAATGTCTTTTCAATGAACATCGAAATAGGTCCAAACATTTATTTCTAACATCCTTTCTAATAAAGTCTTTTCAAAGAACATCGAAATAAGTCCAAATATTTATTTCTAACCGGTAACATCCTTTCTAATAAAGTCTTTTCAAAGTACATCGAAATAGATCCAAACATTTATTTCTAACATCCTTTCTAATAAAGTCTTTTCAAAGAACATCGAAATAGGTCCAAACATTTATTTCTAACCGGTAACATCCTTTCTAATAAAGTCTTTTCAAAGAACATCGAAATAGGTCCAAACATTTATTTCTAACATATTTCTAATAAAGTCTTTTCAAAGAACATCGAAATAGGTCCAAACATTTATTTCTAACCGGTAACATCCTTTCTAATAAAGTCTTTTCAAAGAACATCGAAATAGGTCCAAACATTTATTTCTAACATCCTTTCTAATAAAGTCTTTTCAAAGAACATCGAAATAGGTCCAAACATTTATTTCTAACATCCTTTCTAATAAAGTCTTTTCGAAGAATATCGAAATAGGTACAAACATTTATTTCTAACATCCTTTCTAATAAAGTCTTTTCAAAGAACATCGAAATAGGTCCAAACATTTATTTCTAACCGGTAACATCCTTTCTAATAATGTCTTTTCAATGAACATCGAAATAGGTCCAAACATTCATTTCTAACATCCTTTCTAATAAAGTCTTTTCAAAGAACATCGAAATAGGTCTAAACATTTATTTCTAGCATCCTTCCTAATAAAGTCTTTTCAAAGAACATCGAAATAGGTCCAATCATTTATTTCTAACCGGTAACATCCTTTCTAATAAAGTCTTTTCAATGAACATCGAAATAGGTCCAAACATTTATTTCTAACATCCTTTCTAATAAAGTCTTTTCAAAGAACATCGAAATAGGTCCAAACATTTATTTCTAACCGGTAACATCCTTTCTAATAAAGTCTTTTCAAAGAACATCGAAATAGGTCCAAACATTTATTTCTAACATCCTTTCTAATAAAGTCTTTTCAAAGAACATCGAAATAGGTCCAAACATTTATTTCTAACCGGTAACATCCTTTCTAATAAAGTATTTTCAAAGAACATCGAAATAGGTCCAAACATTTATTTCTAACATCCTTTCTAATAAAGTCTTTTCAAAGAACATCGAAATAGGTCCAAACATTTGTTTCTAACCGGTAACATTCTTTCAAATAAAGTCTTTTCAAAGAACATCGAAATAGTTCCAAACATTTATTTCTAACATCATTTCTAATAAAGTCTTTTCAAAGAACATCGAAATAGGTCCAAACATTTATTTCTAACCGGTAACATCCTTTCTAATAAAGTCTTTTCAATGAACATCGAAATAGGTCCAAACATTTATTTCTAACATCCTTTCTAATAAAGTCTTTTCAAAGAACATCGAAATAGGTCCAAACATTTATGTCTAACATCCTTTCTAATAAAGTCTTTTCAAAGAATATCGAAATAGGTCCAAACATTTATTTCTAACATCCTTTCTAATAAAGTCTTTTCAAAGAACATCGAAATAGGTCCAAACATTTATTTCTAACATCCTTTCTAATAAAGTCTTTTCAAAGAACATCGAAATAGGTCCAAACATTTATTTCTAACATCCTTTCTAATAAAGTCTTTTCAAAGAACATCGAAATAGGTCCAAACATTTATTTCTAACCGGTAACATCCTTTCTAATAAAGTCTTTTCAATGAACATCGAAATAGGTCCAAACATTCATTTCTAACATCCTTTCTAATAAAGTCTTTTCAAAGAACATCGAAATAGGTCTAAACATTTATTTCTAGCATCCTTCCTAATAAAGTCTTTTCAAAGAACATCGAAATAGGTCCAATCATTTATTTCTAACCGGTAACATCCTTTCTAATAAAGTCTTTTCAATGAACATCGAAATAGGTCCAAACATTTATTTCTAACATCCTTTCTAATAAAGTCTTTTCAAAGAACATCGAAATAGGTCCAAACATTTATTTCTAACATCTTTTCTAATAAAGTCTTTTCAAAGAACATCGAAATAGGTCCAAACATTTATTTCTAACCGGTAACATCCTTTCTAATAAAGTCTTTTCAAAGAACATCGAAATAGGTCCAAACATTTATTTCTAACATCCTTTCTAATAAAGTCTTTTCAAAGAACATCGAAATAGGTCCAAACATTTATTTCTAACCGGTAACATTCTTTCAAATAAAGTCTTTTCAAAGAACATCGAAATAGGTCCAAACATTTATTTCTAACATCCTTTCTAATAAAGTCTTTTCAAAGAACATCGAAATAGGTCCAAACATTTATTTCTAACCGGTAACATCCTTTCTAATAAAGTCTTTTCAATGAACATCGAAATAGGTCCAAAGATTTATTTCTAACATCCTTTCTAATAAAGTCTTTTCAAAGAACATCGAAATATGTCCAAACATTTATTTCTAACATCCTTTCTAATAAAGTCTTTTCAAAGAATATCGAAATAGGTACAAACATTTATTTCTAACATCCTTTCTAATAAAGTCTTTTCAAAGAACATCGAAATAGGTCCAAACATTTATTTCTAACCGGTAACATCCTTTCTAATAAAGTCTTTTCAATGAACATCGAAATAGGTCCAAACATTCATTTCTAACATCCTTTCTAATAAAGTCTTTTCAAAGAACATCGAAATAGGTCTAAACATTTATTTCTAGCATCCTTCCTAATAAAGTCTTTTCAAAGAACATCGAAATAGGTCCAATCATTTATTTCTAACCGGTAACATCCTTTCTAATAAAGTCTTTTCAATGAACATCGAAATAGGTCCAAACATTTATTTCTAACATCCTTTCTAATAAAGTCTTTTCAAAGAACATCGAAATAGGTCCAAACATTTATTTCTAACATCCTTTCTAATAAAGTCTTTTCAAAGAACATCGAAATAGGTCCAAACATTTATTTCTAACCGGTAACATCCTTTCTAATAAAGTCTTTTCAAAGAACATCGAAATAGGTCCAAACATTTATTTCTAACATCCTTTCTAATAAAGTCTTTTCAAAGAACATCGAAATAGGTCCAAACATTTATTTCTAACCGGTAACATTCTTTCAAATAAAGTCTTTTGAAAGAACATCGAAATAGGTCCAAACATTTATTTCTAACATCCTTTCTAATAAAGTCTTTTCAAAGAACATCGAAATAGGTCCAAACATTTATTTCTAACCGGTAACATCCTTTCTAATAAAGTCTTTTCAATGAACATCGAAATAGGTCCAAACATTTATTTCTAACATCCTTTCTAATAAAGTCTTTTCAAAGAACATCGAAATAGGTCCAAACATTTATTTCTAACATCCTTTCTAATAAAGTCTTTTCAAAGAATATCGAAATAGGTACAAACATTTATTTCTAACATCCTTTCTAATAAAGTCTTTTCAAAGAACATCAAAATAGGTCCAAACATTTATTTCTAACCGGTAACATCCTTTCTAATAAAGTCTTTTCAATGAACATCGAAATAGGTCCAAACATTCATTTCTAACATCCTTTCTAATAAAGTCTTTTCAAAGAACATCGAAATAGGTCCAAACATTTATTTCTAATCGGTAACATCCTTTCAAATAAAGTCTTTTCAAAGAACATCGAAATAGGTCCAAACATTTATTTCTAGCATCCTTTCTAATAAAGTCTTTTCAAAGAACATCGAAATAGGTCCAATCATTTATTTCTAACCGGTAACATCCTTTCTAATAAAGTCTTTTCAATGAACATCGAAATAGGTCCAAACATTTATTTCTAACATCCTTTCTAATAAAGTCTTTTCAAAGAACATCGAAATAGGTCCAAACATTTATTTCTAACCGGTAACATCCTTTCTAATAAAGTCTTTTCAAAGAACATCGAAATAGGTCCAAACATTTATTTCTAACATCCTTTCTAATAAAGTCTTTTCAAAGAACATCGAAATAGGTCCAAACATTTATTTCTAACTGGTAACATCCTTTCTAATAAAGTTTTTTCAAAGAACATCGAAATAGGTCCAAACATTTATTTCTAACATCCTTTCTAATAAAGTCTTTTCAAAGAACATCGAAATAGGTCCAAACATTTATTTCTAACCGGTAACATTCTTTCAAATAAAGTCTTTTCAAAGAACATCGAAATAGGTCCAAACATTTATTTCTAACATCCTTTCTAATAAAGTCTTTTCAAAGAACATCGAAATAGGTCCAAACATTTATTTCTAACCGGTAACATCCTTTCTAATAAAGTCTTTTCAATGAACATCGAAATAGGTACAAACATTTATTTCTAACATCCTTTCTAATAAAGTCTTTTCAAAGAACATCGAAATAGGTCCAAACATTTATTTCTAACCGGTAACATCCTTTCTAATAAAGTCTTTTCAAAGAACATCGAAATAGGTCCAAACATTTATTTCTAACCGGTAACATCCTTTCTAATAAAGTCTTTCAATGGACATCGAAATAGGTCCAAACATTTATTTATACCCGGTAACATCCTTTCTAATAAAGTCCTTTCAAAGAACATCGAAATAAGTCCAAACATTTATTTCTAACATCCTTTCTAATAAAGTCTTTTCAAAGAACATCGAAATAGGTCCAAACATTTATTTCTAACCGGTAACATCCTTTCTAATAATGTCTTTTCAAAGAACATCGAAATGGGTCCAAACATTTATTTCTAATATCCTTTCTAATAAAGTCCTTTCAAAGAACATCGAAATAGGTCCAAACATTTATTTCTAACATCCTTTCTAATAAAGTCTTTTCAAAGAACATCGAAATAGGTCCAAACATTTATTTCTAACCGGTAATATCCTTTCTAATAAAGTCTTTTCAAAGAACATCGAAATAGGTCCAAACATTTATTTCTAACATCCTTTCTAATAAAGTCTTTTCAAAGAACATCGAAATAGGTCCAAACATTTATTTCTAACCGGTAACATCCTTTCTAATAATGACTTTTCAAAGAACATCGAAATAGGTCCAAACATTTATTTCTAACCGGTAACATCCTTTCCAATAAAGTCTTTTCAAAGAACATCGAAATAGGTTCAAACATTTATTTCTAACATCCTTTCTAATAATGTCTTTTCAAAGAACATCGAAATAGGTCCTAACATTTATTTCTAACCGGTAACATCCTTTCTAATAAAGTCTTTTCAAAGAACATCGAAATAGGTCCAAACATTTATTTCTAACATCCTTTCTAATAAAGTCTTTTCAAAGAACATCGAAATAGGTCCAAACATTTATTTCTAACCGGTAACATCCTTTCTAATAATGTCTTTTCAAAGAACATCGAAATAGCTCCAAACATTTATTTCTAACCGGTAACATCCTTTCTAATAAAGTCCTTTGAAAGAACATCGAAATAAGTCCAAACATTTATTTCTAACATCCTTTCTAATAAAGTCTTTTCAAAGAACATCGAAATAGGTCCAAACATTTATTTCTAACCGGTAATATCCTTTCTAATAAAGTCTTTTCAAAGAACATCGAAATAGGTCCAAACATTTATTTCTAACATCCTTTCTAATAAAGTCTTTTCAAAGAACATCGAAATAGGTCCAAACATTTATTTCTAACCGGTAACATCCTTTCTAATAATGTCTTTTCAAAGAACATCGAAATAGGTCCAAACATTTATTTCTAACCGGTAACATTCTTTCAAATAAAGTCTTTTCAAAGAACATCGAAATACGTCCAAACATTTATTTCTAACATCCTTTCTAATAAAGTCTTTTCAAAGAACATCGAAATAGGTCGAAACATTTATTTCTAACCGGTAACATCCTTTCTAATAAAGTCTTTTCAATGAACATCGAAATAGATCCAAACATTTATTTCTAACCGGTAACATCCTTTCTAATAAAGTCTTTTCAAAGAACATCGAAATAGGTCCAAACATTTATGTCTAACATCCTTTCTAATAAAGTCTTTTCAAAGAATAACGAAATAGGTACAAACATTTATTTCTAACATCCTTTCTAATAAAGTCTTTTCAAAGAACATCGAAATAGGTCCAAACATTTATTTCTAACCGGTAACATCCTTTCTAATAAAGTCTTTTCAATGAACATCGAAATAGGTCCAAACATTCATTTCTAACATCCTTTCCAATAAAGACTTTTCAAAAAACATCGAAATAGGTCTAAACATTTATTTCTAGCATCCTTCCTAATAAAGTAGGTACCTTCATGAGATCGACAGAAAATGAGCATAGCATGATAAAAATTGCCTTAAACTTGACGAAAATAATTTTTATTTGTCTAACTGTTTATGCTATAATAAAGAGGAAAGATCAAAGTATTTTTTGATTATTTTTTTAATTTTTTTTATCATTTCGATCACATCCAAAAGTGTCGTTTAAAATCATGTTTATTTTTTTAAAAAAAAAACCGATCGTCAGACATTTTTTTTAAATTTTATAAACAAAAATTTAATTTTTCCGTTTTAAATTCTGCCAAGAAATAGTTAAACTTTTTTTTAAATTTATTTTTACAAAATTTAAAATTTAAATGTTTATTTAACATATTTGGAAAGAAAACATTACTTACTTTATGCGCTGAAAAGTGTACTTTAAAAAAAAAACACAGCGGGTCGGAAAAATAGTGACACATTCGAGGTGTCGATTGATGCTGTCAATCAGTATTGACAGCTTACGCGACCTAATTTCATCGTACGGATGGACGAAAGTGAAATAATTTAGCTTCTTATTGAACCAACTTGCGTAACCAGTTATTAAGGGAAAATTTCAGCGTTTTAATTTTTAATTGTTTCTTAGCTTTCCATCTTTACGTGTACGATGCTTTATGAAAATTTTAAAACTAAGACTGTTGATAGAAAAAAAAAATTCATAAGGTGCATACAAATTAATTTAATTATTTTAATTACTTTAATTAGATACCTTTCTTATGAAAGGCTAAGGTGTAAAATATAAACATATACATTTATTTTATTTTATGGTATTATTTCTATTTCCCTTCATTTATTAATTTTGATATTTCATATACAAAAAAAAAATAACTGAGAAAATAAAAAAAAAAGAAATTTCATAAGATAGATTAGGTACATAATACTTTTAGGTACCCTTATCATTTGAAATATTACACAATTTTTTTTTGTTAATTTTTCTTCAAAGTAATACGAATATTGAAAAGACTTTATTTCACATAATTACATAATCATATACACTTTATTTTATTTATTCATAACCAAGTAAGAAGAGAGGTCTAGAGATGCAATGCAATTCGTACCAGAGATTCGTGAAATATTTCCTCACAAACTCCAACCTAATGATCAGAGTCCTTGCTGCCAGATGTCACAGGATGGGGTTAACCATTTAAAGAGCAGGTCGTGCATGATATAGTCGGTAGCTATTTCACATTTGTCCAGTTGATAGTCTTCATTATCTTCTTCATAGAAAATGTTGTAATCTGGGTCAGAGAATTCCATGACCCATCCTACAAATATCTTATCAACAGAATCAACTGTCCAGATGTGTTTTATGGCCAACTATATCACCACGTAAGATTTTGTAAATGTTATCTACAAAATCTTGGGAAAAGTCCGGGAATTCTGCTTTGATGGCAGAATTGGTGTGTTCAAGGTCCTTCAATCTTTTCTGTAGCTGACGCCTTTCCTTTTTTTGATGCTGTCTCTGCTTTTCAGGATATTCTGATCCTGTGTGGTTCTGTGCTATACTGCATGGCAACATCCAAAAGGATTGTTTAAACTTTAAAGGAAAAGAAAAATATCAAAAATTTCTCCACACGTGTCTAGCACAAACACAGTAAAGGCTGACCGACAGCGGAGGACAACATTTATAGCCAGGCAAGCCACATGACTTTCTTTTGTTTTCATGACGCTTCCGGTCTTCCGTATATTTGAATTTAAGCTATTTTTGACACAAAAAAAAACATGTTATATTAGATTTTTACCTAAAAGCAACTTTCTGATTGTAACCAGGTTTATTTTATAATCTGTAAATGATATTATCTACTTAATAATACATTGACTAACTGCAACACCATTTTGATCAATTTTAAAATATTTAACAACTTTAAGCAATAAACATAAATTTAACAATAAGAAATAACAAATAATTGTTGTAAAAACTTATTTTTCATCGAAAATGTTTTTTGCTTTCAGGAAATGTTATCCATAGTCATACAAATAAGTAAAAGCAACTAAAAGTTTTTGAAATTAAATAATATCTTTGTTTTATTGAGTTTTGTATGTTACAATTCAGAGCTGATTTTAAGGTAGACGGGTCCGAAATAAAAAAAAAAGTAAAATGGATTTGCTTTGGTCAAAGCCTTGTGCTTTTAACTAATTAGTCGCTAAATCGGAACACCTTAGAATTTCATGAGTTTTCATGAAATTACTTATGGGGGGGTGTAATAAATAAAATAAAAAAATTACCATGATTTAAAAAAAAAAAATAAACACATTTATAATAATTTCCATCATTTGTGAATAGTTACTGAAAGTTTCATGAAAATCCGACAATTATTTTTATTTTTACAAGATTTTCAAAATTAACGGCTCCCATTAAAAAAGAAAATTCAAAAAAAAAAAAACACGCGCTCATGAAGGTACCTATAATAAAGTCTTTTCAAAGAACATCGAAATAGGTCCAATCATTTATTTCTAACCGGTAACATCCTTTCTAATAAAGTCTTTTCAATGAACATCGAAATAGGTCCAAACATTTATTTCTAACATCCTTTCTAATAAAGTCTTTTCAAAGAACATCGAAATAGGTCCAAACATTTATTTCTAACATCCTTTCTAATAAAGTCTTTTCAAAGAACATCGAAATAGGTCCAAACATTTATTTCTAACCGGTAACATCCCTTCTAATAAAGTCTTTTCAAAGAACATCGAAATTGGTCCAAACATTTATTTCTAACATCCTTTCTAATAAAGTCTTTTCAAAGAACATCGAAATAGGTCCAAACATTTATTTCTAACCGGTAACATTCTTTCAAATAAAGTCTTTTCAAAGAACATCGAAATAGGTCCAAACATTTATTTCTAACATCCTTTCTAATAAAGTCTTTTCAAAGAACATCGAAATAGGTCCAAACATTTATTTCTAACCGGTAACATCCTTTCTAATAAAGTCTTTTCAATGAACATCGAAATAGGTCCAAACATTTATTTCTAACATCCTTTCTAATAAAGTCTTTTCAAAGAACATCGAAATAGGTCCAAACATTTATTTCTAACATCCTTTCTAATAAAGTCTTTTCAAAGAATATCGAAATAGGTACAAACATTTATTTCTAACATCCTTTCTAATAAAGTCTTTTCAAAGAACATCGAAATAGGTCCAAACATTTATTTCTAACCGGTAACATCCTTTCTAATAAAGTCTTTTCAATGAACATCGAAATAGGTCCAAACATTCATTTCTAACATCCTTTCTAATAAAGTCTTTTCAAAGAACATCGAAATAGGTCTAAACATTTATTTCTAGCATCTTTCCTAATAAAGTCTTTTCAAAGAACATCGAAATAGGTCCAATCATTTATTTCTAACCGGTAACATCCTTTCTAATAAAGTCTTTTCAATGAACATCGAAATAGGTCCAAACATTTATTTCTAACATCCTTTCTAATAAAGTCTTTTCAAAGAACATCGAAATAGGTCCAAACATTTATTTCTAACATCCTTTCTAATAAAGTCTTTTCAAAGAACATCGAAATAGGTCCAAACATTTATTTCTAACCGGTAATATTCTTTCAAATAAAGTCTTTTCAAAGAACATCGAAATAGGTCCAAACATTTATTTCTAACATCCTTTCTAATAAAGTCTTTTCAAAGAACATCGAAATAGGTCCAAACATTTATTTCTAACCGGTAACATCCTTTCTAATAAAGTCTTTTCAATGAACATCGAAATAGGTACAAACATTTATTTCTAACATCCTTTCTAATAAAGTCTTTTCAAAGAACATCGAAATAGGTCCAAACATTTATTTCTAACCGGTAACATCCTTTCTAATAAAGTCTTTTCAAAGAACATCGAAATAGGTCCAAACATTTATTTCTAACATCCTTTCTAATAAAGTTTTTTCAAAGAACATCGAAATAGGTCCAAACATTTATTTCTAACCGGTAACATCCTTTCTAATAAAGTCTTTTCAATGAACATCGAAATAGGTACAAACATTTATTTCTAACATCCTTTCTAATAAAGTCTTTTCAAAGAACATCGAAATAAGTCCAAACATTTATTTCTAACCGGTAACATCCTTTCTAATAAAGTCTTTTCAAAGAACATCGAAATAGGTCCAAACATTTATTTCTAACCGGTAACATCCTTTCTAATAAAGTCTTTCAATGAACATCGAAATAGGTCCAAACATTTATTTATACCCGGTAACATCCTTTCTAATAAAGTTTTTTCAAAGAACATCGAAATAGGTCCAAACCTTTATTTCTAACATCCTTTCTAATAAAGTCTTTTCAAAGAACATCGAAATAGGTCCAAACATTTATTTCTAACCGGTAACATCCTTTCTAATAAAGTCTTTTCAATGAGCATCGAAATAGGTCCAAACATTTATTTCTAACATCCTTTCTAATAAAGACTTTTCAAAGAACATCGAAATAGGTCTAAACATTTATTTCTAGCATCCTTCCTAATAAAGTCTTTTCAAAGAACATCGAAAGAGGTCCAATCATTTATTTCTAACCGGTAACATCCTTTCTAATAAAGTCTTTTCAATGAACATCGAAATAGGTCCAAACATTTATTTCTAACATCCTTTCTAATAAAGTCTTTTCAAAGAACATCGAAATAGGTCCAAACATTTATTTCTAACATCCTTTCTAATAAAGTCTTTTCAAAGAACATCGAAATAGGTCTAAACATTTATTTCTAACCGGTAACATCCTTTCTAATAAAGTCTTTTCAAAGAACATCGAAATAGGTCCAAACATTTATTTCTAACATCCTTTTTAATAAAGTCTTTTCAAAGAACATCGAAATAGGTCCAAACATTTATTTCTAACCGGTAACATTCTTTCAAATAAAGTCTTTTCAAAGAACATCGAAATAGGTCCAAACATTTATTTCTAACATCCTTTCTAATAAAGTCTTTTCAAAGAACATCGAAATAGGTCCAAACATTTATTTCTAACCGGTAACATCCTTTCTAATAAAGTCTTTTCAATGAACATCGAAATAGGTCCAAACATTTATTTCTAACATCCTTTCTAATAAAGTCTTTTCAAAGAACATCGAAATAGGTCCAAACATTTATTTCTAACATCCTTTCTAATAAAGTCTTTTCAAAGAATATCGAAATAGGTACAAACATTTATTTCTAACATCCTTTCTAATAAAGTCTTTTCAAAGAACATCGAAATAGGTCCAAACATTTATTTCTAACCGGTAACATCCTTTCTAATAAAGTCTTTTCAATGAACATCGAAATAGGTCCAAACATTCATTTCTAACATCCTTTCTAATAAAGTCTTTTCAAAGAACATCGAAATAGGTCTAAACATTTATTTCTAGCATCCTTCCTAATAAAGTCTTTTCAAAGAACATCGAAATAGGTACAAACATTTATTTCTAACATCCTTTTTAATAAAGTCTTTTCAAAGAACATCGAAATAGGTCCAAACATTTATTTCTAACCGGTAACATTCTTTCAAATAAAGTCTTTTCAAAGAACATCGAAATAGGTCCAAACATTTATTTCTAACATCCTTTCTAATAAAGTCTTTTCAAAGAACATCGAAATAGGTCCAAACATTTATTTCTAACCGGTAACATCCTTTCTAATAAAGTCTTTTCAATGAACATCGAAATAGGTCCAAACATTTATTTCTAACATCCTTTCTAATAAAGTCTTTTCAAAGAACATCGAAATAGGTCCAAACATTTATTTCTAACATCCTTTCTAATAAAGTCTTTTCAAAGAACATCGAAATAGGTCCAAACATTTATTTCTAACCGGTAACATTCTTTCAAATAAAGTCTTTTCAAAGAACATCGAAATAGGTCCAAACATTTATTTCTAACATCCTTTCTAATAAAGTCTTTTCAAAGAACATCGAAATAGGTCCAAACATTTATTTCTAACCGGTAACATCCTTTCTAATAAAGTCTTTTCAATGAACATCGAAATAGGTACAAACATTTATTTCTAACATCCTTTCTAATAAAGTCTTTTCAAAGAACATCGAAATAGGTCCAAACATTTATTTCTAACCGGTAACATCCTTTCTAATAAAGTCTTTTCAAAGAACATCGAAATAGGTCCAAACATTTATTTCTAACCGGTAACATCCTTTCTAATAAAGTCTTTCAATGAACATCGAAATAGGTCCAAACATTTATTTATACCCGGTAACATCCTTTCTAATTAAGTTTTTTCAAAGAACATCGAAATAGGTCCAAACATTTATTTCTAACATCCTTTCTAATAAAGTCTTTTCAAAGAACATCGAAATAGGTCCAAACATTTATTTCTAACCGGTAACATCCTTTCTAATAAAGTCTTTTCAATGAGCATCGAAATAGGTCCAAACATTTATTTCTAACATCCTTTGTAATAAAGTCTTTTCAAAAAACATCGAAATAGGTCCAAACATTTATTTCTAACCGGTAATATCCTTTCAAATAAAGTCTTTTCAATGAACATCGAAATATGTCCAAACATTTATTTCTAACATCCTTTCTAATAAAGTCTTTTCAAAGAACATCGAAATAGGTCCAAACATTTATTTCTAACATCCTTTCTAATAAAGTCTTTTCAATGAACATCGAAATATGTCCAAACATTTATTTCTAACCGGTAACATCCTTTCTAATAAAGTCTTTTCAATGAACATCGAAATAGTTCCAAACATTTATTTCTAACATCCTTTCTAATAAAGTCTTTTCAAAGAACATCGAAATAGGTCCAAACATTTATTTCTAACATCCTTTCTAATAAAGTCTTTTCAATGAACATCGAAATAGGTCCAAACATTTATTTCTAACCGGTAACGTCCTTTCTAATAAAGTCTTTTCAATGAACATCGAAATAGGTCCAAACATTTATTTCTAACATCCTTTCTAATAAAGTCTTTTCAAAGAACATCGAAATAGGTCCAAACATTTATTTCTAACCGGTAACATCCTTTCTAATAAAGTCTTTTCAATGAACATCGAAATAGGTCCAAACATTTATTTCTAACATCCTTTCTAATAAAGTCTTTTCAAAGAACATCGAAATAGGTCCAAACATTTATTTCTAACATCCTTTCTAATAAAGTCTTTTCAAAGAATATCGAAATAGGCACAAACATTTATTTCTAACATCCTTTCTAATAAGGTCTTTTCAAAGAACATCGAAATAGGTCCAAATATTTATTTCTAACCGGTAACATCCTTTCTAATAAAGTCTTTTCAATGAACATCGAAATAGGTCCAAACATTCATTTCTAACATCCTTTCTAATAAAGTCTTTTCAAAGAACATCGAAATAGGTCTAAACATTTATTTCTAGCATCCTTCCTAATAAAGTCTTTTCAAAGAACATCGAAATAGGTCCAATCATTTATTTCTAACCGGTAACATCCTTTCTAATAAAGTCTTTTCAATGAACATCGAAATAGGTCCAAACATTTATTTCTAACATCCTTTCTAATAAAGTCTTTTCAAAGAACATCGAAATAGGTCCAAACATTTATTTCTAACATCCTTTCTAATAAAGTCTTTTCAAAGAACATCGAAATAGGTCCAAACATTTATTTCTAACCGGTAACATCCTTTCTAATAAAGTCTTTTCAATGAACATCGAAATAGGTACAAACATTTATTTCTAACATCCTTTCTAATAAAGTCTTTTCAAAGAACATCGAAATAGGTCCAAACATTTATTTCTAACCGGTAACATCCTTTCTAATAAAGTCTTTTCAAAGAACATCGAAATAGGTCCAAACATTTATTTCTAACCGGTAACATCCTTTCTAATAAAGTCTTTCAATGAACATCGAAATAGGTCCAAACATTTATTTATACCCGGTAACATACTTTCTTATAAAGTTTTTTCAAAGAACATCGAAATAGGTCCAAACATTTATTTCTAACATCCTTTCTAATAAAGTCTTTTCAAAGAACATCGAAATAGGTCCAAACATTTATTTCTAACCGGTAACATCCTTTCTAATAAAGTCTTTTCAATGAGCATCGAAATAGGTCCAAACATTTATTTCTAACATCCTTTGTAATAAAGTCTTTTCAAAAAACATCGAAATAGGTCCAAACATTTATTTCTAACCGGTAATATCCTTTCAAATAAAGTCTTTTCAATGAACATCGAAATATGTCCAAACATTTATTTCTAACATCCTTTCTAATAAAGTCTTTTCAAAGAACATCGAAATAGGTCCAAACATTTATTTCTAACATCCTTTCTAATAAAGTCTTTTCAATGAACATCGAAATAGGTCCAAACATTTATTTCTAACCGGTAACATCCTTTCTAATAAAGTCTTTTCAATGAACATCGAAATAGTTCCAAACATTTATTTCTAACATCCTTTCTAATAAAGTCTTTTCAAAGAACATCGAAATAGGTCCAAACATTTATTTCTAACATCCTTTCTAATAAAGTCTTTTCAATGAACATCGAAATAGGTCCAAACATTTATTTCTAACCGGTAACGTCCTTTCTAATAAAGTCTTTTCAATGAACATCGAAATAGGTCCAAACATTTATTTCTAACATCCTTTCTAATAAAGTCTTTTCAAAGAACATCGAAATAGGTCCAAACATTTATTTCTAACCGGTAACATCCTTTCCAATAAAGTCTTTTAAAGAACATCGAAATAGGTTCAAACATTTATTTCTAACATCCTTTCTAATAAAGCATTTTCAAAGAACATCGAAATAGGTCCTAACATTTATTTCTAACCGGTAACATCCTTTCTAATAAAGTCTTTTCAAAGAACATCGAAATAGGTCCAAACATTTATTTCTAACATCCTTTCTAATAAAGTCTTTTCAAAGAACATCGAAATAGGTCCAAACATTTATTTCTAACCGGTAACATCCTTTCTAATAATGTCTTTTCAAAGAACATCGAAATAGGTCCAAACATTTATTTCTAACCGGTAACATCCTTTCTAATAAAGTCCTTTCAAAGAACATCGAAATAGGTGCAAACATTTATTTCTAACATCCTTTCTAATAAAGTCTTTTCAAAGAACATCGAAATAGGTCCAAACATTTATTTCTAACCGGTAACATCCTTTCTAATAATGTCTTTTCAAAGAACATCGAAATAGGTCCAAACATTTATTTCTAACATCCTTTCTAATAAAGTCCTTTCAAAGAACATCGAAATAGGTCCAAACATTTATTTCTAACATCCTTTCTAATAAAGTCTTTTCAAAGAACATCGAAATAGGTCCAAACATTTATTTCTAACCGGTAACATCCTTTCTAATAAAGTCTTTTCAAAGAACATCGAAATAGGTCCAAACATTTATTTCTAACATCCTTTCTAATAAAGTCTTTTCAAAGAACATCGAAATAGGTCCAAACATATATTTCTAACCGGTAACATCCTTTCTAATTATGTCTTTTCAAAGAACATCGAAATAGGTCCAAACATTTATTTCTAATATCCTTTCAAATAAGGTCCATTCAAAGAACATCGAAATAAGTCCAAACATTTATTTCTAACATCCTTTCTAATAAAGTCTTTTCAAAGAACATCGAAATAGGTCCAAACATTTATTTCTAACCGGTAACATCCTTTCTAATAATGTCTTTTCAAAGAACATCGAAATAGGTCCAAACATTTATTTCTAACCGGTAACATCCTTTCTAATAAAGTCTTTTCAAAGAACATCGAAATAGGTCCAAACATTTATTTCTAACATCCTTTCTAATAAAGTCTTTTCAAAGAACATCGAAATAGGTCCAAACATTTATTTCTAACATCCTTTCTAATAAAGTCTTTTCAAAGAACATCGAAATGGGTCCAAACATTTATTTCTAACTGGTAACATCCTTTCTAATAATGACTTTTCAAAGAACATCGAAATAGGTCCAAACATTTATTTCTAACATCCTTTCTAATAAAGTCTTTTCAAAGAACATCGAAATAGGTCCAAACATTTATTTCTAACCGGTAACATCCTTTCTAATAATGTCTTTTCAAAGAACATCGAAATAGGTCCAAACATTTATTTCTAACCGGTAACATCCTTTCTAATAAAGTCCTTTCAAAGAACATCGAAATAGGTCCAAACATTTATTTCTAACATCCTTTCTAATAAAGTCTTTTCAAAGAACATCGAAATAGGTCCAAACATTTATTTCTAACCGGTAACATCCTTTCTAATAATGTCTTTTCAAAGAACATCGAAATAGGTCCAAACATTTATTTCTAACATCCTTTCTAATAAAGTCCTTTGAAAGAACATCGAAATAGGTCCAAATATTTATTTCTAACATCCTTTCTAATAAAGCCTTTTCAAAGAACATCGAAATAGGTCCAAACATTTATTTCTAACCGGCAACATCCTTTCTAATAAAGTCTTTTCAAAGAACATCGAAATAGGTCCAAACATTTATTTCTAACATCCTTTCTAATAAAGTCTTTTCAAAGAACATCGAAATAGGTCCAAACATTTATTTCTAACCGGTAACATCCTTTCTAATAATGTCTTTTCAAAGAACATCGAAACAGGTCCAAACATTTATTTCTAATATCCTTTCAAATAAGGTCCTTTCAAAGAACATCGAAATAAGTCCAAACATTTATTTCTAACATCCTTTCTAATAAAGTCTTTTCAAAGAACATCGAAATAGGTCCAAACATTTATTTCTAACCGGTAACATCCTTTCTAATAATGTCTTTTCAAAGAACATCGAAATAGGTCCAAACATTTATTTCTAACCGGTAACATCCTTTCTAATAAAGTCTTTTCAAAGAACATCGAAATAGGTCCAAACATTTATTTCTAACATCCTTTCTAATAAAGTCTTTTCAAAGAACATCGAAATAGGTCCAAACATTTATTTCTAACATCCTTTCTAATAAAGTCTTTTCAAAGAACATCGAAATTGGTCCAAACATTTATTTCTAACTGGTAACATCCTTTCTAATAATGACTTTTCAAAGAACATCGAAATAGGTCCAAACATTTATTTCTAACATCCTTTCTAATAAAGTATTTTCAAAGAACATCGAAATAGGTCCAAATATTTATTTCTAACCGGTAACATCCTTTCTAATAATGTCTTTTCAAAGAACATCGAAATAGGTCCAAACATTTATTTCTAACCGGTAACATCCTGTCTAATAAAGTCCTTTCAAAGAACATCGAAATAGGTCCAAACATTTATTTCTAACATCCTTTCTAATAAAGTCTTTTCAAAGTACATCGAAATAGGTCCAAACATTTATTTCTAACCGGTAACATCCTTTCTAATAATGTCTTTTCAAAGAACATCGAAATAGGTCCAAACATTTATTTCTAACATCCTTTCTAATAAAGTCCTTTCAAAGAACATCGAAATAGGTCCAAACATTTATTTCTAACATCCTTTCTAATAAAGTCTTTTCAAAGAACATCGTAATAGGTCCAAACATTTATTTCTGACATCCTTTCTAATAAAGTCCTTTCAAAGAACATCGAAATAGGTCCAAACATTTATTTCGAACATCATTTCTAATAAAGTCTTTTCAAAGAACATCGAAATAGGTCCAAACATTTATTTCTAACCGGTAGCATCCTTTCTAATAAAGTCTTTTCAAAGAACATCGAAATAGGTCCAAACATTTATTTCTAACATCCTTTCTAATAAAGTCTTTTCAACGAACATCGAAATAGGTCCAAACATTTATTTCTAACCGGTAACATCCTTTCTAATAATGTCTTTTCAAAGAACATCGAAATAGGTCCAAACATTTATTTCTAACCGGTAACATCCTTTCTAATAAAGCCTTTTCAAAGAACATCGAAATAGGTCCAAACATTTATTTCTAACATCCTTTCTAATAAAGTCTTTTCAACGAACATCGAAATAGGTCCAAACATTTATTTCTAACCGGTAACATCCTTTCTAATAAAGTCTTTTCAAAGAACATCGAAATAGGTCCAAACATTTATTTCTAACATCCTTTCTAATAAAGTCTTTTCAAAGAACATCGAAATAGGTCCAAACATTTATTTCTAACCGGTAACATCCTTTCTAATAATGTCTTTTCAAAGAACATCGAAATAGGTCCAAACATTTATTTCTAACCGGTAACATCCTTTCTAATAATGTCTTTTCAAAGAACATCGTAATAGGTCCAAACATTTATTTCTGACATCCTTTCTAATAAAGTCCTTTCAAAGAACATCGAAATAGGTCCAAACATTTATTTCGAACATCATTTCTAATAAAGTCTTTTCAAAGAACATCGAAATAGGTCCAAACATTTATTTCTAACCGGTAGCATCCTTTCTAATAAAGTCTTTTCAAAGAACATCGAAATAGGTCCAAACATTTATTTCTAACATCCTTTCTAATAAAGTCTTTTCAACGAACATCGAAATAGGTCCAAACATTTATTTCTAACCGGTAACATCCTTTCTAATAATGTCTTTTCAAAGAACATCGAAATAGGTCCAAACATTTATTTCTAACCGGTAACATCCTTTCTAATAAAGCCTTTTCAAAGAACATCGAAATAGGTCCAAACATTTATTTCTAACATCCTTTCTAATAAAGTCTTTTCAACGAACATCGAAATAGGTCCAAACATTTATTTCTAACCGGTAACATCCTTTCTAATAAAGTCTTTTCAAAGAACATCGAAATAGGTCCAAACATTTATTTCTAACATCCTTTCTAATAAAGTCTTTTCAAAGAACATCGAAATAGGTCCAAACATTTATTTCTAACCAGTAACATCCTTTCTAATAATGTCTTTTCAAAGAACATCGAAATAGGTCCAAACATTTATTTCTAACCGGTAACATCCTTTCTAATAAAGTCCTTTCAAAGAACATCGAAATAGGTCCAAACATTTATTTCTAACATCCTTTCTAATAATGTCTTTTCAAAGTACATCGAAATAGGTCCAAACATTTATTTCTAACCGGTAACATCCTTTCTAATAATGTCTTTTCAAAGAACATCGAAATAGGTCCAAACATTTATTTCTAACATCCTTTCTAATAAAGTCTTTTCAAAGAACATCGAAATAGGTCCAAACATTTATTTCTAACCGGTAACATCCTTTCTAATAATGTCTTTTCAAAGAACATCGAAATAGGTCCAAACATTTATTTCTAACATCCTTTCTAATAAAGTCCTTTCAAAGAACATCGAAATAGGTCCAAACATTTATTTCTAACATCCTTTCTAATAAAGTCTTTTCAAAGAACATCGAAATAGGTTCAAACATTTATTTCTAACCGGTAACATCCTTTCTAATAAAGTCTTTTCAAAGAACATCGAAATAGGTCCAAACATTTATTTCTAACCGGAACATCCTTTCTAATAAAGTCTTTTCAAAGAACATCGAAATAGGTCCAAAGATTTATTTCTCACCGGTAACATCCTTTCTAATAAAGTCCTTTCAAAGAACATCGAAATAGGTCCAAACATTTATTTCTAACATCCTTTCTAATAAAGTCTTTTCAAAGAACATCGAAATAGGTCCAAACATTTATTTCTAACCGGTAACATCCTTTCTAATAAAGTCCTTTCAAAGAACATCGAAATAGGTCCAAACATTTATTTCTAACATCCTTTCTAATAAAGTCTTTTCAAAGAACATCGAAATAGGTCCAAACATTTATTTCTAACAGGTAACATCCTTTCTAATAATGTCTTTTCAAAGAACATCGAAATAGGTCCAAACATTTATTTCTAACCGGTAACATCCTTTCTAATAAAGTCCTTTCAAAGAACATCGAAATAGGTCCAAACATTTATTTCTAACAGGTAACATCCTTTCTAATAAAGTCTTTTCAAAGAACATCGAAATAGGTCCAAACATTTATTTCTAACCGGTAACATCCTTTCTAATAAAGTCCTTTCAAAGAACATCGAAATAGGTCCAAACATTTATTCCTAACATCCTTTCTAATAAAGTCCTTTCAAAGAACATCGAAATAGGTCCAAACATTTATTTCTAACATCCTTTCTAATAAAGTCTTTTCAAAGAACATCGAAATAGGTCCAAACATTTATTTCTAACCGGTAACATCCTTTCTAATAAAGTCTTTTCAAAGAACATCGAAATAGGTCCAAACATTTATTTCTAACAGGTAACATCCTTTCTAATAAAGTCTTTTCAAAGAACATCGAAATAGGTCCAAACATTTATTTCTAACCGGTAACATCCTTTCTAATAATGTCTTTTCAAAGAACATCGAAATAGGTCCAAACATTTATTTCTAACATCCTTTCTAATAAAGTCCTTTCAAAGAACATCGAAATAGGTCCAAACATTTATTTCTAACATCCTTTCTAATAAACTCTTTTCAAAGAACATCGAAATAGGTCCAAACATTTATTTCTAACCGGTAACATCCTTTCTAATAAAGTCTTTTCAAAGAACATCGAAATAGGTCCAAACATTTATTTCTAACATCCTTTCTAATAAAGTCTTTTCAAAGAACATCGAAATAGGTCCAAACATTTATTTCTAACCGGTAACATCCTTTCTAATAATGTCTTTTCAATGAACATCGAAATAGGTCCAAACATTTATTTCTAACCGGTAACATCCTTTCTAATAAAGTCCTTTCAAAGAACATCGAAATAGGTCCAAACATTTATTTCTAACCGGTAACATCCTTTCTAATAATGTCTTTTCAAAGAACATCGAAATAGGTCCAAACATTTATTTCTAACCGGTAACATCCTTTCTAATAAAATATTTTCAAAGAACATCGAAATAGGTCCAAACATTTATTTCTAACATCCTTTCTAATAAAATCTTTTCAAAGAACATCGAAATAGGTCCAAACATTTATTTCTAACATCCTTTCTAATAAAATCTTTTCAAAGAACATCGAAATAGTTCCAAACATTTATTTCTAACCGGTAACATCCTTTCTAATAAAGTCTTTTCAAAGAACATCGAAATAGGTCCAAACATTTATTTCTAACAACCTTTCTAATAAGGTCTTTTCAAAGAACATCGAAATAGGTCCAAACATTTATTTCTAACCGGTAACATCATTTCTAATAAAGTCTTTTCAAAGAACATCGAAATAGGTCCAAACATTTATTTCTAACATCCTTTCTAATAAAGTCTTTTCAAAGAACATCGAAATAGGTCCAAACATTTATTTCTAACATCCTTTCTAATAAAGTCTTTTCAAAGAACATCGAAATAGGTCCAAATATTTATTTCTCACATCCTTTCTAATAAAGTCTGTTCTAAGAACATCGAAATAGGACCAAACATTTATTTCTAACCGGTAACATCCTTTCTAATAATATCTTTTCAAAGAACATCGAAATAGGTCCAAACATTTATTTCTAACATCCTTTCTAATAAAGTCTTTTCAAAGAACATCGAAATAGCTCCAAATATTTATTTCTAACATCCTTTCTAATAATGTCTCTTCAATGAACATCGAAATAGGTCCAAATATTTATTTCTAACATCCTTTCTAATAAAGTCTTTTCAAAGAACATCGAAATAGGTCCAAATATTTATTTCTCACATCCTTTCTAATAAAGTCTTTTCAAAGAACATCGAAATAGGTCCAAATATTTATTTCTAACATCCTTTCTAATAAAGTCTTTTTAAAGAACATCGAAATAGGTCCAAACATTTATTTGTAACATCCTTTCTAATAAAGTCTTTTCAATGAACATCGAAATAGGTCCAAATATTTATTTCTAACATCCTTTCTAATAAAGTCTTTTCAAAGAACATCGAAATAGGTCCAAACATTTATTTCTAACATCCTTTCTAATAAAGTCTTTTCAAAGAACATCGAAATAGGTCCAAATATTTATTTCTCACATCCTTTCTAATAAAGTCTTTTCAAAGAACATCGAAATGGGTCCAAATATTTATTTCTAACATCCTTTCTAATAAAGTATTTTCAATGAACATCGAAATAGGTCCAAATATTTATTTCTCACATCCTTTCTAATAAAGTCTTTTCAAAGAACATCGAAATAGGTCCAAACATTTATTTCTAACCGGTAACATCCTTTCTAATAAAGTCTTTTCAAAGAACATCGAAATAGGTCCAAACATTTATTTCTAACCGGTAACATCCTTTCTAATAATGTCTTTTCAAAGAACATCGAAATAGGTCCAAACATTTATTTCTAACAACCTTTCTAATAAGGTCTTTTCAAAGAACATCGAAATAGGTCCAAACATTTATTTCTAACCGGTAACATCATTTCTAATAAAGTCTTTTCAAAGAACATCGAAATAGGTCCAAACATTTATTTCTAACATCCTTTCTAATAAAGTCTTTTCAAAGAACATCGAAATAGGTCCAAACATTTATTTCTAACCGGTAACATCCTTTCTAATAATGTCTTTTCAAAGAACATCGAAATAGGTCCAAACATTTATTTCTAACATCCTTTCTAATAAAGTCCTTTCAAAGAACATCGAAAAAGGTCCAAATATTTATTTCTAACATCCTTTCTAATAAAGTCTTTTCAAAGAACATCGAAATAGGTTCAAACATTTATTTCTAACCGGTAACATCCTTTCTAATAAAGTCTTTTCAAAGAACATCGAAATAGGTCCAAACATTTATTTCTAACAGGTAACATCCTTTCTAATAAAGTCTTTTCAAAGAACATCGAAATAGGTCCAAACATTTATTTCTAACATCCTTTCTAATAAAGTCTTTTCAAAGAACATCGAAATAGGTCCAAATATTTATTTCTCACATCCTTTCTAATAAAGTCTGTTCAAAGAACATCGAAATAGGACCAAACATTTATTTCTAACCGGTAACATCCTTTCTAATAATATCTTTTCAAAGAACATCGAAATAGGTCCAAACATTTATTTCTAACATCCTTTCTAATAAAGTCTTTTCAAAGAACATCGAAATAGCTCCAAATATTTATTTCTAACATCCTTTCTAATAATGTCTTTTCAATGAACATCGAAATAGGTCCAAATATTTATTTCTAACATCCTTTCTAATAAAGTCTTTTCAAAGAACATCGAAATAGGTCCAAATATTTATTTCTCACATCCTTTCTAATAAAGTCTTTTCAAAGAACATCGAAATAGGTCCAAATATTTATTTCTAACATCCTTTCTAATAAAGTCTTTTTAAAGAACATCGAAATAGGTCCAAACATTTATTTGTAACATCCTTTCTAATAAAGTCTTTTCAATGAACATCGAAATAGGTCCAAATATTTATTTCTAACATCCTTTCTAATAAAGTCTTTTCAAAGAACATCGAAATAGGTCCAAACATTTATTTCTAACATCCTTTCTAATAAAGTCTTTTCAAAGAACATCGAAATAGGTCCAAATATTTATTTCTCACATCCTTTCTAATAAAGTCTTTTCAAAGAACATCGAAATGGGTCCAAATATTTATTTCTAACATCCTTTCTAATAAAGTCTTTTCAATGAACATCGAAATAGGTCCAAATATTTATTTCTCACATCCTTTCTAATAAAGTCTTTTCAAAGAACATCGAAATAGGTCCAAACATTTATTTCTAACCGGTAACATCCTTTCTAATAAAGTCTTTTCAAAGAACATCGAAATAGGTCCAAACATTTATTTCTAACCGGTAACATCCTTTCTAATAATGTCTTTTCAAAGAACATCGAAATAGGTCCAAACATTTATTTCTAACAACCTTTCTAATAAGGTCTTTTCAAAGAACATCGAAATAGGTCCAAACATTTATTTCTAACCGGTAACATCATTTCTAATAAAGTCTTTTCAAAGAACATCGAAATAGGTCCAAACATTTATTTCTAACATCCTTTCTAATAAAGTCTTTTCAAAGAACATCGAAATAGGTCCAAACATTTATTTCTAACCGGTAACATCCTTTCTAATAATGTCTTTTCAAAGAACATCGAAATAGGTCCAAACATTTATTTCTAACATCCTTTCTAATAAAGTCCTTTCAAAGAACATCGAAAAAGGTCCAAACATTTATTTCTAACATCCTTTCTAATAAAGTCTTTTCAAAGATAATCGAAATAGGTTCAAACATATATTTCTAACCGGTAACATCCTTTCTAATAAAGTCTTTTCAAAGAACATCGAAATAGGTCCAAACATTTATTTTTAACAGGTAACATCCTTTCTAATAAAGTCTTTTCAAAGAACATCGAAATAGGTCCAAAGATTTATTTCTCACCGGTAACATCCTTTCTAATAAAGTCCTTTCAAAGAACATCGAAATAGGTCCAAACATTTATTTCTAACATCCTTTCTAATAAAGTCTTTTCAAAGAACATCGAAATAGGTCCAAACATTTATTTCTAACCGGTAACATCCTTTCTAATAAAGTCCTTTCAAAGAACATCGAAATAGGTCCAAACATTTATTTCTAACATCCTTTCTAATAAAGTCTTTTCAAAGAACATCGAAATAGGTCCAAACATTTATTTCTAACAGGTAACATCCTTTCTAATAATGTCTTTTCAAAGAACATCGAAATAGGTCCAAACATTTATTTCTCTACCGGTAACATCCTTTCTAATAAAGTCCTTTCAAAGAACATCGAAATAGGTCCAAACATTTACTTCTAACAGGTAACATCCTTTCTAATAAAGTCTTTTCAAAGAACATCGAAATAGGTCCAAACATTTATTTCTAACCGGTAACATCCTTTCTAATAAAGTCCTTTCAAAGAACATCGAAATAGGTCCAAACATTTATTTCTAACATCCTTTCTAATAAAGTCCTTTCAAAGAACATCGAAATAGGTCCAAACATTTATTTCTAACCGGTAACATCCTTTCTAATAAAGTCTTTTCAAAGAACATCGAAATAGGTCCAAACATTTATTTCTAACAGGTAACATCCTTTCTAATAAAGTCTTTTCAAAGAACATCGAAATAGGTCCAAACATTTATTTCTAACCGGTAACATCCTTTCTAATAAAGTCTTTTCAAAGAACATCGAAATAGGTCCAAACATTTATTTCTAACATCCTTTCTAATAAACTCTTTTCAAAGAACATCGAAATAGGTCCAAACATTTATTTCTAACCGGTAACATCCTTTCTAATAAAGTCTTTTCAAAGAACATCGAAATAGGTCCAAACATTTATTTCTAACATCCTTTCTAATAAAGTCTTTTCAAAGAACATCGAAATAGGTCCAAACATTTATTTCTAACCGGTAACATCCTTTCTAATAATGTCTTTTCAATGAACATCGAAATAGGTCCAAACATTTATTTCTAACCGGTAACATCCTTTCTAATAAAGTCCTTTCAAAGAACATCGAAATAGGTCCAAACATTTATTTCTAACCGGTAACATCCTTTCTAATAATGTCTTTTCAAAGAACATCGAAATAGGTCCAAACATTTATTTCTAACCGGTAACATCCTTTCTAATAAAATCTTTTCAAAGAACATCGAAATAGGTCCAAACATTTATTTCTAACATCCTTTCTAATAAAATCTTTTCAAAGAACATGGAAATAGGTCCAAACATTTATTTCTAACATCCTTTCTAATAAAATCTTTTCAAAGAACATCGAAATAGTTCCAAACATTTATTTCTAACCGGTAACATCCTTTCTAATAAAGTCTTTTCAAAGAACATCGAAATAGGTCCAAACATTTATTTCTAACAACCTTTCTAATAAGGTCTTTTCAAAGAACATCGAAATAGGTCCAAACATTTATTTCTAACCGGTAACATCATTTCTAATAAAGTCTTTTCAAAGAACATCGAAATAGGTCCAAACATTTATTTCTAACATCCTTTCTAATAAAGTCTTTTCAAAGAACATCGAAATAGGTCCAAACATTTATTTCTAACATCCTTTCTAATAAAGTCTTTTCAAAGAACATCGAAATAGGTCCAAATATTTATTTCTCACATCCTTTCTAATAAAGTCTGTTCAAAGAACATCGAAATAGGACCAAACATTTATTTCTAACCGGTAACATCCTTTCTAATAATATCTTTTCAAAGAACATCGAAATAGGTCCAAACATTTATTTCTAACATCCTTTCTAATAAAGTCTTTTCAAAGAACATCGAAATAGCTCCAAATATTTATTTCTAACATCCTTTCTAATAATGTCTTTTCAATGAACATCGAAATAGGTCCAAATATTTATTTCTAACATCCTTTCTAATAAAGTCTTTTCAAAGAACATCGAAATAGGTCCAAATATTTATTTCTCACATCCTTTCTAATAAAGTCTTTTCAAAGAACATCGAAATAGGTCCAAATATTTATTTCTAACATCCTTTCTAATAAAGTCTTTTTAAAGAACATCGAAATAGGTCCAAACATTTATTTGTAACATCCTTTCTAATAAAGTCTTTTCAATGAACATCGAAATAGGTCCAAATATTTATTTCTAACATCCTTTCTAATAAAGTCTTTTCAAAGAACATCGAAATAGGTCCAAACATTTATTTCTAACATCCTTTCTAATAAAGTCTTTTCAAAGAACATCGAAATAGGTCCAAATATTTATTTCTCACATCCTTTCTAATAAAGTCTTTTCAAAGAACATCGAAATGGGTCCAAATATTTATTTCTAACATCCTTTCTAATAAAGTCTTTTCAATGAACATCGAAATAGGTCCAAATATTTATTTCTCACATCCTTTCTAATAAAGTCTTTTCAAAGAACATCGAAATAGGTCCAAACATTTATTTCTAACCGGTAACATCCTTTCTAATAAAGTCTTTTCAAAGAACATCGAAATAGGTCCAAACATTTATTTCTAACCGGTAACATCCTTTCTAATAATGTCTTTTCAAAGAACATCGAAATAGGTCCAAACATTTATTTCTAACAACCTTTCTAATAAGGTCTTTTCAAAGAACATCGAAATAGGTCCAAACATTTATTTCTAACCGGTAACATCATTTCTAATAAAGTCTTTTCAAAGAACATCGAAATAGGTCCAAACATTTATTTCTAACATCCTTTCTAATAAAATCTTTTCAAAGAACATCGAAATTGTTCCAACCATTTATTTCTAACATCCTTTCTAATAAAGTCTTTTCAAAGAACATGGAAATAGGTCCAAACATTTATTTCTAACATCCTTTCTAATAAAGTCTTTTCAAAGAACATCGAAATAGGTCCAAACATTTATTTCTAACCGGTAACATCCTTTCTAATAATGTCTTTTCAAAGAACATCGAAATAGGTCCAAACATTTATTTCTAACAACCTTTCTAATAAGGTCTTTTCAAAGAACATCGAAATAGGTCCAAACATTTATTTCTAACCGGTAACATCATTTCTAATAAAGTCTTTTCAAAGAACATCGAAATACGTCCAAACATTTATTTCTAACATCCTTTCTAATAAAGTCTTTTCAAAGAACATCGAAATTGTTCCAACCATTTATTTCTAACATCCTTTCTAATAAAGTCTTTTCAAAGAACATGGAAATAGGTCCAAACATTTATTTCTAACATCCTTTCTAATAAAGTCTTTTCAAAGAACATCGAAATACGTCCAAACATTTATTTCTAACATCCTTTCTAATAAAGCCTTTTTCAAAGAACATCGAAATAGGTCCAAATATTTATTTCTAACAGGTATTCTAATAACACCTCTGCAAAGCTCTTTGAAATAATTTCCAAACTGATATTTAAGACTGGCACATTTTGTGGCCACACTTTTGTAGCAGACCGTGGGTTTACGTGTTGTTAAATTAGTAACACGTGTGTAATTCCTGTTAGAATATTAAAAGGCCCACTACAAGAACATGGCGGACTCGGAGATTGAATCCACCATAAAGAAGTGTAAAGAACACCAACAAAACCGATATATATATATATATCAACAAATATATGTATTAAGCGACAATGGACATAGACATTAACATTTGTGTTTGTGTGTGAACGGAAAGAGTTTGTATTTTGGTGAATGTTCGTATGTATGTACGTGTGTGTGTGTGTGTGTGTGTGTGTGTGTGTGTGTGTGTGTGTGTGTGTGTGTGCGTGTGTGTGGTGTTTTCCCACATGTGGGCAAAAAGCAGATCTCTGCGAGAGATCAATTTTTTTAAATGTGTACGCTGAAATGCAAAGTAAAAAGAGAACGAGGCAAGAAATCGCCCAGTATTTATAGTGTAGGGAGAGCGACCACTAGTGAACAATTTGGACAATTAAGGAGGAGTTAACTCCGACATTTTATTTCCTTTTTGTGATCATATATATCACCAGCCGTAATATATAAGATATAAATATATAAGTTTCAAGCAAACATGTTCTGAAAACATTCTTAGCTTTACTTATTGAATTTTTCTCGGAAATTCTGTGATTGATATACTCTTTTTCATGAATGCCATATATGTAAAAAAAAATGTTAAAAATGAAATAAATTTTTGTAAAATTTGAAATGCCAATAAAATAATTGTTTTTGTCATTACTACAAATCAATCTCCTGGTCAGACAACAAAAAACTTCTTTATATTTTATGATAGAGCGTGTGAGCAACGATGAGGTCTTAGAGAGGTTGCAAACAAGGAGAAAGACTTATACTTAACATCAGCAAGAGGCAGCTGAAGTTTCTGGGACACACAATGAGGAAGAAGGGACTGGAGAATCTGATACTCACGGGTCGAATAGAGGGAGAGAGAGAGAGAGACAAGGGAAAATAACGCATGACATACCTGGCGGACTTAAGCAAGTGAATGACAGAACGTGGTCTGGGGGAGGTAGCAGAAGGAAGGAACTTCTTGAGAACTGCAAGGGATAGAAGGAGGTGGAGAGCCATGATCGCCTACGTCCTGAAAGGACATGGCACATAAAAAGAAAGAAAAAAGCTTAGTTAAATCAGAGATAGACGGATACTTCGAACCGTGGTGATTCGAAATTATGTCTTTGAAATGGGATAGTTACATTTATTGCACTTTGTTGCATTTGAATGTTGCTTTTGAATGTTGTTTTGAATGTTGCCTTTGAATGTTACATTTGAATGTTGCTTTTGGATGTTGCTTTTGAATGTTGCATTGGAATGTTGCTTTTGGATGTTGCTTTTGAATGTTGCATTTGAATGTTGCATTTGAATGTTGCTTTTGAATGTTGCATTGGAATGTTGCTTTGGAATGTTGCATTTGAATGTTGCTTTTGAACTTTTGCATTTGAGTGTTGCATTTGAATGTTGCTTTTGAATCTTGCATTTGAATGCTGCTTTTGGATGTTGCTTTTGAATGTTGCATTTGAATGTTGCTTTTGAATTTTGCTTTTGTATGTTGCTTTTGAATGTTGCATTTGAATGTTGCTTTTGAATGTTGCATTTGAATGCAGCTTTTGGATGTTGCTTTTGAATGGTGCATTTGAATGCTGCTTTGGGATGTTGCTTTTGAATGTTGCATTTGCATATTGTTTTTGAATTTTGCTTTTGAATGTTGTATTTGAATGTGGCTTTTGAATGTTGCATTTGAATGTTGCTTTTGAATGTCGGCTTTGAATGTTGCTTTTGAATGTTGTATTTGAATGTTGCTTTTGAACTTTTGCATTTGAATATTGCTTTTGAATGCTGCTTTTGAATGTTGCATTTTAATGTTGCTTTTGAATTTTACTTTTGAATGTTGAATTTGAATGTTGCATTTGAATGTTGCATTTGAATGTTGCTTTTGTATGTTGCATTTGAATGCTGCTATTGGATTTTGCTTTTGAATGTTGCATTTGAATGTTGCTTTTGAATGCTGCTTTTGAATGTTGTATTTGAATGTTGTATTTGAATGTTGTTTTGAATGTTGTATTTGAATGTTGTTTTGAATGTTGCATTAGAATGTTACTTTTGAATTTTGCTTTTGAATGGTGCATTTGAATGTTGTATTTGAATGTGGCTTTTGAATGGTGCATTTGAATGTTGCTTTTGAATGTTGCATTTGAATGTTGCTTTTGAATGTTGCTTTTGAATGTTGTATTTGAATGTTCCTTTTGAACTTTTGCATTTGAATGTTGCTCTTGAATGCTGGTTTTGGATGTTGCTTTTGGATGTTGCTTTTGAATGTTGCATTTGAATATTGCTTTTGAATGTTGCATTTGAATACTGCTTTTAGATGTTACTTTTGGATGTTTTATTTGAATGGTGCATTTGAATGTTGCTTTTGAATGTTGCATTTGAATGTTGCTTTTGAATGTTGCATTTGAATGTTGCTTTTGGATATTGCTTTTGAATGTTGCTTTTGAATGTTGCATTTGAATGTTGCTTTTGGATACTGCTTTTGATTGTTGCATTTGAATGTTGCATTTGAATGTTGCTTTTGAATGTTGCATTTGAATGTTGCTTTTGAATGTTGCATTTTAATGCTGCATTTGAGTAATTCGTAGAATATTTGCGCTTATTGTTCATAAATGTTTCACGTATTTTTAAAAATCATTTCACCCCCAAGCAAGACGATAATGCCACGAAGGGGCAAGGGATTAGTGGCAGTAAAAAGGGAATGAGAAGATTTTATGAGGAGCTGGAAACTCCCTAAACAGGAAACAAGGGATAAACCTCTACTTGTGTTCAAAAGACTGGAAAGGAGTGTGAACCGGGAGATAGGCGAACCTATCGACTCCTTTTAAACATAATGGAAGCAAATTTTAGTTTAATTTAAACATAAACTTAAAATAGGAAACAATTTGGATTTCATAAATATGATTAATTTTGTTGTCGTAATTAGTTTGGTTTGGTTTCGATTCCGATTCGGTATGTAGATCGAAGTGCCTAATCTAGTTTGGTTTGGTTTGTTTTGGTTTACGACATATCAGCCTCAATGTATTATTTAATGCCGACACTATTTTTATTGTGGGTAATATTGAGCTTGGATGTGAAAGTTGTGTAATATTTTGTAATAACATTTTGGGCGTTCAACTTGTTGGTAGCTTCCGTAAACGTTGTTTCAACGGACCCACATCACGGGCACATTATGTAAATAAACACCTGTACGATCACCAAAGTTAAACAACGTCGAGCCTGGTCAGTAACTAGATGGGAGACCGCTTGAAAATACCAGATGATTTTGGTTTGTTTTGGTATACGGCATATTAACCTCAGTGGGTTATTTAATACCGACAAAATTTTTATTTTTGTTAATATTTTTTTCCAAACATGTATTGCTAGTAATATTTTTCCTTCAAAAAATCTATTTCTGGTAATATTTTTTTCCAAAAATGTATAGCTGGTAATATTTTTCTTTCGATAAAGTATTACTGGTGATAGGTTTTTTGTCTAAAATGTATTGCTGGTAATAATTTTTTCTTCAAAAAATTTATTGCTAGTAATACTTTTTTACAAAGTATTTCTGGTATTAAGAACTATTTTTTACACTTTCATAGTGTTTTGACCCCAGTTTGGGTTTTAACTATTTACCCATAGCTGGGACCCTAAAAGATGTTACCACCCCGGGTCAGAGTCGACCTGGAAACAACAGCAATTAAGAGGTGGTTCCATGCTCCTCAAAACCTCCTGATCAGAAGCCTTGCTGTTGGACGTAGTTTATCGTCTTACCCAGGAAACGGATGTAATTTATCGTCATACCCAGGACGGGTCGTAACTGGACGCCAGTTGGAACATCGAGGGCCTCTGCAAATAAACCTGACTGTCTTTTTCTGTATTGTATGTAGTTTATTTCATTTTTCTTTTTAAACACTACACCAAACCAAATTTTCATATTGTACAGGGTGGTCCGAAAGTCTTGTCATTTCAAAAAGTAATGAAAACAATAAAACAAGTAATGCAGTAATCTAAAGCACACATACTAGATTAACACATCGAGAAGGTCTGGATGAACACCATCATTTTCGTTGCACAAAATGATGCGGCACCATGTTCTGTGTGATATTTTACGAATCTGTGCTTTGTTGATTGTTGCAGAGGCTTTCCAACGTCGTCCTTCAACTGATGGGAGTTCTGGTATAGTTCATGTGAAACTCTCTCTCCTAGAAAATTATGTTATGTAGTAGTGACAAGACTTTCGGACCTCCCTATAGATTACGATTAACAAAGCATTTGTATCGCTAATCTAAATACTTACGACCACGGCAAATAATGCCTATTTCACAACTTAGACGATTTTGCTCAGATTTGCATATTCCAGTTTAAATTTCCATCGGTCAACAGACCAGAGAAATTTTTTATAACTTGGTCTTTCAATAACCTTTTCGCCAAAAGAAAGGTTATCAATTTTTAAAGATAGACTGTCTTTCATATTCGAAGAATTAAAAAAAAGTATTTTGGGGGGAAAGTTTATTTGCAGCAAACGTTTGGTTATACTAATTATTAATGTTACCAGCGATATCCCGATTAAGATGAACGGTTGTACGCTCAGTGAGGCCACAATTTAAGCAACATCAATCTGGTCAGTACCTAGATTGCTGACTGCTTATAAATGTCAGACGTTGTAAGTTTGGATGTGCGGGTGATGGAATGAATACCGGCTCGGAATTCCATCTCCCCAGTTATGGGTTAATTAGTAAGACTTGTATAACTAGGAAAAAGGCTCGGTTGCTTGCACGGTCCCAGAAAGTATCTGACTCCTGATATGGTCTATCTGTACAAAAGTCAAATCAGACCAAAAGTGTAGTATTGATGCAATATCTGGGTTGGAGCTGCACAATCCTCATTTTACAGACTTGATAGAGTAAAAATGAGAGAATGACATATCTTATATACTCATGCCTCTTTCTCACATACGTAATGTCGCAAGCCTATCGCTATTTCCAAGTAGAATATTTTAAGGGTCTACATTTCTTAGTTTCTCCTTTATATCTAAGAACCGCCATAGCAGGTACACAGGGGGCGAACCTCATAATTTTTGTATTCCATTACAAAGAAGGAAAGTTCCATTCGGACAGCTTCTTCCCAAGAGTCGTTGCTTTATGGAACAACTCCTGTGAAGTTGCTTCTCCAACCCCTACAATCTTAAACTCTTCGAATCTAGGGGCAATCATTATCTATCATACATATCCTCAAAATGTACAATTCTTATCTCCTCCCATTACATCCAGAAAACTACCGCATTCAGTAATGCTCTACCTTGAGTGGCTCCTGGGCCTTCTATTGAATGAACGGTAATATAAACAAAAAAAAAATGTAGCATACTTTTCATATTAATGTTGTCTATATAACTTTCTTTATCGTCACACTCCTAGACATGACAATAAACTGCACCCGGCAGCAAGGCCTTTGATCGAGAGGTTAGAGGTTTTGAATAACCTGGAACCATTTCTTAATTGCTGTTGTTCCTAGCTCTACCTTAACTCGGGGTTGTAGCACTTGTTAGGGACACAGCTAAGAACAAATAGTGAAACTCCAAACAAGAACAAAACACTAAGTACAAAAATACAATTTGTAATAAAAAAAACAGCAATACATTTTTATATAATAAAAAATGTCCAACAATACCTATTTATAGTAAAATGACCAACAATACATTTTTATAACAAAATGACCAATAATATATTTTATAGTAGAATTACCAACAATATAATAATTTATAGCAAAATCACCAACAATACATTTTTATAGCAAAATGACCAACCAGATATTTTATCTGTTGTTGAAGGCATACAATTTCATTCCAAATGTAATCAGTTAAAGCCATATAATTGTGTTCAAAATATTTAGATTTCGGCATTAAATGACCCATAGAGATGTTGATATGCGATTAAACGAAACCAACCGACCAACTTTATCGTCACTACAGCCATAGACTTGTCTGTGTTTTCCGGGCTTGATAGAGTCATAAAAATGCATTTATTAGGCGTGGTGTTGGAGGAGATATTTTCCACTCTGCCGTCTCTTTCCCACGGGCATAATGTTGTACGCCTACCGTTATAGCCGTGAAAAATGCTCTAACGAACCGCCACACCATGTACACAGGACGAACCATCCGCTTTCTTTTGCATATTCGATTGATATGAAGAAAGTTCCATTCGAACAGCTCCTTCAGCTGCTTTGTAGGACATACTCCCGAGAGGATACTT
>OZ038512.1:30056297-30063797 GCA_964036315.1 Acanthosepion esculentum
TTAATGTTGTCATTTTTATTGTTATTATTAGTAGTAGTAGTAGCAGTATTATTTGTAGTAGTAATAGTATAAGTGGTTACTAAAAAGTAACAGTAAAATAGTAACAGTAATAAAAAGGTTACTAGAACGTTATCAGTTCGAAGACTTTAGAAAGTCCCACTAAATGACTAAACAGAATTAAAAAAAAAAATTAAATCAGGAACTTTTCAGCATTCCTGATTGAAATAAGGTAGACCAGTGGTTCCCAACCGATTTTCTGCCATGACCCACTTTGGTATTTCTAAAATTCTGATGCCCCCCCCCACCTGTAACATTTAATTCTTACATATTCAAAATTTGACTGCAATTCACGTGAAGGAAGAATAAAAGGCCATTAACTTGGTTTCTAAACGAGCCTCCAAAGACCATGGCGTCCATGAAAGAGAAAAAAATTAAAAAAATTATTAAAGTTATTATATATAGTTTCAAAAGACATAATCAGTCAGTTATATGAAATACATGACTGACGAGGCAGATTTTTCCCGCGGTAGGTTGTTATTGCTTCCGGCGGTAGACCAGTTACCATCCATTGTCTACCAGTCTGCCCTGCTATTTACCCATAGCTGGGGTGAGAAGAAAGGGATTCACACCTTTCCCAGGGGAATTAGCACGTCACTGATTCGACTGGAGTTCGAACACTGCTCTCTGATTCTTAAATCCGAGCAGCTATCCATTACTCCACCGTGCCTCCACATATAGTCGAGAACTGAAAGGCAGAAATATAAAATATTGGAATAATAGATTATTCTGTAATATACTTTGATCATTTTAATCATGAAATAATGATTGAAAATGAAATTTGAGCGCCCGCTAGTAAAGTAAGTCGAAGGGTACCCATCCTACACAAAATATTTAAAAAAATAGCACCGGTAGGGCATGGTAATATTTGGGTGCGGCATGCGTAAGATACTTGCTATCCTCCTTCAAGTTTTAGTTAATTGTTATGTCGTTATGCATTAAGTCAGTCTCTTACTGTTTTGGAATTACTTGTAACAAATTTTATGTTAAGCTTACATAAATTCTTTTCAATTGTAGTTGTGATAAAGTTCGTGGGTAGAATAATATATTTGTTTCGTTGGCTTTGTCAGAATGGTTCACTCTCCTATTGTTAAATACAGGGTGTCCATAAAGTTCGTGTACACTTTAAAAAAAATTATAACTTTATTTGTATTTGCGATAGAAATAATCTGTAAAAAATCTTACAAATTTTAATGTACCTAGTTTTAAGTATAGCTAAAATAACTAATGTGATTTCAGGCATTACTGTAAATCAGTTGGCAAATGTTTTCCGTGAACTGCAAAATCGTATTACCCTTTGTATTGCTAATAATGGAGGATATGTGGAAACTTAAATAAAATTTCAATAAAACCTTAAAAAAATATAGATTTACTTCTTTCTAATCCTTTTTACAAATTATTTCTATCGCAAATACAAATAAAGTTATATTTTTTTTTAAAGAGCACACGAATTTTATGGACACCCTGTATTTCACCATACTTTTGTTTCGCAGGCTAGTGTAAGAAAAATAGTGAAAAATACCCGCCTAAATTTCGTACTCGCAATAAATCGGGGGGTGTTAAAAGGACGGTTTTTCCATAATATTCCGTACTTCCTTCATGCTTGGGCTATGTTTAATTACAAGATTATAAAAATATGTAAACCAAGTCCAATGCGATATTTATTATTTACTATTTTATAAAGGAATAAATGTGAAAAGAATTCATTTTTTTTTTAATTTTCAAAATATGTAAATCATTTACAACGCAATATTTATTATTTATCATTTCATAAATAACTATGAAAGCAGATTTTTTATTCATAATTTTATAAAAATATCAATGAATTGTTGCATGAAAGTGTAGTGGACCGTGCGGTGTGTGAAGATAAGATGAGTTATCTCTAGGTTATGGCTTCCGCTGGCCGGTCCAGCTACATAAGAATGTTGGACTTTAATGGAGTCCAAAGAAAGCAAACAAGACCGATATATATGTACAAAACAATTATATATTAATACGTGAATTACAAATAGATTAAAACACGAGTTACAATACATTTAAGACATGAATAAAACGTTACAGTGTCTGTATGGAAAGTTATTGTGTGTGTATTGAATTGAAATGTCCGTACGGGTGAATTTTGTTTTTAGCGTGTTCCCTGAACATGGGAAACGCTGGTTGTGTATTAGAGTTCACATATTGGAAATTTTAAAGAGAAAGTTTTTGGTACCTCGCCCCACGTGCGAGGTTTCGGCCCGCGGCCGAAATCGACATAGTTGCTCACACGTGCGCGTAAGCAGAGAAAAGAGAGAGAGAGAGAGAGAGAGGCGAAAGGTCAACCAGTATTTATACTCCCGGGAGAGAGAGACCCCTGGTGAAGGTTTAAGGAAATGAAGGGGAGCTAACTGCGACAAAAGAAATTCGCTGAAAATGGATTTTTTTTCCAAATTTAGAATTACAACTACTCGTTGTTTTTTTGTTTGTTTGACTTTTTTCATTTCTGATAGACACTTTTTATAAATTTAGGAATAAAAAATGTATTTCTTTATAAATTTATAAATAATAAACTTTGCATTGTAATAGTTGGTTCACGTTTTTAGAATATTGTAAATATAAAACTATTCCGGTAAATAAACAATCTAATAAATAAATATTTTTGCTGTAAATTCACAAAGAACAAAGGAAATATATAAATTCACTTTCATATGTTTAGCCTTTATTAAAATTCTCATCATCGCTTTTTAAAACAAGTATTGCCGAGGGAGTGAAGGTAGTTAAAATAATAGCGGTGTCAAACGATAAACCGTCCTTTTTTGTTGGGAGCCGGGTACGAAAGTTAAATATTGCAAATATCAATCCTATTTTATTTGTTAAATTCTTTTGTAGGATTTTAAACTAAGAAAACAGCGTTACTTGATTATTTATCTAACTATAGGCTGGCCAAAGGAAACTGGTTTTATTTTATATGCATTTAAGAACGTCCATGAGCGTTCAGCATTATTCAAGTTCATTCAATCATTGATCCGCCTTGATTCAAACGAATATCAACGAAAAACGTCTTAGTGTGCTGAGGATTAATGATGTGAAGGTAACATAACAGTTATCGGCGCATAAAATGGAATCGACGAGCCGATTTCAAGTTCCGTCCTAATCTGTTGCATTCATTTTCGCACTTGGAAAAGACGCGAATTAATTCCCCCCACCCCCGCCAACTATATGCTAAATAGAAGAGCCGACTTTTCTATCCTCGGGTGGTGGCCACTCTAGGGAAAAGTCAACTTTGAATTCAAAACCGTGGAGTGGAATGTGTGGCGAGATACGATCGCCTACGTCCTGAAAAGACATGGCATTAAAAAATGTGGATTGTGTGAAATAACAGTGGGTCTTGAAAAGTTCTCAGTTCAACCAAGGAGTCTTTTTCTTAAAACAAAAAAAAATCTGATGTTTAATCATTTGGCCAAATTTTTAAGGATCGGATCCAGCCGAGACTTTTTTTAGCACTCTCGCGGTAGATGCTAAAAACAGTACCCCACCATTCGCGGGTATTCAGATGGCGTAATGGTTAGTGGCTTGAAAGGAGAAATTTGCGACCTGTTCGAATTCCATTCGATTTCGTTACTTTCATTTTCGCACAAATACCCTTTGGAATGTATGAATCCACTTCATCTCCCCCAAGCTACGGGTTAAATAATCGTTCAGTTTGGACTCTTCAACTTTTGTTGGCACGAAACTTAGGAAAAGAACAACTCTGAATTCGAAACCGGTTGAGGAACTCCAACCAGTAAAATAAAAACTACTTACGGCGGAAACGACGGCGTCAACGACTATTGTGTTGTCTTGAGAGTTGTGGCCCCAAGTGGAGTTTATAGGACCTGATTGAGAGAGTCACCATCTGTTGAATAGCCAATCACAAGGACCTCATTTAGCCATGGATCACCCAATTGACAAAATAGACACGTTCAAAAATGATATTAAACTAAAAAATACTTTGCAAAAATATATTTCAGAGGATTTTTAAAAAATCATTTCACCCTAAGCAAGGCAATAAAGCCATTAAGACGCAGTGGTAGTTGGGGGGGTTACAGAGTGTGAAAGAATATAAGAAAAAGAGAAACATTATTAAGTAGCGAGAACAATAAAAGAATAAGAATTATGAAGACAGGAGCATTATTGAGGAGCGAGACCAGTAGAAGAGGAATCAACCAACTTTGATCTTCAAAAATCTAAATGCAATGTCAATCATTATCTACTGTCTTCTGTATTTCTCTTCTTTTATTGTTCTTGTTCCTTGAAAAGCTTTTTCTTTTCCTCCTTCGTTCACATTCAATAACCACTTTATTGCTTTGCTTCCGATGAAATAATTAAAACAAATATGAGTTTCATTATTAAGTCTTTTGTCTAACGATCAAAAAGCATTTATTGTCTTATATATATAAAAAAAAGTAATCTTCATCATTATCAGGTTTCTTGTCAACGCATTGACAATCGAATATTGAACGAATTCCAACATGGCGATTTACGAAGAGAAACATTTCGTTTGGTTGCATAAATTGAACTTTATAAAGTAAAAACTTCCAGATCAAATTTCACTAAATGTCTATGACATTTTTCGGCTCCTTTCGTTTACTGATAAAGTAGGTAAATGAAGCATATATTTTGACTAGAAAGGAAAAAAACTGGAATAGAGTTCCACATGCAAGAAGGACGAGAAAAGAAACTATTAGCATAGAATTTACGGCTACATCTAGCCAATTCAACCGTAAATTAATGAGACTTTGCCGCTAACCTATTTTTATTGTTGTAATAATAGGTGTATTTGAATACGTCATTCTTATAATTTCTATTTAAAAATTATTATTATTAGTAGTAGTAGTAGTAGTAGTAGTTTCGTATTTCACGCTTCAATGATTGCAAAATGAAAGTTTAACCAAAATTAATTTTATCGTCATAAGTAATTAACTAGATATCTATATGCTGTTATGTTCTAAGCACAAATAAAAAGATATCGATAGACTGATATCAATACGTAAACATGGATAGACTAATATCGATAGACAGAAACAATAAAATACCGTCTATACTCATGTACAAGTCTACTTCACGTATAAAACAGAACCTGAGTTTTTCCGTGAAAAACGTGATTTTTTCATATAGGTCGTGTATAATTCGACTCCAGTCACTGAGCAATATTAGTAAAACTAGTGGACAAATATTGCAGTATTGGTCACCATCCTGGACATAATTTATAGAAATAAATGGTATTCATTCTTTTACCCTAAAATAGTGAGAAAAAAAACACTTACCGTAAAATATCTTAGATGAAGATTTAGCTACCGTACTTTTGTTTTCGGTCATGTCTGACTACGGTAGCTCCTTTACCATTGGCCTGACTCCTACGCAGCCTGAGTTTCTACCCTTTTGTCTCTACAGCAAGAGCAAAACATCATCCACTATGTATGCTACTTAAAATAATTCAAATACCTTATTTTTTTAAACTCTTCAAAAATAAATCACTTGTGTATAATGCGACCCTCTATATTTTGCGTAAAAAAATAAGCATAAAAACTTGCACTATACTCGACTATATACAGCAATTATCACTAACATACTAAAAACTCTCTAACTGCATGTACGAGAAAGAAAAGCTGAGTGTTTTAATTTACTCTTAATTTAATTCAATGCCATAAACACATGTAAACAAAGAGACAGTGTTAACAGGAAGCTCTTTATAGCTTTTCTCCTCTTTCTTTTCTTTTTTAAATGCCTCTTTGCTGACGGGAAGATGATCACATTTTACAACTAAATTGTCCGCTTAAAGTACTACACTTATTATAAAATATATTCAGTTTACGCACAGAAGCAGTCATAAAAATGGCTACCAAGGGCCGCGCATTTCGGCTTATACTCTTTTCCCGTTAACTAGGTGTTGTTACCAGACAAAAAGGGAAATTAACCCTCTTGACACAGATGTCCATTTTAGTTTCATTCAAATTGTGTGTATATGTACATTTGCGTGTGCGCTTGTATTGTTTAACAGAGTGGGGCACCTCAACGTGGTGTAATGGTTAACAAACTTGTCTCGCTCGATTAGTTACAAATGAGTTTGTGAGTTCGCTCCTTACTGGGTTCTCTACACTTTCGGTCTTGTGTTACATCTAAGTTACGCTTGGATAGTCAGTGTGAGTGCGCCTCGATGTGGTGTAATGGTTAGCAAACTATCAATTGAGTTTGTGTGTTCGATCCTTACTGGGTTCACCAGACTTTTGGCCTTGTGCTACATCTAAACTTAGAAATTCAGTTTGAGGGCACCTGATAATGTGATGTAATGGTTAGCAAACTTGCCTCACTAGATGAATTATGGCGGAGTAGTGAGTTCGATCCTCACTTAGTCCTTTACACTTTTCGTCTAGTGTCACATCTA
The DNA here is from genome assembly GCA_964036315.1 of Acanthosepion esculentum. NCBI lineage: Eukaryota > Metazoa > Mollusca > Cephalopoda > Sepiida > Sepiidae > Acanthosepion > Acanthosepion esculentum. Next base: position 30,062,755 of record OZ038512.1, read on the forward strand.
AGCTATGCTTAAAAATGTGGTGCAGAATTAATTTCAACTCGGAACTAATTTCAACTCGGAATTAATTTCAACTCAGAACTAATTTCAACGCGGAATTAATTTCCACTCGGAACTAATTTCAACTCGGAACTAATTTCAACTCGGAACTAATTTCAACTCAGAACTAATTTCAACGCGGAATTAATTTCCACTCGGAACTAATTTCAACTCGGAATTAATTTCAACTCAGAACTAATTTCAACGCGGAATTAATTTCAACTCGGAACTAATTTCAACTCGGAACTAATTTCAACTCGGAACTAATTAATGAAAGTTGCAGAAAAGATGAATTCTGAATTATCTACTAAGGACTTTTAATGCTAAATTAAAATATTAACACCAACTCATTGCATTTTGTTTAGGAATTCACGGAAATTAATAACTTTGATTATAAATCGGGTTGAAATTAGTTCCGAGTTGAAATCAGTTCTGTCAATCTAAAATAATTCGCCATAGTTTAATTCATTGACAAACTTAAATTTCTACAGAATTAAAAAAAAGACATTAAGTAATAATTTTACTTATTTAATTTCATGAAAGTTCAATGATCTGATTTTTTAGTATTTAAATTTATTCTTTCCAACTTTATTACTTTGTTGTTCAGCCCAGAGTAGGCGTTGTCCAACTTGAGTGAAAAGAGAATATATTATTCTTATCAGTCAGCAAATACGCGATACACGCTTAAAGGATCATGTCTCTTACTATTCATGACTAACTAGGCAGAAAATTTTCCTGCAGTTGGTTGTCGTTTTTTTTGCGTTAGACTGGTTGCCAACCAAGGCTATAGGATCCAGTATGTCCTGCTATTCAACCCATAGCATGGGGAAGAAAAGATGCATTCATAACTTTCTCAAGTTAAACGGTTACATCGAGCAGTTTCAACAGCAAAATTATGAGACCTAGCCGCCAATCTAGTAGTAAATAAAATTTTAAACGTTAATTCCTTTCTCGCTTTCAAAACTGTTTTCATAAGTCAAAGTTGTAAAAAAACTGCTTGTTGGTTT
>OZ038512.1:30068797-30071297 GCA_964036315.1 Acanthosepion esculentum
GCACACACAGTGTTCAGAATCAGGGTTTGAGAGTGTAAAATTATAAAAATATAATAGTGTACACAGAGGTCAAGACTGGGAGGCTTTTTATATATACAGTGATCCCCCGCCTATTCGCGTTTTAGCATGCGCGGCTTCACACATTCGCGAATTTTTCTTTAGAACATATGTACTTGTTATTCGCGGAAACCCCAAATATTCTGAAGAGTATATGCAGAGAACTATCTTGATTCGCGTATTTTTTCGATAGAACATAATTACAATATTGTTGTATTATTTTCCTGTTATTTAAGTGGCTTAAAACATCTAACAGTCCATTTTATGGTAAAAATTGGCAGAATTGTACATCTTCATTGTAAAAAAAAAATGCGTAATGCTTGGTCTTTGTTCTTTGTTAGGGGCTGCTGCGGCTGGGGTCTTAAAAGTGGCTTAGGCAAAATCTGGGGGCATCATCACAGTTCTGTTTTTAGAAAATGTTTTAAACTTTATATTTTATGTCTTGTTACACATATTTTATACAATATTGTCAATGGTGGTATCGATTTATGCCTAATTAAAAACATTTATTCTACGTATGATAGTTGATTTACGCTAAGAAGTGTATGGTCACCAATACTATTTTTCAAAAAAGTTTTTAAAAGGGTTTGAAATGTTTCTAAAGTGTTTTTTATGATTAAAGTGTAAGGCATATGGGGTTTTGACAATCAAAATAAGTACTTACAAGCACTTTTAGTTGGGGTTGCAAGTATTCGCGGATTCTAACTATTCGCGGCCGGTTCCGGCCCCTAGCCCCCGCAAATACGGGAGACTCATATATATATATATATATATATATATATATATATATATATATATATATAAAGAATGATTTTTTATTCATTACAGACAGATTTTTAGCACTTAAATGTTAATTTTAGTGGATATTTGAGTAGACTCACTGTTTTTTCCATATTTTTAAACAGTACATTTATTATCGTCTACCGGGTTGAATATTCAAGAATTCTTATTAAAGAAAATTATACGCCCCCACTCCCCGGGAAGGATTCGATCCGATTTTTTTAATATTCTTTTTATTATTATTATTATTATTATTATTATTATTATTATTATTATTATTATTATTATTTTAAACTTTTAAAAACAGATCGTCTACTCAAATATGCTTATTCAATACAGTACACTAGAAATAACATAAGTATGCTCAATAAGAAAGAAAGAAAGAAAATATAGAAACATATAGAAATAATATATAAGTGATATATATATATATATATATATATATATATATATATATATATATATATATATATATTATAAATTAATTGATTTAAAATGTGTTTTTTTCGCTACACAGTGATAACCATGTTTCAGAAATGGAAGCTAAAGCCCCTGAATTTAATTTTGTTATTAAACCAAAGACATTAGTTCCATTTCCTCGTCAAGCGAATTTTGGAGTAACTTATTTTTTAAAATTTACGGTTGTTAAAGGCACGGCAAAGATTCATAATTGAGGGTTTCCAAGGATACCGATAAATCCATTCATATAGACAAGGGGTGCTAGGGGGTTCAAATTTTAATTTTAATTTTCGTTAATTAACCATTATTAATTAACCGTTATTAATGCTCTGTAAATTTACATTGAGCACTATTGTGTAAAAAATAAAAATATCAATAAGAACACCCGATTTTATATCTTACTGTTCTTTCTTTTTATTTATATATATATATATATATATATATATATATATATATATATATATATATATATATATATATATATATATATATATATATGTTTTTAGTGCAATATCCACTGTTTGAAGCATCCATTTTAGGAACATCCGAGGCAGATTAGATTGGACTACTCTATTTGAGTCTTGGCATCGGTGGGAACGTCTATTTGTCAGTGTATAAAACACGGAATGTGTGTTTTCTAAAAATTCAAATTCATTTTTTTTATTTCAATTTATTTACCGCCTCTCGTTTGTCTTATCTACGCTTCTTTTCTTTTTTTCTTCTTGATTTTTCCTTCATTCTTCCATTCATTCATTCATTCCGTCATTCATTCATTCATTCATTTTTCTTTCTTTCCTTCTTTCTTTCTTTCTTTGTTTCTTATTAAGCATACTTTCTTCCTTACTGATCTTTTTCTTTCTTTCTTTGCTTCTTTCTTTCTTTGATTCTTCCTTTACTTCATTCTTATTGAGCATACTTTCTTCTTTCTTTCTTACTGCTCTTTTTTCTTAGCGATTTTCTCTCTTTCTTACTGAGCATAATTTCTTTCATTTTTCTTTTTTCTTTCTTTCTTACTGGAACTACTTTCTTTATCTTTCTTCCTTTTTTCTTTCTTTTTTCTTTCATTCTTTCTTTCTTTTTCTTATTGAACTTGCTTTTTTCCCACTTATCTTTTGCTTACCGATTTTCTTTTTTTCTTTCTTAGTGCGCTTGCATTCTTTCTTAGCGATTTTTTCTTTCTTTCTTTCTTTCTTTCTTTCTTTCT
>OZ038512.1:30076297-30078797 GCA_964036315.1 Acanthosepion esculentum
TACTGAAATTCTCCAAGATCTATAACACTACTGGACTCTACTTTGAACAATAAGAATGTATAATTACCCACAAAGCTTAACAGAAGAATCGTGATGAGATCGATCATAAAACAAAATGACATGTTCATCATTAATTAATCATAGCTAAGGATCGGAAGCTCATGAAGGATTGAAATAAAGTTCAAATATATATTTATTATTCCAGGATAATTTTTGAATTTATCCAAGATGATCTTCGTCCTCTCTAACCTTCTCACTTTCTATCCTGCAGTAACAAGGTGTCTCACAGGTTTTCACGTACGATTTCATTTTCAAGTCTTTTGTCACCGCTCTTTGAACTGTCATAGCCGAAACTGCTCTCTCACGCGCCGATGATCGTGTACGAAAAATTTCTGCAGCCACTAGACATTCGGAGTAGAGTTGCTAGCCCTACAACCACCGGTTTGGAGTTCAGAGATGTACTTCGACTGAACTGATTTCCAACCAATGCTACATAGACTCGCGTTGAAGTTGGTTGAAAATGTGTGTCTATGCTGGTCAGTCAAGTTATTTAAGCGAACTGAAAATAATCTGTCATGAAGAGCGATCATACCTCATGGCTGGGAACGGGAAATGACTGAAGGTTGCGATTTTACTCGTGTAAATATTGTTTAATACAAAATAGTAGAGGCTTTATTTACATTATTCGGACTATTGTCCTCATCTTTGTCGCCATATTTGTCACAACGTTTCGGCATTTCAGTATCTGTCTATATTTCTGAGATGAGGTATTATGTACACTATTTACATTATTCGGACTATTGTCCTCATCTTTGTCGCCATATTTATTACAACGTTTCAGGTGGTTGGAATGTCGAACTGAACCTTTATTTCGCTCACTGGGATCGACTGTTCTAGTTCCACGTGTCATGTTTAATGGATGTCAGTTATCAGTTATCTCCTGGTAATTTTTCCCTCTGAAAGTTCTCCACTGCCTGAACCGGGTATTGAACTCACACTCTTTTTGGGTCTGTTACTGGATCTAACCAACGCCTTTATCCACAAGGACACATGGTACGGTGGATAAAGGCGTTGGTTAGATCGAGTAACAGACCCAAACAGAGTGTGAGTTCAATACCCGGTTCAGGCAGTGGAGAACTTTCAGAGGGAAAAATTACCAGGAGATAACTGATAACTGACATCCATCAAACATGGCTCGTGGAACTAGAACAGTCTACCCCAGTGATCGAAATAAAGGGTTCGGTTCGAAATTCCAACCACCTGAAGAAGGCCGGAGCGTACAACGGCCGAAACGTTGTGACAAATATGGCGACAAAGATGAGGACAATAGTCCGAATAATGTAAATACTGTACATAATACCTCATCTCAGAAATATAGACAGACTCAGTAGAGGCTTTGTTTAATTCTGTTTTGTGAAAAGAACAGAATATATTTTTGTTCCTTTTTATGGTGTGAATTTTAGATTTATGCATAAATCCTGTTTATTATTGCAAAAACAAAACCAATATTTGATGCTATTTTGAGGCAAACACTTCGGCTGTGCGTTGCTTTCCTCTGACCCTTTTACCTTCAATCTCTCATGTGAGTATCAAATTTTCCAAGCCCTCTTTCCTCATTATATACCCTAGAAATTTCAACTCTCTTCCTGATGTTAAACATAAGTGTTCGTTTTGTTACCATTGTCCCTAGAACTTCGTTGTTGCTCACATGTTTCGTCCAAGGAATTCTCAGCATCCTTCTGTAGAACCACATTTCTGTTTCTTGACAAAATTAAACAAAAATATCTTGAAATACTAAAGAGTAAATTTGTTCAATAAAATCGCCATTAGCTTCAACCATGGCCTCCAGACGAATTCGGAATCTTCTGCAACTTTTCTGGACGGTCTCCTTCTTTAAGTTGGTAAATGTAATCCTTGCCTTCAGTTCATTTCTGGTGTTACAAGGAATTTTGTTGGTCTCGCTCAACGGCGCCCCACACATAATAATAATAATAATAATAATAATAATAATAATAATAATAATAATAATAAAGAGAAGTATATCTAAAAACTTATGACAATATTGAGATATATTTCTCTTTATTTTCTATTATATTTTAATCATGTCACCCAAAACAAGGCAATAAAACTACTAAGACGCAACAGATAACGCAGATTGAAAGAAACATTTCGTTTCCATTTTCTCTAAAACTTCGATTAGCAATTACTATCCCCTGTTCTCTTGAAAACAACTTTACTTTCTGAAGGTAGCCGAGGTGGCTGAGAGATTTTGGAGAAATATACATACATACATATATATATATATATATATATATATATATATATATATATATATATATATATATATATATATATATATATATATATATATATATATTAAACGTTAAAATTAAAAATAACCTCATATGGGGAATAGGCTTATTTCAACCGACGTAAAATTCGTCAGTCTTATTCAACCCCGGTATAGATTGAATTCGTGTCGGAATTAGAAATTTAATTC
>OZ038512.1:30088797-30113797 GCA_964036315.1 Acanthosepion esculentum
CATTACAGTTAATGACAACTGTTGAAAATATGTGTAAGAGCATTTTCTTTTCTGACACTGAATAGATATGTAATTATGAGGGAGTGGTTTGTCCAAGTTTGTGCTCACCCATTCGATTATCTCTTGAACGTCATGTCATGTAAGGGATTAGACATTTTGCCAGTGTACCTCTCAATGGAATATGGAGCAGGGAGAAATAGGTTTATGACTTTTTCTAGCTGATTAATGGTAAGTGAAAACATTCCCACCAAAATTCCAATTCGTTTTTGTTGAGTCTTGACTCATTGTTGAATCTCGCCTAATGCATGGAATAATAATGCAACACAAAATGTACTTAGAACAAGAATGTATTATAACAAGAAAGTGTATACAATATTTACATCTAGTATTTCTGTATATTTCTGGGAAGACGTTCCTGGAGAATGTGTTGACTAAGTCGCAGTCGGGCAGAGTCTCTAGCTGGATCTCTGTATTCGCTCCCCTGTCTTCCGGTACCAACCACTATTTATATAGTTGGTAGTCACCTATGCAGATTAGGTGGATCCTACCACAACAGATAGATAGATAGATAGATAGATATGAAAACACTGAAATAGGTAGATATGAAAAGATTGACAGATAGATAGATAGATAGATAGATAGATAGATATGAAAACACTGAAATAGATAGGTAGATATGAAAAGACTGATAGATAGATAGATAGATAGATAGATAGATAGATAGATAGATAGTGTTGAGTCTTGACTCATTGTTGAATCTCGACTAATGCATGGAATAATAATGCAACACAAAATGTACTTAGAACAAGAATGTATTATAACAAGAAAATGTACACAATATTTACATATAGTATTTCTGTATGTTTCTGGGAAGACGTTCCTGGAGAATGTGTTGACTAAGTCGCAGTCGGGCAGAGTCTCTAGCTGGATCTCTGTATTCGCGGGATTTACTTGACCTCCCACAGGGCCAGGTTGTGACACATGGTCGGAGTTTAACGTGGGAAGGGGAGGGGGAATGGACCCGAGTTTTCACCCGGGTCGCAGTGCTTTGGCTTTAGCTAGTCATAGCTGGTCTTGGCTGGTCATAGCTTGTCCAAGCTGGTCATAGCTAGTCAGACGTAGCCACGATACTACCAGCGCAGGGACGAATCCCTGCCGCCGGCCTGTATCGGAGAACGAATCCCGGCCCCATAGGCGATCATTCAGTGAGTAATCTGCGAACAGATACTACACGGGATTTACTTGACCTCCCACAGGGCCAGGTTGTGACACAAGGTCGGAGTTTAACGTGGGAAGGGAGGGGGAATGTTTTCACCCGGGTCGCAGTGCTTTGGCTTTAGCTAGTCATAGCTGGTCTTGGCTGGTCTTAGCTGGTCATAGCTTGTCCAAGCTGGTCATAGCTAGTCAGACGTAGCCACGATACTACCAGCGCAGGGACGAATCCCTGCCGCCGGCCTGTATCGGAGAACGAATCCCGGCCCCATAGGCGACCATTCAGTGAGCAATCTGCGAACAGAACACTTTGATCTTAGCCTTGGGGCCGCGTAGAGACCGAAATCTCTGTATTCGCCTCCTGTCTTCCGGTACCAACCATTATTTATATAGTCGGTAGTCACCTATGCAGATTAGGTGGTTCCTACCACAACAGTTTTGCCTATTCCGTTACGCCATCCGATAATGTAATTTTAATTGATCACAATTTTTGTTCTATTTTCGAATTTTGAAAACTTTCGCATTCTTCTTAATTTGATTGATTGATTCGGTTTTTACGGTTTATCAACCTTTTGAGGGTTATTTAAAGCCGGAACATACTTCGGATTGTGGGAGGTAGCTTTGGTAGGTTAGGAGGTTATAAGTTATAGATGAGTTCTATATCGTATGACAACGCCCGTTAACGCCATATATCGGTATAACTGTATATTGGTCTTGTGTAATGATTAAAAGAAAATATACAATGTGTTGATAAATACAAAATAAATCTTTATATCACAATATAAAAATACAGAAGTATAAGATGAACATTGAAGTTTCAAGGCGTCAGGTGTAAAAATCCTGGTGCATACCAGAGATAGAGACAAATCGTCCGGAAGGAAGTAAATATATGGCGGTATATATGTTTGAAACCAAATGTAGTAACCGCCTCCTTAACAATGTCGGTAAAGGAATGCATATGTTTTTAAATGTATCAGCGCAGTTTCCCCCTCTAAAGACGCCAGATAGTCGTGCAAATGTCGAATTTTGTCTCTGGGTATGTCATCGGAAATGGACAAAATTTATTTATCGATTTTTCTATTTTTTTATATATACATTTATAGATGCGCTTTGAAAAGGCCGCTCATTTCTTATTGGCTCACGGCCTTATATCCTAGGTTGTGATTGGTTGCTCGAACTATCTATTTTTAGAGATGGTGAATTTTTTTTTCTGATTATTATTTCTTTTCATACATGCTGGTTGTGAAAGTTTTGTGATTGGTTGGACGAACTATGGCTTTGATTGTCTGGCGATTTTAAGTATATATCAATTCTTAGAGATGGTAAAATTTTGGTCTTTTATTACTTATTTTGATTTATTTATTTCTATATCACCATAGCTTACAGTGACAGGTGTCCCAACGGAAGTCAATCTAAGTCCTGACCGGCTCGCTTGTTTCCAACGTGATTTGACCATAAGGGTTATTTTTAGTGGATACCGGTATACGCATATACAGGCAGGCACTTGAAATAATAAATATGTCGAATTAAAAATAAAATCCATTAATTCTTTAAATATATATATATATATATATATATATATATATATATATGAATATAACGTCACTTGGCTAAGTAACAAATATGTGTGTGTGTGTGAGAGAGAGAGAGAGAGAGAGAGAGAGAGAGAGAGAGAAAATGTCTACATATTAAGCAGATAGATTAACAGGAAAAATAAATATCTGTAGTTGATTCGATATATATATATATATATATATATATATATATATATATATTTGTTAATTATTATTAATGATTATTAATTCCAGCACTTGAAAATTGCTTCGACATGAAACTCGGAGTTGTGCAATTAATGTAAGATATTATGTATATTTCTTAATATATATATTAAATAGGTCTGTTACTTAATACTGTCTACTGTTTTTCTTACACTGTAGAGTATTTATATGTATTTGTAATAATGAAATCGACGTATGAGGGCCAAGCAGCTCAGTTCCTAGGAACCGACAGGCCGACACCAGCACATGAGATTTGATTATAGTGGTGCAAAACCATCTACACTTTTTGAAGGTCCGAATACAGAGACCTGGTGTACTACGTGTCTCAAAACGACCATCCGCGGGTTTAGAATTCAGAGTTGTCCTTCTCCTAGACCAGTTGCCATACAGAGCTATATAACCCAGTCTGTCCTGCTATTTACCCATAGCTGGAGGTAGAAAAAGATTCATACCTTTCCCAAGGGTATTAACACGTAAGTGAATGTAATGAATTCAACTGGAATTTGAACTCGGTTCTCCGATTCCTCAATCGACATGCTTCCTCTCTCTCTCTCTCTCTCTCTCTCTCTATATATATATATATATATATATATATATATATATATATATATATATATATATATATATTGCGTATATTTTGGCAGAATGTTTTCATTGAGACATATTTTATTGAATAATTTAGACAAATTTTGACTACTTATTTTCAGTTGGATCCTTTCATATTAAATTATTACTGGTGAAGTGATTGTACTAAGCTCAGCGTTCTTAACTTTAACATTAAAGAATTTTTAACTTTCAGTTGAACACAGCAATTTTGTATTTGAAAATGACGAACACTACTATATTTGTCATGAAAAAAAACAACTTGATAATTACATTGTGCTAATGTCGAAAGTACTCGGAATAAATAATATGTATGAACATGGTAATTTTCTTTCTTCCTTTAATAATGACAGCAAAAAAGCTTCAAAGTGAATATGAAAGGATCCAATTTAAAATAAGCAGACAAAACTTGTCTAAATTATTCAATGAAACATGTCTCAATTCAATATATATATATATATATATATATATATATATATATATATATATATATATATATATATATATATATGTTCACATCGTTTGATCATCGCGTTGTGGGTAACTCAAAGTAGCGATTGGAATTGGGAATCTTTTGTGTAGTGTTGCTGGTTGGATTTACTGCAGTGTCTTGGTCGATTTGATTTAAACAATGAGCACTTTAGATTATTATTCTTGACTATTATTATCATTGCATAGGTAGGTTTATGACTTATGACCTGTCTTTTCTTTTATATATATATATATATATATATATATATATATATATATATATATATATATGAAGATTAATAGATATATAGATATCGGTATGATAAAAACATACATATACGCGCATATACTTGCACGTACATATATATTTTCTCAGCTGTTATAAAAATAGTGCTCAAACAGTGCTATTAAGTGTGTATATATATATATATATATATATATATATATATATATATATACTGAGGAATCCAGACGAATCCATTACATTCACTTACGTGCTAATACCTTTGGGAAAGGCATGAATCCTCTTCTTCTTTATGGGCAAATAGCAGGACATATGTGTGTTTGTGTGTGTGTGTGTGTGTGTGTGCGCGTGCGTATATGTGTGTGTGCGTATGTGTGTGTGTGTGTGTGTGTGTGTGTGTGTGTGTGTGTGTGTGTGTGTGTGAATATACATAATATCCCGCTTCAATTCTACGACTCGGAGTTTCATGCGAATGCGCAATCTTCAGGTGCAGTATACTCAGTGACCGTTACGTGTTATAAAATTCGCTTTCTGGTGGTATTGATTTAAGATAGTTTAGTTAAGACCTGTTCATTTTGTTATTGCTGTTTTTCTATAATATTTAAAATTAATTATTTATAATTTATATCGTTCAAAGTCTGAAGATCCAAAGACGAAAATGTTTTAAAAAATTATTTGAAATAATTAAAAAAACAAATTCGCATGAAACGCCGAGTCGTGCTATCGTCGTGGGATATTATGTATTTTCACTAATATATATATATATATATATATATATATATATATATATATATATATATATATATATATATATATACATGTGTGTGTGTGTGTGTGTGTGCGTGGAAACCGATAAAGTGATATGTAAGTTTTCATATATCAAAAACAAACCAAGGTTAAACTTGCAATGTGTGTGTTTTGAACAATAAAAAATATTAAAAAATTAGAATGTTCAGACACACAGAGTTGGATATTATTTTTGTTTTATTATTTCAATTAGGTTCCTCGACTAGTTTCGGGAAGCATGGCTATCGTCAGGAGAAAAAATCGCTGCTTGTTAGAAGCAGTGAACTACAGGAGTGAATGACTGTTTCTGAAGAAAGTGAACATTGTCTGTAGTTTTCATTTGTTTTTTTATCGTTAATTTTGGTCAGTCCTTGTGTTGGTCAAACGGCCTCATCAGAAGTTGTTTTTAAGATAGAGGATGGGAGATTCCTGGCTGTAAGAATTCCCTCCTTGGTCATTTTGACATTTTTATTGGTTGCTAGGAATGGGATGTGTGTGTTAAGCATATATATATATATATATATATATATATATATATATATATATATATATATATATATATATATATATGTATGTAGAGAGAGAGAGAGAGAGAGAGAGAGATTGTTTATCAGTTAAACGCTATTTTCTGTGGATATTCGTATTTCTGTAGACGTTTTGTTTATTTATTAAACAGTATATTTATTTATTTTCGTCTACGGGCCTTTAACAAGATTTCTCGAACATTCTCAGTCACGCTCTGGCTAGTTTGTATTGCCATGGACGACTGATAATGATAATAATCTTCTAAACACAAATATTATTACAAATACAATGAAAAGAATTATAAGTAAACCAATAAACAACAACAACAACAAAAAACCTCCCCTTCCCAACTCAATCTTTCTTTCACTAATATTCCTGGTATCCGTTCCAACTTCTGCAGCATACAATCTTTTCTTTTGGAACGGTCGCCAGATATCCTTCACGTTGTGAAACAAATTTAAGTTTTTCCATTGCTACCAATGAATTCTTGGTTCCAGGTGAAAAGATTCCAGCATTCACATGCATTATACACAGCTATCTCTTTTTCCTTTATCGCTCCCTCTCTTCCCATGACTGCAGTATATTATACATAATCTCTGACAATATTGCTGGATTTTATATAATATGAAAAAATATCCAAAGTTAATATTTTGGGGATTTTATCAAGGAGCTCAAGGTAAATTTCACCTTCTTCATATTTATATTATTCAAAAGCAGGACTCCTTGGAGGATTTAAATTATCAATTTGTTTTTGCAAAACAGAAACACCATTTACCAAAAATCTGCTCAGAATCGTAAAATAAAAAATCCGATAAAACTATGACATTATTTAATCAGAAATGATTTTAATCGCTTTTATAAATCAGATATATTAATGATACTACTGTCTTAAGAAAAAAACATTTTTTCGATGAATAATGAATTTTTACAAGAATGATTTTCATTTTTTTCAATTTTCATTAGAAAAATGTATTACGTTTTAATTTTTTTTTTTAATTTCTGTATTAATTTCAGCCTTTTAAATATTATTATTAAATGAAACTATATTTACTAATCATAAATGGAAAACCTTAATAAAAATCATCAAACATCAATATTTTAAAAGAATCTTGAATTTTGTTATTCGTTTATAAACGTGCCGTTTTTGTGCAGATACGGATGGTCATACATAACATTATCAGAAAATAAGATCGATGACTATAATAAATCTAAATCCAAAATTTCTTAAATTCAATAAAACATTGAATTACGAAGAACATTTTCCTAAATTTTAAAGATTACTGAGTACTTACAAATTAAATAAAAAAGGCGTTCACTCTTCTTCAATTGCAAATACAATTTTCTTCAATTACAATTTACAAATAAAGTCTCCGTAGAACAACATTAGACTGATATCGCTTTGTCAAACACGTCAACATAGCGACTGTCGGTTAAAAAAAACAGTTACTGTCTGGTTAAAAAAAAGTATTTCTGCGATATTTTAAACTTAAAGTAAATAATATTTATTTCAAATCAGATCAGTTATACTTTAAATCCTTTAATATTCCTCAAATAAAGTTTCCGAAAAGTATATTTTATTTTGGAAGATTTTTTTAAGAAAGAGAATTACATTGCGATGAAAGACAACTAGAAAGGGGCGCAAATCAGTTATTTAAAAGAAAAAAACAAGAAATCCTTTCCACTCAATTTAAATTAGTTTTTGAAATGCAGCATACAGAATGTATGTATGTATTTAAAAAGAATTAATGGGTCTTATTTTTTTAATCCGACATATTTTCATTACTTCAAACGTTATTTTTAGAGGATACCCGTATTTGAGTAAACGCTCCATTTAGTTGAAAAGTAATAAAAAATAGTCGGATTAAAAAAAATAAAATTGATTCATTATTTAGAAATTGCTTTGTTTAGGTTTTGGATATGCTTTAAAGGTAAAATTAGAAATCCGCTGTATGTCGACTCTCTTCATAGCTGAGCGGTAAAGGTCACATCCTGATTTGGTAATGATTTATTCTACAAAGAGGGACACAGGTTCGATTCCGCAAAACCGTAGACAAAATAAATGCTTCGGATAGCGACAATTTTTGGGGTGGTTGACGATTTCTTTTATTCGAGAACTTTTTTGCTCCAAATTGTTTTTGGGGTTTCGAAGTAGGGAATCTTTTACTTTTTCTTTTTTATTTAATTTACAAAATTTTCTTTATTAAATACCTCGGCATTCTATTGAACTTTTTTGTTCATTGAAGTATGCTTCAGTTTATTTATTTAATAATTAGTTATGAATTAAAACAAATTACTGTACATTTATTCAACATCCATTAGCATTTTATGAGGCTATTAATTATGTAAAACTTATGTATAAAAATTATATATATATATATATATATATATATATATATATATATATATATATATATATATATATATATATATATATATATATATATGGAAACGAATGAATATTTTCAATCAGTCAGTCAGTTAAGTGCCATACGTGATACACGTTTGGGCGATCATGTCTCTTTCTATTCATGACTGTCTAGTCCAGTGCTCTCCGAACCGATTCTGAGCCATGCCCCGTTTTGGCATTTCTAAAATTCTGATGTCCTCCCCTGTAATATTTAATTCTTACATTTTACTGCATTTCACGTGAAGGAAGTTAAAAGGCCATTAACTTAGTCTCTAAACAAGCCTCCAAAGACCATGGCGTACATGAAAGAGGAAAATTAAAAAAAACAAAAAGACAGTTGAATATATATAGTTTCAAAACATATAACAGAGAACTGAATGGCAGAAATATAAAATATTTGAATGAAAGGTTATTCTGTAATATACTTTGATCATTTTAATCATGAAATAATAATGCAAAATGAAATTTGATCTCATCACAAAATGACTTAGTGAGTGCGTCATTCCTGCTTCAGATAGATTTTATATTAGGAACCAATTTAGTCAGCTTAAGCCTCAACTCTACTCGTTCAGTCGATTTCTTTCCTTCAATAACAAATCATTTACATCACTAAAGCCATATTCAGCTAAATATGAAGATAGAAATTGTAAAAAATAAATTTCTTACAACGGTGGTTGAATTTGGGTATTTAGTTACTGTCTCATCACTCTTATACACGCCCCACCAAAATATTATCATGCCCCACCGGTGGGGTGTGCACCCCACGTTGAGAATCATTGGTCTAAGCAGAAGATTTTTCCCGCAGAAGTTTGCCATTTTTTTTTCAGTGGTAGACTGGTTGCCAACCAAGGATAAAGAATCCAGTTTCTCCTGCTATTTAGGTCATAGCTCTTAGTGGGGAGTTTTGGTTAATACCTTTCCCAAGGGTATTTGTGCGTAAGTGAATATAGGGAACTCGACTGGAATTCGAACTCAGCTCTCCAATTTCCCATTACGGAGTCGATAGCCAGTACACCACAACGCACACCTTGTCTATTGGAATGCACTTTTTGAGATAGATAGTCTTGGAAAGTGGGGGGAGTAGCATTCAGACATATTCTGAAAACTGCTTTTGGTAAAAACGGGTGAGAACCACTGGTGTAAACTATCCTTTTTATCGCCTGTGATCGTTTTTTTTAATAGGCAGTATTCGTTGCGTTTGTGTAGAGAGTTGCAGATTGAAATGCAACCCATTAAATCTTTTCCCTTTAAATCGTGATTCACCCATACATCGTAGTGATTCTTGTATCCACGTGTTTTCAAACGCCTTACAACGCTCATATGAGATAAGTGGAGTATCTCTACGATTTCTCGTGTCGTGTGGTCTTGATCATTTTTAAATCTGTGATGAGAAATAGATCCTGAATGACAATCGTAAACGATCGGCTCAATGGCTTGATCTAATATGGAAAAGAATGAAGATTTTCAATCAGTCAACCAGTTAAGTGCTATACGTGATACACGTTTGGACGATGATGTCTTTTTCGATTCCTGATTGACTAGGCAGAAGATCTTCGCGCAGGAGTTTGTGATTTATTTCTGATGCAGACTGGTTGCCAACCAAGGCTAAATAACCCAGCCTGTTCTGTTACTTAACCCATAGCTGGTGGGGAGAATATATTATTTGTGTAGAGAGTCGGGGAGGGAATTGCAGTCCATTAATCTCTCTCCTTTTAAATCGTGATGCACCCAAAGATCCTAGTGATTTTTGTATCTAAGGCCCAAGCGCTACACAAACTAGAGGGTTACTGTGTGGTATCGTATGAGTGTAAAAAGGGGCAAGCAGTGAAGTTCTTGGGACTATGTAGGAAAGATAACAATTAACTCCAGACTTGAAGAGGTCAAGGTTTAATTAGTGAATAATATTTCAGACTGAGACGTGAGAAGTAGAGCGAAGTATACTTTTGAAGGAACCGGGAAACCAATCCTAAACAGGACAAATATATAAACTCCTATCCCTGTTCAAAAACTGGGGAGAAGTGTGAACCGGGCGATAGGCAAACCTATTTATAACAAGCCTATTTTATTTCCAATAATTACTAAATTTGAATAAAAATCGTATTAATTTCTTACAATTATTGCATTTCTCTAAAAAAAACTTAGCACATTTTGTATAATTAATACATTTCGAAAAAAAAAATCTCTTCATATTTCTATAATTCCTGCTATATTCCTATAAAAATATTATCACATATTCTCTAATTATTACGTTTCCATATAAACCTTATCAATTTTTTTTATAATTATTATGTTTCTATAATAATCTTAACATATATCCTATAATTATTACTTATTTATAAGAATCTTATCACGTTTTCTATAATTGTTGCATTCCTATGTAAATCTTATTCATATTCTATAATTATTGCATTTCTTGAAATATCTTATCATATTCTATAATTATTACATTCGTATAAGAACCTTACCATATTCAACAATTATTACATTTCTATATAAATCTTATTAAATATTCTAGTTACTGCATTTCTAGAAGAATATTATCGTATTCTATAATTATTACATTTCTATAAAATCTTTATCATTTTTCCTACAATTATTACATTTCTATATAAATCTTATTATATATTCTATAATTACTGCATTTCTAGAACAATCTTATCATATAATTATTACACTTCTACAAAACCTTATCATATTCTATAATTATTTCTATATAAATCTTAACAATTTTTTATAATTATTACATTTCTATAGAAATCTTATCGCATAAATTATAATTATTACATTTCTATAAAATCTTGTTGCACTATCTATAATTATTAGAATTCCATAAATATTGTAGAATCTTGGAGAAAGTTCATTTGTCTTATTTATTTCGTATAATACCGATATTTCCGCTTATAAAGAGAGATTCAGTGTGGGGGGGAGCAGAGATGTGTGGGCGTGTGTTCGCGCGCGTGTGTGACTGAGACCTCAACTTCTCGAAGGCTTCGGCTACCGTTGCCTCTGCATCGCTCTAAATGTGCACTGAAATGACATCATCATAAAATCAGAAATCCCAAGACAGCCAGTGCTACATCGCATTAAAAGTCCTGCTACAAAAGGCTCATCTGCACAAAGCAGGCCATGTGGTGAAAATGAAAGGCTTTTTCGTTTTTCCAAAGAAATGATTTCTGGTTGACATGGCGCTAAAGAAACGATACAAGGCCACCTAAAAAAAGAAGAAAATTAAAGAAAGAAACGAAAAAAAAAAAAAAAGAAAACACTTATCTGGAATTATCTAGCGACAACGGACAACTTTGTATCACTGGTTTCAAGAGGGGGATATTTTTCTTTCAGAATTTCTGGGGTGAGGTGTTATCATTATTCACGCTATTTACAATCAGAATATTTTCCTCATTTACGTTGTTATTATCACAACGTTTCAGCAGTTGTACAACCCAGTCTTCTTCAGGTGTTTGACAATCCGATTAACCTTCAAGGAATTGAACCCTTTATTTAAACTTGTTCGCGTTCTACTGAGCATGTCTAGGACGTTTTCTAGTTCTTCTTTAGAACGGTTCACTCGGTGTCCACTAAGTCCAATGAATTTGGTGACATAGTAATTGTGAGTTCAATCTCTAGGTCGGGCAGTAGTGTGTACTTGGCTTCCAATGCATACATACATACATCTCAACACGTAAATCCACTAGGCAATTAATTGTGATTTCAATCTTTGAATGCCAGGATCTTGATGAAACACCCACAGACATTTCAAAACTGAAATTGCACCAAGAGAAGACGATGGTGAGTGTCTGTTAGTACGCCATTATCGTTATATATTTCATTATCCTTGTTGCTTAATCGTTCCGTCTATAGAATTCTCATTATCCTTCTGTAGAATCACATTTCTGTTGCATCCAATTTTCACCTCATCCGAGTGTAGATTGTCCAGCATTCACTACCACTAAGAAAACGGATATCCAGCACTTTATTCTTTTTTTCTAATGAACATTTTTCTGTTTCCCAGCACTTTGCTTAGTTTTTGGAAGACATCTTTCGCTAGTTCAATACGTGTTCAGATTTCGGTATTGCATGTTTCCATTCTCTGTTAAAACATTTCTCGGAGATTTAAAACTTCTGTATTTGTTTGATGCTGACCTCTCCAATTTGAAACTCACATTTTGGGGCGTTTTCTCTTGCTGATAACTACACTTCCTCTCTTTTTGATGGTTAGTCCTTTTATCTCGCTTTCTTTTACTACCCTATTGATGACGTCCTGCGGTTTTATTTACGTGTCAGCCCGCGGGTCAAATAAAATCTATTTGTTAAATCTCATTATATTTCCTATAAAAAAGAAATCTTAATTTTTTTATAAAAATCTTATTAGTAATATTTTTTAATTATATTAAATGTTATAAGATTTTTATGAACAGTACATAATATAATAAGGTATTACATTATCATATTTTATTTCTACAGTTACTAAATTTGCATAAACACCTTATTACATTTCCTATAATTATTACATTTGTATTTTCTAAAATTATTAGCTACTATATAAATCTTATTATATTCTCCATGATTATAACACTTCTATATAAATCTTATTAGATTCTCTATAATTATTACTCTTCTAAAGGGTGTTTCATTAATACGGATCAAAGTCAGCATAAATCAGTGTGATTGGTGAGAATTTACTTATTTCTCTATTGGATCCTGTTATTTAAGTCATGACAATTATGGGTGAAAATAATATCACCCAAATGTCCGCCAAGGCTTCGGTGGCACACATCCACTCGATGGTCAAAATTTTTGATGACGTCTCCACATAGTTGCTCCTCGATCTCACCAATATGCCTTATTACCTCATCCTTCAACTGTTGAATTGTTGTTGGCTTGTTGGCATAGACCTTACTTTTGAGATTAACCCAAAGAAGAAATCTAAAGACGTCAAGTCGCACGATCGTTTTAGCCAATTGACTTCGCTGTTTCGAGAGATGATGCGACCTGAGAACTTCTCATTCAAATTCTGTTTGAACGTCCATTTTTATAATAGGCTTCGATAACTTTAACACGTTGTTTGGTTTTAATCTTTCTATGGTTGAAATTGCCAAAAACTTAAGTTGTTGAATAAGAAAAAAATCATTAGACGCTTAAACTTAATTCACATTTAAAATCGGTCCAAGTTATTGGAACACCCTTTATAAATTCTTCAAATGCGAAAATACTTGATATCTGGCTTACGAGTCACTTTCCAAGGCCTTCAAGCGAATCTAAATAAATAATAAGTTTTTAAATGACGCTATCTCTTTGAATTAAACAAAAGAAAATACAGTTGTTCTTTATTTTTCCTCGATTCCTGATTGAATGTTTTCTTTTTCTATTCTCTTCTGGAGGCAGTAAAACGCTTCCTGAAGTTGGAATGCAAGTGTCACGGAGTATCTGGATCGTGTTCTATTCGCACCTGCTGGTCGGCCATGATGGAATTCCGGCGAGTCGGAGACTACCTCAAGAATAAATACAATGGTGCCGTACAGGTGATGATGAACCAAGAAGGCACCGGGTTAATCGTGGCCAACAAGGACCACAAACGGCCAACGAGATCCGACCTCGTTTATTTCGAGGCTTCACCGGATTACTGTCTGAGGAACTTGGAAATTGGTGAGTTATTTCCCTTTGTTGTATACACTATTTTCTTTCATCAAAAGATGGCGTGCTAATATATATATATATATATATATATATATATATATATATATATATATATATATATATATATATATTTATATATATATATATATATATTAAATAATATTTATGTTGGTCACACCACAAACTCGTTTTCACGAAACTTAATACTACATTTGAATGATAATTCTTAAATTTTTAGGCATTTAAAACAACATGCCTGGCTGCATACACAATTCCGGCAAATCCTCGTTGAAAACACAACTATACTTAAACATGAAAACAATAGACAAAAACTAAAATTATTGAAGCTATATACATAAAACAGTTGAAACCTAACCTGAACAAAATAAACTATGAAATCTCCACAAATATTCTTAAATGCCTATAATTGATAGCAGAAGCCATTCGTTTATACCAACGGCTTCCCAAACTTAATACTTCTCGTTTTCATTCTTGCGTGGTCATGTGTGACATCATTAACTGCGGTGTTATTTTCTATTCCAGCGTTTCGTATGCACGAGATTGTCATTACTTGGAAATCTTCCATGTAAACAAAAACAGACTATCATTATTGTTTTGTCCGTGTATTGTTTAATATATTGTAATGTAATTGTCATCTTTGATAATGTCTTGTGTAAGCCGAAAGCTTAGATAGGATAAAAAATATGTATCAATAATGTAATTTTCTTTCGTTTTTTAATGATAATGTTAATCAAGCTTATCAGACGATATGAAAAGAATTTACATAAAATAGACAAATCTTGTCTATATTATTTAATGAAACATGCATCAACATATATATATATATATATATATATATATATATATATATATATATATATATATATATATATATATATATATATGTCGGGAATAAATCTTATTCCAAAAGATATTTTCACGCTAATAACAATGCAAAGCAGTACAATTTTTTTCGTCATCTTGGGACAATACTTGAAAAAAAATGTTCGAAGAATTCAAAATTCCGGATAATTGAATATTTAAATTATCGAAAAAGAAGGGAAAAAGTCATTTTCTGGATGATATTTAACATTTATATCATTAAATAACATTTTCAAACTCTTTGTTCATGATTTTGTCTAATTTATTATTAGGAAAAAGAATGCTGCCTTTTTTGTCTGAATTTCTGATATGAGGAAATATCATTATTTACATTAGGACTATCGCCTTTTTTGTCTGAATTTCTGGGAAGAGGAGATATCATTATTTACATTCGGACTATTACGATTTTTGTCTGAATTTCTGGGAAGAGGAGATATCATTATTTACATTCGGACTATTACGATTTTTGTCTGAATTTCTGGGAAGAGGAGATATCTTTATTTACATTCGGACTATCGTCCTAATCTTTGTTTTTGTTATCACAGCATTTCGGCCGTTGTGCTCTCTGGTCTTCCTGAGGTGTATGTCGATCTACCTAACCTACAGGTGATTCTGAACTGAACCCTGTATTTAATCTACTGGGGTAGAATGTTCTTGTTCCACTGCTCATGTCAAGGGAGATTGTCTAGTTCTTATCTTATTTAGTACCGTTCACTTATTGCTCGTCAACTAAGTGCAACTGCACACTGCCTAACCTAGGGATTTTATACCCAAGTTTAAGCAAACGCCCTGTTTTTTTTAACTGCGTTAATTAATACCTGTAGCCTAGCGGACTAAAGCACGCCTGATCAGACGGTGATTTCTCCTCCAAAGAAAGGCGCATTTTCTTTATTAAGTCTCTCAAATGATCATGTCGGAAGACGTAATAATACACATACAAAAAAAATGAAAGGCGTTTACATAACCATGCGTAACGGCAAACGCAACCTTTGGATTAGTAGGATTTATATATACACACCATTTTTTTAATACTCAAAAATAATTTTTTTGCCAGGGAAAAGTAAGTTTTTACAATCAAACGTAATTTTTAACACACTGGCTGATAGCCACAAGATAACACGTTGTTGACATTTTTTATTATGACGCCGACCACGAGTTATCTCGTATTTGGTGGTTTTGCCATCAGGTCGACAGCCACTAGCGTTATTTCGTGTTTGTTTGTTTTTGTTTTTTTAACGGAAATAACTGGTTCCTGGTCTAAAGTAAGAATGAAAAATAGCAATTAAAAACAAACTTTTTATGGGAAAAATTTATTCAAAATATAACACATAAACGAAGCATTTGAACAGTATCAGAAGTATGAGAAAATCCTTTTTGACTTCCATCAGTATGGCTGATGCTAACCTCCAAGAGAGTGACTCATTACGCCTTCTCGGAATAACGTTTCCTGCTGATATGAAGTGGAAAGATTATATTGAATCAATTGCTATGTCAACTGATAGGAAAATTAGTTTACTGTGTCGTGCTAGAAAATTGTTCTCGCCAGAATCTCTCTTCCATATTTATAAGTCTAAAATATGCCCATACTTTGAGTATTGCTGCCACATCTGGTCTAGTCCCCCATTTAGAGATTCTTGATAAGATCCAAAGAAGAATCTGCTATGTTATTAGTCCTGACCTGGAATCTCGGCTTCAACCATTTTGCCACATATCATTATTGTGCCTTTTTTCTATAAATACGATGAAAAGTCAAAAATTATCCTAAAAACTTCCATTTTATTCATATGTTCAGTCCATGATATTCCTAGCATCTTTCTGCAGAATCGCATTTCTCCTGCCTCAAGTGTAATCTTCATCTGAGTGGGGACTGTCCTGCATTCATTACTGATATTACATAATAGTTCTTTTAATCGTCAGAGAGAAGCTATTTTGGCTTCCATCAGTATGGCTGATGTTAACCTCCAAGAGAATGACTCATTACGCCTTCTCGGAATAACGTTTTCTGCTGACATGGAGTGGAAAGATTATATTGAATCAATTGCTATGTCAACTGATAGGAAAATTAGTTCACTGTGTCGAGCTAGAAATTCTGAATTTCTTGTCTTTTATGATAATATCGAGTCTGTTTGAATTGACATGTTCGAGAAGATAGTTACAACGTTATTTTTGGTAACTGTGTCTGGTTGGTGCACGTATCAGCGGTTTCGATTTTGTTCTTGCATATCTTCCAGTGCCCATATGTTGCTACATTGTTATGTCTCTGGGAGTATTCATTTTTAGCTAGCTCCGGACATCTTGAGATAATATGGCCGACAGTTTCATCATATTTTGGCAGATCCTGCATTTCGGGTAAATTCGATACTTGATCATGTGACAGTGATAGCATTAGGTTGCGATGCTTTGGTCCTGAGCTGCAATAATAATAATAATAATAATAATAATAATAATAATAATTATTATTATTATTATTATTATCATCATTATTATTACGACAATAAAAATAATAGTAATAATTATTATTGTTGTAATAATAATAGTAATAAAAAACATTAATTTATAAAAAGAAATAAATGATTTTGTCAAAAAGGGTCTGAACTTTTTGCGACATTTATGTGCACGCGCGTTTATGTGCATGTTGTGGGTACGAGATCATTTTAGCCTTTACACGGGTGTACTTATGCATGTGTAAGCTGTATCTACTTTGGTTGGGTCGTGGACTTTTCAGTACAACGCTGTTCTCCACCCAACCCACATCTTAACCTCTGACCAAATGAACAAACAGATTTTAAAACTACCTTCTTGGTCGGGCTGATAACTTTTCAAGAACTCCTATATGTGCGTATGAATATATGTACCGTCATTTCGATCATTGTACATATGTCTCTGCTCCCTCTGTACATTCTAATAGAAAGAAGTTCATAAATTATACAAAGAACTGATAAAATCTTCATACAACGGAAGGTTTTATTTGTCCGCTTATCAGGGGTTCTTTCCGTTGCCTCTTCAGCGTCTCAACCGAGCAGTGTCGAAGACTAAGAAGTTAAGGGTTTTAGGACACGCGGTCCTGAGTAAATGAGAGTTAGAGAGAGTTCAGAACCAGCGCCCACTGAGAGAAAGAACATTCTCTCGGCGTTTGATCCTCTTTGTTATTCGAGTCATTTTTTGTTTTGAATGATTTTGTTTAGAGTTTGGAGACATTGACTATCGCGGTCCCAACAGCTCCGGCTGATAAAGAAAATAGACAATAAAGGATAATTAGAAACAAACGCTAAGATGATTTATGATTTTTAAAAAAACTGGGGCCAAGGTTAGTGAGGAGGTGTTAGAGCTGGATTTGTGAGCCCGTGAAATTTGAGTGGGAATCACAACCGGAAGTAGTCTACTGGCCGTACACACCACCAATATCAATATTTCTGCTGACCATTCCCGGGTACTAAATTTACAAAAATAACAATTTGTAATATTAAAAATTATATAGCAAAGGACACATGGCACAGTGGATAAAGGCGTTGGTTAGATCCAGTGACAGGACCCAAAGAGTGTGAGTTCAATACCCGGTTAAGGCAGTGGAGAACTTTCAGAGGGAAAATTAGCAGGAGATAACTGATAACTGACATCCATTAAACATGGCACGTGGAACTAGAACAGTCTACCCGAGTGATCGAAATAAAGGGTTCAGTTCGAAATTCCAACCACCTGAAGAAGGCCGGAGCGTACAACGGCCGAAACGTTGTGACAAATATGGCGACAAAGATGTGGACAATATTCCGACTAATGTAAATACTGTACATAATACCTCATCTCAGAAATATAGACTAACAATTTGTAATATTAAAAATTATATAGCAATAGATAATTTCATAGTCTTACTTTTCAGTATTAACACAATTCATATATATATATATATATATATATATATATATATATGTGTGTGTGTGTGTGTGTGTGTGTGTGTGTGTGTGTGTGTGTGTGTGTGTGTGTGTGTGTGTGTGTGTGTGTGTGGAAAACCCATAAAGCGATATATAAGTTTTTATATATCGGGAACAATTTTAGGAAAATCTATGAAAAAGTGGAAAAATGTATTATCTAAGCTTAAACATAAAACTTGTTACAACTACTTTTAAAGCCATACTGTCATGTATGGACGTCCGTATTTACAAAAATTGGTACGTGTACACACACATAGAGACACAAAATATATATACTAGGGGTCGTTGAATTGTAGTAAGTTTTTCCATTTATGATTATTAAATATAGGTTTTACTTAACAATATCACCTAACCGCTACAAAATAATATTTCACACTTTATTAATTATTATAATTAAAATTTAAAAAAAAATTAAAACCATTCTTTCAGTAGTGTTCATAATATATTTTAAAATATATTATGGACGCTATTGAAAGAATGGTTTTAATTTTTTTTAATTATAATAATTAATAAAGTTTGAAATATTATTTTATAGCGGTTAGGTGATATTGTTATCAAGTAAAACCTTCTTTATTTATAAAAGCAATTAAAAGCTTTTCTAATTAAATGATGTCTTTTCAGTATCTGGAGGTCCTGTTTTACAAAAAAATTGATTTAAATTTTCCAAAGAGTTCTGTGTATAATATAAACATTAAACCGTAAAACAATTAATGTCTCGAAATTTTATAAAATTAAATAAGTCGTGGGTAACAGACTTAAAAAATGTTTTTAACATGATTTTCTAAAATAAAAAAACAAAATAACTTCATTCATTTGCGAATAATGCCAAAAGTTACATTAAAATTCGATAATTATTTGATTTTTGCAAGAATTTCCAAATCAATGTGTTCTTCAGCGGAAAAAGGGGCTAAAATTTAGTATACTGCTTGATGGTCCTCCACTGACGCAAGAAAAACAAGATTTTTAACCAAAATTTCGAACGATCAAAAAAGGATAAAAAAATATAATTTAAATAATAAAAAAAAAAATTCTTTGTTCTTTCTTCTTAAATATAACATAAAGATTTTGACAATAAAGCTTTTTTGATTAAATTTGGAGGACAATTTCAACATGTATACTCATTTATTTTTTTCACAAATCTTTTGAGGTATATATATATATATATATATATATATATATATATATATATATTGTAATAATATTAAGCACTACTTTGTATCGATCACTTTTTAAAAAATAAATGCAAAGAATTGTTTTTAATCTGACTGTTCTTTCCCATTATTTGTATATATATATATATATATATATATATATATATATATATATATATATATATATATATATACACATATATATATATATATTACTATACGCACCAATATATATACGCGCACGCATACATACACACACGCATATATATATATATATATATATATATATATATATATATATATATATATATATATATATATATATATATATATATATATATAGTTGTGTATTTGGACAGCAATCCCTAATTGATACATACTAATTTTAACCCGCGAAAACCTGATTAATCTGATGAATTTTTAAGTTAAGAAATGAGTAAGCTCATATAATACAATATCCGTAGAAATTCCGCTATTGAATGGTTAAATATTTGAGCTTAACTACATTACCAAAATATTGCAATAACAATCATAAATATTAATGTTTGTTATTATTTAAAGAAGTGGATAGAAATTGAAATATTTGGAATGGACATCATTTACCATTTCATTGAAACAGCCGTTAAACACTACCTTCCTTTTCTTTCATTCATTCAGTTTCTCACTGAAACCAACAATACATATTTATAGTAAAATGACAAACAATACATTTTATCTTTAGTTGAAAGCATGCAATTGCATTCAAAATACATAGATTTCGGCATTAAATAACCCATAAAAGTTGATATGCCGCGAAACAAAATCAAGCAACCAACAATACATATTTATAGTAAAATGACCAACGATATATTTTATCTGTAGTTGAAGGCATACAATTCCGTTCAAAATATTTAGATTTCGGCATTAAATAACCCATAGAGGTTGATATGCCCCTAAATAAAATCAAGCAACCAACAATACATATTTATAGTAAAATGACCAACGATATATTTTATCTGTAGTTGAAGGCATACAATTCCGTTCAAAATATTTAGATTTCGGCATTAAATAACCCATAGAGGTTGATATGCCCCTAAATAAAATCAAGCAACCAACAATACATATTTATAGTAAAATGACCAACGATATATTTTATCTGTAGTTGAAGGCATACAATTCCGTTCAAAATATTTAGATTTCGGCATTAAATAACCCATAGAGGTTGATATGCCGCTAAACAAAATCAACCAACCAACCCATAGTATACTTTTTGTTGCCATTTTCTTTAACACTTTCTCGTTTCTTAATCGCTCCGTCAATGGAATTCTCAGTATCCTTCTGTAGAACAACATTTATGTTGCCTCCAGTTTTCTCCTCCTCTGTGGGAATCTCTGTCCAGGATTCACTGCCATATAAGAGGATGGATATCACAGTGAGAATATAAGAAAATATATTCTCTATGATTTTTCATAACAAAGCATATGTCATGAAGACATTTACCTTTCTTCCACAAGATGATAGGCTGTGATGCAGAATCCATTCAACGCGGGATGCCTTTACGCATGCGCAAATATTTCCTGGTCCTCACGACAAACTCTACTTACCCTCTTTAGTTCAATAAGGGAAGTATTGCTGTAGAATAGTGGGGATCTCCGGGACGAGGCTTCCCTACAAAACCAGGTTACAAAACAAGGCTCTTGCAAATGATCTCTTACTCTAATGACCATACTTACCTGGAACATGTCAGGAAAGTTTTTTAAAATCCCCCCCCACCGAGGAGGACCAGGAGGGGGGATTCCCCCAGGCAATGCCTCTCCTTTGGGAGGGGGCTGGATTTATTGCTCGGTGCCAAAGACGTCCCCATAAGGAGAAGTGCCGAGAGGGCTTGAGCAATTTTTCCATGGTATTGCCGTTAAACCCACTTTAAATCGTGACCTTGCGTCACATTCCGTAGCGACGTGAACGCGCTGAAAAAGTACCCTTACCTGGAGCATTTTGACGGGAAAGTATCAAATTAAATCAGCTCAAGTCCTAGGTGTCATCCCCGCCAGGTAGTACCTCTCCTGCGAGAGGGGACTGGGTCATTACCTGACGCCTGAGGCGTACCCAAAAGGGGGGCTTGAGCAATTTTTCCACGGTATTGCCATTAACCCCACTTTACACTTACCTTGTGTTACATACAGTTGCGACGTGGACCCACTGAAAAATAGACATACTTACCTGGCAGTTATACCGGAGAATTTGAAAATAGTATTAGCACCAGCCCCAGGGGGAACCATGCTCCAATGTATTACCTCAGCTATGGGGGGAGTTGGGGGTCACAACTCGGCTCAGGAGGTGTCTGCAAAATATACCGTGGAGTTGAACAATTTCTCCACGGTTTTGCCGAAAGCCAACATTAAAATTCCTATCTTCTGTCACAATCTGTTTACGTCGTAAGTGCGCGTATAAATACATACTTTAATGAACCTAGTCAGGCTGTCTATCTAACTATCCATTGATGTATATGCGTATCTATCTATGTATCTATTGATATCTGTTCGTATCTGTTTATCTTTCTATCTCTTGATGTCTGTTCTTATCTATCTATCCATCTATTGATGTCTGTTCGTATCTATCTGTTTACCTTTCTCTCTCTCTATTGATGTATGTTCTCATCTATCTATCTATCTATCTATCTATCTGTCTATCTATCTATCTATCTGTCTATTGATGTCTGTTCTCATCTATCTATCTATCTATTTATCTATCTGTCTGTCTGTCTGTCTGACTGTCTGTCTGTCTCTGTGTTTTCTATTGATGTCTGTTCGTATCTATCTGTTTATTTTTCTATTTATATATCTATTGATGTCTGTTCGTATCTATCTATCTATCTATCTATCTATCTATCTATCTATCTATCTATCTATCTATATAAGTCTGTTCATCTATCTATTTATCAATCTATCAATCTATCTAAGTCTGTTCATCTATCTATCTATCAATCTATCTATCTATCTATCTATCTATCTAAGTCTGTTCATCTATCTATCTATCTATCTATCAATCTATCAATCTATCTAAGTCTGTTCATCTATCTATCTATCTATCTATCTATCTATCTAAGTCTGTTCATCTATCTATCAATCTATCTATCTATCTATCTATCTATCTATCTAAATCTGTTCATCTATCTATCTATCAATCTATCTATCTATCTAAGTCTGTTCATCTATCTATCTATCTATCTATCTATCTATCTAAGTCTGTTCATCTATCTATCTATCAATCTATCTATCTATCTAAGTCTGTTCATCTATCTATCTATCTATCTATCTATCTATCTATCTATCTATCTATCTATCTAAGTCTGTTCATCTATCTATCTATCTATCTATCTGTCTGTCTGTCTGTCTGTCTGTCTGTCTGTCCATCCATCCATCCATCCATAGGTAGAATGGATACGAAACTGAGCAAATATGAACATTTCGATGAATTTATGACGAGATAGATTTCGCTTAAAGGCGCTGTTCGACCGTTGTTTGATCGGCAAGGCAGCTCTGTGATCGTATCGGTTAAGGTACGTCGGACCAAACGATGGCTTGCCTCTGCCTAAAGGGACCAACGTTCGAATCCTGTCGGAGAGCCCATATTTTTTTCTTTAATAAGACTTCTCGAATATTCAGCCCTACAGACGAAATAAATAAAGAAATATACTGTTTAATAAATAAACAAAGTGTCTACTCAAGTATGCGTATCCAATGAAAATAACCACATCTATCTATTTCAGTATGTTTATCTATCTATCTCAATATAATCATATCTATTAATTTTTCGACCTATCTGTGGACTGCTACTGATATTATTTGTCAATAAGCACACACCTTTCATGACTGTGATCCTCTCCAGGTTCCTCAAACTTGTGACATTTTGTTGAACGTCATTAAGGACCCGACCGATGCCGTGTAGAGGCTTTTCTGTCCCAGTGAAGCCTGGGAAAAATGAATTGCATGTTAATGCGCATACTCTACCCTATTGCTTATATCTGACCCATTGCTATCGGCATAAATCTTGCTTATTGGTTTTGGTAATATATTAGCCATTTCCTTATAAGGATGACCTTCGTTATCAGAAAGTCCTAGTACTGTACCATGATATAAAAATGGTTAGTAAAATATTTTTAAAAAAGAGTAAAGCATGTCTATTGGCATTGTACGAAAAATTTTATTTATTAGCTTGCTATTTGTAGATTTAAAAAAAAACGCGCTATTTTTTGCCTTATATATTTTAATGCCATATTGTTTTTGTTTTGTTTTTTTTTGTTTTGTTTTTTTTTGTTTTGTTTTTTTGCTGTTAATTCATCCCAAATAATGTAAAGTTACTTATCGCAAACATTAATTCACCCAAGTAATTATAATTTTAAATCAAAGTTTGATATTTTATTAAATATTTGGCAATCTTTGGAAATTATAAATTTTAAATCAAAGTTTGCTATTTTATTAAATATTTGGCAATCTTTGGAAATTATAAATTTTAAATCAAAGTTTGTTATTTTATTAAATATTTGGCAATCTTTGGAAATTATAAATTTTAAATCAAAGTTTGCTATTTTATTAAATATTTGGCAATCTTTGGAAATTATAAATTTTAAATCAAAGTTTGTTATTTTATTAAATATTTGGCAATCTTTGGAAATTATAAATTTTAAATCAAAGTTTGTTATTTTATTAAATATTTGGCAATCTTTGGAAATTATAAATTTTAAATCAAAGTTTGTTATTTTATTAAATATTTGGCAATGTTTGGAAATTATAAATTTTAAATTAATATTTGTTTAGCTTGCCTGACGCAACTCCAACCCCCAGAATTAAAAAAATTAACAA
The DNA here is from genome assembly GCA_964036315.1 of Acanthosepion esculentum. Lineage (NCBI taxonomy): Eukaryota > Metazoa > Mollusca > Cephalopoda > Sepiida > Sepiidae > Acanthosepion > Acanthosepion esculentum. The sequence goes on from OZ038512.1 coordinate 30,113,261, forward strand.
ACATTAGGGAGCTATTAACATTACAGATGATATTCGGGATACTTACAAGGATTTTTTACAATTTAAAAAAATAAAATTAAATACATTTTCGACCTGTTTCTTGGGAAGAGCGAGAACGTAGACATCACACTTAGAAATAGTGCACCCGAGTCGCCCACATTTGGTGTGATCGCAATTGTCAACGAATCTGAAGAGCAATGGAAGGGCATCGCTCTTGGAGAATTTGTTGTGAATTTTAGTAAATATAATTTTTTTTGTTTTCTTTTGAGGTGAGTTAACAGAAAAGACCCATTTTTTTTGTTTACCTGTAAACAACTTCAGCCTTTTCACAAATAGCTTCATTTCAATAGAGAATATCATATATATATATATATATATATATATATATATATATATATATATATATATATAATATAGAGAAAACAACTGAAAAGTTGCAAATGAAATAAATTGAATGTTTTCTTTGTGAAAGTATTTATTTATATTTTATATATATATATATATATATATATATATATATATATATATATATATATA
>OZ038512.1:30118797-30136297 GCA_964036315.1 Acanthosepion esculentum
AAGAGAATGATAGAAAGAAAAAGAGATCGAAAGAGAATGACAGAAAGAAAAAGTGATCGAAAGAGAATGACAGAAAGAAAAAGAGATCGAAAGAGAATGAAAGAAAGAAAAAGAGATCGAAAGAGAATGAAAGAAAGAAAAAGAGATCGAAAGAGAAAGACAGAAAGAAAAAGAGATCGAAAGAGAATGAAAGAAAGAAAAAGAGATCGAAAGAGAATGAAAGAAAGAAAAAGAGTTCGAAAGAGAATGACAGAAAGAAAAAGAGATCGAAAGAGAATGAAAGAAAGAAAAAGAGATCGAAAGAGAAAGACAGAAAGAAAAAGAGATCGAAAGAGAATGAAAGAAAGAAAAAGAGATCGAAAGAGAATGACAGAAAGAAAAAGAGATCGAAAGAGAATGAAAGAAAGAAAAAGAGATCGAAAGAGAATGACAGAAAGAAAAAGAGATCGAAAGAGAATGAAAGAAAGAAAAAGAGATCGAAAGAGAATGAAAGAAAGAAAAAGAGATCGAAAGAGAATGAAAGAAAGAAAAAGAGATCGAAAGAGAATGAAAGAATGAAAAAGAGATCGAAAGAGAATGAGAGAAAGAAAAAGAGATCGAAAGAGAATGACAGAAAGAAAAAGAGATCGAAAGAGAATGAAAGAAAAAGAGATCGAAAGAGAATGAAAGAAAGAAAAAGAGATCGAAAGAGAATGAAAGAAAGAAAAAGAGATCGAAAGAGAATGAAAGAAAGAAAAAGAGATCGAAAGAGAATGACAGAAAGAAAGCGAGTGACAAAATGGAAATAAAAGTACGAATAAATGATAAATCAGAAATTTAAAAACAAAAACGAATGAAATTTTAAAAATAAAAAAATGTAAAAATGAAATAAAAAGAAAGAAAATGAAAGACATTAGAAATAAAGAATATAATAGAAAGATATGTCAAGTGGAAGATTTGAAGAAAGAAAGAAAATATTTGGTAAGTGAACGAAAGAAAGAAAGAAAGAAAAAAACAAAAACAGAAAGGAAAAGTGAACGAAAAGAAAAAAGAGAAAGAAAAGAGAAAACATTTAATGAAATAATAATGTAAGAATAGGTAGAAAGAATTAAAGAAAAAACAGAAAGTAAAATAAAAACGTTAAAAACGCAGAAAGTAACAGAAGTAACAGTATTGAAAGAAAGAAAGAAAGAAAGAAAGAAAGAAAGAAAGAAAGAAAGAATGCCAGGGAAGGAAGTAAAGAAAGAAAAGAATGCTAGAAAAAGAAAATGATTAAAAAAGAAAAGAAAAATACAGGAGGAAACTCCTAGACAGATAAACTGTAGTAAATAATATTAAAGAAAGAGAAAGATGGCTAATATTTTAAAAGAAATAAATGAAGAGAAAAAAAAAGTAGGAAAAATACGGAATCGCAAATGACGACAAATATAAAAATAAAATACCAGGAAAGAAGAAAGAAACTTTACAGAACTCAAAGAAAGTGTTGGAAAGGGTAGAGACAAAAATGTCGGGAAGAAGAAAAGCGCGGTAAATCTTGTAAAAGCAGCAAAAACAGAAGAGCGAGAAAAAAAATGTCCACATATTAAACAGGTTTAAACATTCCGGCTTCATTTAGTTGATGAATCAGGAGGATTAACAGGAAAAATAAATACGTGTATTTGATTCGATATATATATATATATATATATATATATATATATATATATATATATATATATATATATATATATATATATATATATATATATATATATATATATATATATATATATATATGTGTGTGTGTGTGTGTGTGTGTAACTTTATTTCTGCTGCTTTTTAATTATTCCTTTCCTATAAATTCTACAGATGTAGTTTTCCTGGATATATATATATATATATATATATATATATATATATATATATATATATATATATATATTGGAAATGATGAAAGATATAAAAAAAACTCCACCTACCACAAACTAACAAACAACGTTTTCAAACATCTTCAAAGCGAATAACGTTTTTTTCTAATCCCTATCATTGTCTGCTGAACAAATCGCCGGAATAATAATAATAATAATAATAATAATAATAATAATAATAATAATAATGAGAAGAAGAAGAAGAAGAAGAAGAAGAAGAAGAAGAAGAAGAAGAAGAAGAAGAAGAAGAAGAAGAAGAAAAAGAAAAAGAAGAAAAAGAAGATGAAGAAGAAGTGTAAATACTTGCAATAATTGGTAAAAAAAATTCTGACAACATATGTGATGTTTCTTTGATCAGATCAAAGCAATAAACAAACAAACAAAAAAGAAAGAAAAAAACATTTTTGTTAAAAAAGGGGGAAATAAACAGATGAATATACGTACAAATTACGAATTTTGCTTAAAGCCTTGCGTTTGTAACATTATGTCAGGGCCATTTCGTTCACCTCTGGAAAACTGATGGAACAAACACCTTTCAAGCAATTCCAAACATCATCAGGAAAAGTAAAAGAGAAAGAAAAGACGGCACCCACAAAAGCGGTTTCCAAATTTCTGCTTTTTTTTTTTTTTTTTTTTTTTTTTTTTTTAAGGCGTCAGGGTGAGTGACGCGGGGGTGTGACGTTCCCTCCGAACCGTTGCACTTAGAACAAACGAAACAGTGACTGATCATAAACACTTGCTAATTTGCTTCGATGTTGAGAACCACTGAGTGACGTACCGACAAAAATGAAGCTTAATTTCTAACAGTACTTTGGGGCTGGTGAAGCTCGTTAACACAATCTCAAATGAATATAGATACGCGATACATAATTTTACATATAACAATCCAATCCTGTCACCAATTCTTACCTTGATTCCTGACCACTGACAATCCCTCTATTTTTTTTCAAAATTTTCAATATATTTCTATTGCAATTTCCTAAACGATGCATTTACATTCTATAAATGGTATCCTTATTCTCTCAGTAACGTTTGATGATAATTGACAATGTACTTTGGGGCTGGTGAAGCTCGTTAACACAATCTCAAATGAATATAGATACGCGATACATAATTTTACATATAACAATCCAATCCTGTCACCAATTCTTACCTTGATTCCTGACCACTGACAATCCCTCTATTTTTTTTCAAAATTTTCAATATATTTCTATTGCAATTTCCTAAACGATGCATTTACATTCTATAAATGGTATCCTTGTTCTCTCAGTAACGTTTGATGATAATTGACAATGACTTTCATCATGACTATCAATACATTTCTATTGAAAAATCACTGTCCCATACATATAATAACACTAGTAAAACTTATATTCCTGACTACTACTGATTTTCAATACCTTTCTATTGTAACGTCATATATTATGAATGGACTAAGTCCGACAATTATTTTAATATATGTAGTGTTTATACGTTATTTTTATAGATACAAATATTTAAGTAAATGCTCTGTTTATAATAAACAGTATTAACGTCATTTACCGACCTGAATGTTCGAGAAATTCTAATAGAAAATATGCGTCCTCCGACAGGAATCGAACCTGTGTCCAATACGGAACCGTCATATAGCCTGATAGAAATCATGGGAAATTTTTAATTGAAAAGCAATAATTCGACCTTACTAACCAGACGCTTCCTTTGTAGGTATATGGTATAGCACGTTAGGTTATTTAACGGTTCCTTGATGGATACAGGTTCGATTCCTGTCGAAGAACGCATATTTCGGACATTCCGGAGGGTAAATTGCGTTAATACTGTTTATAATAAACAGAGCATTTACATAAATATTTGTATCTATAAAAATAACCTTTCTATTGTAAAACATTAGCAGTGCATTTACGTTAACACTAATGTGTTTATTTTATAGATATGATGGGCCTGTTGTCTTAGTAATATTTGCATTAATTATTGGCCTTTGACAATCTCTTCGTAATTTTCAATGCATTTGTATCCTAAATCCTGTTCTGTCATTAATGCATGCATAAAAACTATATTTTATTTTCTAATTTTTATTGTATTTCAACAGTAAAAACCAATTAAAAAACAATTTCTATATTAAAAATCATTAGAAAAGCAATAACGTTAAATTTACTTTAGCCTTGTTCTTTCATTGATGCAGAACAATCACTATAAACTTTTCTTGGTTTTCAGTTCATTTCTATAGTAAAAATCAATTACAAATCGCTACTATAGTAAAACTATTAGATATACAGTTACGTGAATCATGTTTATCACCCTTCTGCGTGAATTACTTCATGCCCTTTGGTTCTACTATTCTTTTCAATATATTTCTGTAGTGAAATCATTTACAATGCATTACTATCGTAATTAGCTATACATTTATTTACACTAGTCGGACTATTGTCCTCATCTTTGTCGCCATATTTGTCACAACGTTTCGCCCGTTGTCCGCTCCGGCCTTCTTCAGGTGGTTGGAATTTCGATCGAACCTTTTATTTCGATCACTGGGTTAGACTGTTCTAGTTCCACGAGCCATGTTTGATGGATGTCAGTTATCAGTTATCTCCTGGTAATTTTCCCTCTGAAAGTTCTCCAACGCCTGAACCGGGTATTGAACTCACACTCTTTGGGTCTGTCACTGGATCTAACCAACGCCTTTATCCACCGTACCATGTGTCCTTGAGGCTCGTGGAACTTTGGCTCGTGGAACTAGAACAGTCTACCCCAGTGATCGAAATAAAGGGTTCGGTTCGAAATTCCAACCACCTGAAGAAGGCCGGAGCGTACAGCGGCCGAAACGTTGTGACAAATATGGCGACAAAGATGAGGACGATAGTCCGACTAATGTAAATACTGTACATAATACCTCATCTCAGAAATATAGACAGACTCTAGCTATACATTTGTCTGAATTGTATTAATCTGTTGTTCTAAGTGTATTCATTCCAAATAATTCTTTATACACTTCTTACCATTTTTTAATGCGTTTCTATAGTCAAATCATTTTCAATGCATTACAATCGCTAAAATATTACCAAACTATTGCATTTAGCATATTCTAGTCATGTTCTGTAATTAAACCCTTCACTTTAAAAATAATTGAACGATTTTTCTTTTGCGGAAAAGAGTCATTTTTAATCATTTCATCCCAAGCAAGGCAATAAAGCCACTAAGACGCGAGGGGACAGTTACTGAGTGTTAGAGAATGTGAGAGTAAATAAAACACTATTAAAGAGAGAGAACAATAAAAGTAAAATCATTAAAATGACAGAAGATAACGATTGTCATTGCAATTCCATTTTTGAAGATCAGAGTTAACTGGAAAGCAAGAAGCCAAAAGAGAGTTCCACAAGCGAGAAGTGCAATAGAAGAAACTGTTAACATAGAACTTACAGTTGCATCTAAACATTAGAACTGTAAAATGATGAGAGCTTGTCGCCAATCTAGTACTGCGCTTAAATTCATAAAGTGTGGGTATCATAGAGGAAAGTTCATCAGAACGATTACCATGAAAGTACGAGTGTAAGTTAAAAATTATCCGCAATTTCGCCACAACATATCTTTATATAAGAGTACGGATAATTTTTTACCTTCCCTCGGATTTATAGAGGCACAAGGAAGCTACGTGACAAAAGAACTGAAGCCGAGATGCCAGTTCAGGAATAATAAAATTGCAGATTATCCTTTGGATCTTATCAAGAATCTCTAAATATATAGCAGGAGCACTAGACCAGATTTGGCAGCAATATTCAAAGTAAGGTCGTATGGTAGACTTATAAATATGTAAGATAGATTCCAACGAGAAAAATTGCCTGGCCATAACACAATGAACCAACTTTCCTAGCAGCACACCCAGCAATTGATTCATAATCTTTCCACTTTATGTCAGCTGAAAGAGTTAGTCCGAGAATTCTGAAATAGAAGTCATATGCCCTCATTTGGTTGAGGGCATATTTGGTTAAAGTCATTAGTTTGAAACGAAAATTCTGTCCGATTTTTGAGGTGTAGATGTTGAACAAAATTTATTTAAGTATTTCCTTTTTATGTCGTTTAGTAATGCGATTATGAGTAATTTATATCTTTTTTTTTCTTTCGGATTATAAGAATATTATTCATAATGCATTTTGCAACCTTCCCCTACGTTCGTCCCAACTATAGAGGGCATTAGAAATGCTGTATATCTAGGCCCCACCCTTTTACTGTCGAAATAGCTAAATGAAACCACCACATCTACTCCAACAGTTTCTTTTCTTGCAAATGCCTCCTGTGTAACTCCCTTCCTTTTACTTGCGCCCCTGATAACTACAAAATTCAAAAAATTAAATGCAACGTCAATCGCCATCTTTTGTCTTCTTGGATCCCGTTCATATGTTGTCCTTTCCTCAATCATCCCAATTCTCAGTTTTCTCTTTTACGTTTATCCCTGAAATCCCCCTGGGTGCTAGTGGCATTCTCGCCTTACTTAGAGTGAAATGATTTTCTTTTAAAAAACTGCCAAAAGAAGTGCAGCAGAAAAATTCATCCAGGTCATTTATGAGATCGATGGACTGAGTAAAAAATAAGTTTCAAAAGATAGTTTTCCCGTTTCAAAAATGGAAATTTTAGTCTAGAGGGCGAACCAAGTGAGGACTCAATTCAGGGGAATTAAAAGCTAATGTTACAGCAAACCCTGTCACTACGGCTAGAGAAGTCAGTAAGATATTTAATGTAAGTCATACGACAGTCCTATGCGAATTAAAGAGGGTTGGTAAGGTTTCAGTGGTTGGAAAATGGCTCCTGCACAACCCATCTCTTGAGAATCGCCAACAACGTGTTGATTGTTGCGCGTCATTACTTACACGGCAACTTCAGGTGAACCTTTTGGACAGTCTTGTTACTGCGAATAGAAATGGATCCTTTACCAAAATATTAAATATTTCTATAAGCATTAGTATCTTCATTTGTAATACACACGATAAAAATTGGATAGATCTTTCGTTCCAAACTGATAAGTTTAATGTTATAGCATCATGCTCTACGACTTTCTCAGAGGGCAGAGAGGGAGGAAGAATTTATTCTATCAATAGTCAGAATAAGACACTTCTATATTACTCGTTTCGCCTATAAAATGAACATCTCCCTGAATGCGTAAAGAATATTATATTGTAGTGATTTTGCATTACAAGCTATAAATTTAAAAAAAATCTTTTCAGTATTAAATAAACGACAGTTGATATACTGTTAAAGTACAACAATAGATCAGTTCGACGCAAGACTAAAAGTAAAGGGTACTTCGTCAAGAATGAACACTAATGGTCAATCTGACTAGCTGTCTAATCAGTAAGTCAATGCTTTTCAGCAAAAAGATGCCGAGAATGCCATGCACCGCACATGTAAGCAACGACGAAGCTCTAGAGACAATGGAAACAAAAAAGGACATTTATACTTAACATCAGGAAAAGTCAGTTGAAATTTCTAGGGTACATAATAAGTAAAGAGGGCTTGGAAAATTTGATACTCACAGGACAGATTAAAGGGAAGAAGAACAGAGGAAAAGAATGTATAGTGAGGTGAGTAAATGGATGCCGGAAGAAGGTTTAGGAAAGATAACGACAATACAAATTTTATTAAGAGCTACAAAGACAGGAAATTATAGAGAGTTATGATCGGAAACGTCCTGCAGGGAAACGACCGATAAAAGAAATAGCAGTCATGGTTTACAAGGCACATTTTTATGGGTTTTTTTTTTCTAATTTAATTTCTAAATGTATACCTGGAGAGTGATTGAACCAACGACTCAAAGGATTATTTACAAACTATATATTTAATAACAAGAAAATATTTTCAATATTAGATAGGCGATAGAGTTGATATACCGTTAATATGATTGAGCCAACGACTCAAAGGATTATTTAAAAACTATATATTTAATAAAAAGAAAATCTTTTCAATATTAGATAAGCGATAGAGTTGATATACCGTTAATATGATTGAACCAACGACTCAGAGGATTATTTACAAATTATATATTTAATAACAAGAAAATCTTTTCGATATTAGATAAGCGATAGAGTTGATATACCGTTAATATGATTGAACCAACGACTCAGAGGATTATTTACAAATTATATATTTAATAAAAAGAAAATATTTTCAATATTAGATAAGCGATAGAGTTGATATACCGTTAAAATGACTCAACCAACGACTCAAAAGATTATTTACAAACCATATTTTTATTTTTATTTTTATGTGTCGTGTCCTTTCAGGACGTAGGCGATCTTGGCCCTCCACTTCCCCCTATCCCTTGTGGCTCTCAACAGGTTTTATGTTTCTGCCAACTCCCCCAGACCACGCTCCACCATCCGCCCAAGTTCGCCACGTATGTCATGTGCTGCTTTTCCCTGTCTCTTTTTCCCTCTATTCGTCCTGTGAGCATCAGATTCTCCAGATCCCCTTTTCTCATCACGTTTCCCAGAAATTTCATCTGCCTCTTCCTTATGTTAAGCATAAGCTTCCTCCTTGTTTGCATCCTCTCCAATACCTCATTGTTGCTCACATGCTCGTTCCATGTTATCCTCAGCATCCTTCTGTAGAAACACATCTCCGCCGTCTCGAGTCTCTTCTTCATCCTTGAGGATACCGTCCAACATATAGCTACCGTGTAGGAGGACAGATGTCACGTAGCAGCTCAGTACTCTGTACCATATTTAATAAAAATAAAATCTTTTCGGCATTAGATAAGCGTTACTGTTGATATACTGTTAAAACTGAATCAGTCGTCTGGTTACGTTTTATGAACTATTTTCAGCCGTTTGTCTATTGTTTAGCCTGTGTCGTATCATAGGAAGATGATAATCAAGAAAAAATCAAAACATTTCAATCCTCTTGTGTGGATGTCGGTTGAACAGCTTTTCTAATCTGTGTTATCAGGGCCGTTGTGTACTACCCCTTGAACTGAATATTAAAGGAGGAAAAATTTTCGCGAATTTTGACGTCATTCTGGAATCTTTTTTTTTTATCCAAATCCGTGAATTTGTTTTGCCCATGTCTTGAAAAAACACTATTCACTATTTTTTATCCATATTATTCAACTTTTTAACACGAAACATCTCAGGTTGATGTTAAAAATTGTCGTAAAACAAAGTTGGCTTATTTAATGATCTATTATGACATATTCCCAATTTGTATTGAGATACATTGTATTAATGTTCGGTTTTTCTAGTTGAAACAGAAAACTGTGATAGATTAATTAAAACATTATAATGAATGTATTACCAGATATATCTAGTTGGCGATACTGTTGATATACTGTTAAAACTGAATCAAGCGTCTGGTCGCGTTTTACGAACTATTTTCAACCGTTTGTCTATTGTTTAGCCTGTGTCGTATCCTAAGAAGATGATAATCAAGAAAAAATCAAAACATTATAATGTATTACCAGATATATCTAGTTAGCACCTTTCCCCAAAAATTCGAAAATATGTCTGAAAACGGAAATGCTGAAAAGAAACATGAAATAGCTAGACATCCGGTTCATTTCTGTTCTTTTATTTCATGAAAAATTAAATATTTTAGGGAAATATATGTACGGCATCGGAATTTTAATGAATAATATAGTAAACAATTTATTTCATAAACAATTTACATAGGAATGGCTATACCTATTCTTTTTTTTTATGTAGCGTGTCCCCTCAGGACGTGGGCGATCATTGCTCTCCACAATTTCCTGTTTTTTTTTACTCTAAATAATTTTTTTCTTTTTCTTATTTCATCTAAACCCTGTTCCGCCATCCATCTACTCAAGTTCACTATGTATGTTATCCGCTGTTTTTTATCTGTCCATCTTGCCTTCATTATGCCTTGTAAGTATCAGATTTTTCAAGCCCTCTTTCCTCGTTATGTGCTCTACAGCCCCTTCCTGATGTTAGGTACAAGTTTCCTTTTTGTTTCCACTTTCGTTAAAACTTCGTCGTCGCCCACACGTATGCCCAGCATCCTTGTGTAGAGCCACATTTCTGTTGCGTCCGGTCCGCTTCTTCATCTTTGAGGTGAGTGTGCAGAATGCACTGCCATATAGAAGGACAGATATCACGTAACAGTTCAGTAATCTTTTCTTTGTTTCTAACGAAGTTTTTATTCTGTTTTGTTTCGTAATACTTTGCTTAGCTTTTGTAAGGCATCTTTCGTTATCCAAATGCGCCTTCAGAATTCAGTGTCGCACTTTCCGTCCTCTTCTAGAACACGTCCCTGATAATTGTACTTGATAATAGTACTTGATAATAGTACTTGATAATAGTACTTGATAATTGTACTTGATAATAGTACTTGATAATAGTACTTGATAATTGTACTTGATAATAGTACTTGATAATAGTACTTGATAATAGTACTTGATAATTGTACTTGATAATAGTACTTGATAATAGTACTTGATAATAGTACTTGATAATTGTACTTGATAATAGTACTTGATAATAGTACTTGATAAAGTACTTGATAATTGTACTTGATAATTGTACTTGATAATAGTACTTGATAATTGTACTTGATAATAGTACTTGATAATAGTACTTGATAATAGTACTTGTTTGATTTTAGTATCTTCGATTTGTAATTTGCGTTTTGGGCTCATCCATTTGCCAACAACCATGCATTCTGTCTCCCTCAGTTGATGTTTAATCCTTTCTTCTCGCTTTCCTTCACCACCTTCTGTGGGAGTTTTTGTAGTTTTCTTTCCGTGTCTGCTATCAACACTGTGTCAACTCAAGGATGTAATTTATTCACCGTTTTTAACTTCAGAAACACTGTGTCGTATCATACACAACTCGTATTATACACAATACAATACGATGTTTTCTAGAAGGAGACCTGTTGACTTATTCTGTATGTAAGACTTATATACAATTTTAGAATCTAATGTTTCAGGGGAAAAAAGAAACGATAAACGAAGATTTATGATTTATTTTGAAAACTAATGGCAGCAATGATTTTAGACAAATGATAGTGATTAGCTCAATAGCATTGTCATAGATTGAAGCCAAAAAGATAAATTTACGTTTCTGTTTAGTTCTCAACAAATGGGTTTGGGCCTCATTTCCCGCCTTCTATTGCACCGTGAATGAGCACAGTATTATTTTTTTAAGCATTTCACCCCAAGCAAGGCGGGATGCCACTAGCACGCAAGGGGTTGCAGAGAGTGGGAGCAAGAGTAAAGAGGCGTGATAGAGGAAAGGATGAAGAGAAGGACGAGGAATAGATCAAGGCATCTGGAGATGTCGATTGACATTACATTTGAATAGTTGGAGATTATAGCTATCAGGGAAGCAAGTAAGAGGAAGGGAACTTCACAGACGGGAGGTGGCAAGACATGAAGCTATTGGAATAGAAGAGACGGCTACATTTAACCGTTTCGACAGTGAACGGGTGGGGCTGAGATGCCAGCCTAGTAGCACGTTTAAATTCATGCAGTCTGGGAACTAGCGAAAGTGGCTCGTGGGAACAGTTACCGTGAAAGTATTTGTAGAAAAGACAGAGACGACGGCACGTCTGTGAAAGAGCGACTGTAGACGAGATGCCAGATCAGGGCCAATTACATTGCATATCCGTCTCTGGATTTTGTCGAGGACCTTAAGACGAACAAGAGAACGTATTTACGAACACAAACTTGGTCTTACAAACGCCAGGAATTTAACCTGTTTGTAATTTAGGGAACTACTAGATATTCATACGGGTTTCACTTACCCCTCGGGCCCGCTACTCTACATCACAATTTTCATAAGACAGTATCCATATAAAATACAAATTTTATTCTAAGCTAATTATGTACAGGATAGGAAGCACGGTGGAGTAATCGATAGCGGCTTAGATTGAACCTAAGCGGGTATTACGCATGGCACATAACTGAATTATGTACCATAATGCATCATATGCAATATAGGTGAGCAGTTGAACTAGAAAAATTTAAAATAAACACAATGTATCTGGTGGAGTAATGGATAGCGGCTTGGATTGAGAAATCAGAGAGCCGAGTTTCAATTCCAGTCGAATCCATTACATTCACTTACGTGCTAATACCCTTGGAAATGGTATGAATCCTCTTCTTAACTACTCAGCTATGGGCAATTAGCAAGACAGCCTTGGATGGCAACTGGTCTACCGCAGAAAGAAATGGCAACCTGCATTTGGAAAAAATCTGCCCCGTCACTAAGCGTGTATCACACATGACTCATAATAGATTATTCCATCATAGATAATTCAACAATGTTTTGCTGCAATTTTGAACATCAACGTGAGTTGTTTTTGTTTTTTTTAATTAAAGTATTTTAACACATTCATTATTGTGGATAAAAAATAGTGAATTTTATATATTTCTTTCGAGACTTAAGTATGAACAAACCAAATTCACGGATTTGGACGAGAAAAAAAAACCCAGAATGACGTCAAAATTCGGGAAAATGTTTCCTCCTTTAATAGTCAGTTAGTTTAATTTGTAATGTATATAAATGTAGATAGAAGATAATACATGTTGATAAGATAACGAGCATCACAAAGCACTGCCAGGGGCCCCCAATTAGGCTCACCCCGACTCCAGTCGGGGTGGGGGTTCAGGTGTAGTACGCACAGACCCAGCTTCCACCAACCGATACTTTTGACGGAGAGGAATCTAAATCCGCTTGTACAAACAGTAAATGCAATGGGTATCAGCCTCAAGCCGAAGGGACAGTGTTAGGAGAAAAGAGAGAAGCAAGAGAAAGAGATAAATAACTGGTAGGTAAATGATTGACTTGACCAGGTTTGATCTAAATGTGAGGTCGGGCAAAAAAATAAGTGTGGGAAAAGATATGAAATAAAAAAAAATAAATTACTTCTTTATTTTTTTTATTACACCTCATTCGAGTACATTTTTTTTCTATGTCGATCCGAACTATAGCTTGTACACGTATCGTTATCCCAATTTGAAAGAAAAAAAAATCTTTCCCTCCCTTTGGTGGTCTTTATTTATTTTTTTCCAGCATTTAACAAATGTAAATATTGCCTGGTCTGTCGTTTGCGATATGCTGAATAGATATGCGGGGGTACCAATTAGACGGCTTTGTGAATCAGTTAGTTATACCTGAGTTGAAACATTGTCGATATTAATGCCACCTTCTTCACCTTGGTCGTCTGCTTAGCATGCGAAAACTGCTTTAATGCCTAGTTTAAATACTGTGTTTCCAGTCGAGCGGTTTTTGTCTTCTGAAGCACAAATCAGGGTTCATAGTTCAGAAGAATAGAGGGCATATTCAAGTTTTTTTTTTCTTTTTTTTTTTCTTTATTTTGGTCTGAATAATAAATATGCGGCTTTTTCGTGAAAGAAAAAAAAAAACTCTAGCGAATAATCCAAAAGGGTCTTTAAGTTGAAAAGCGCAAGTTTGCTTAGGTTATTCTGGCTATAATTAAGTCAGCAGAGATCATGACCGTGTCCAGCTTAGTGGAAAAACGACATTACTTGTCCATGCAATAGTTATAATTTACTACTTGATTGCATTTGTAATGCCTTCAGATTTATATCAAAAGATTTTCCCCATAAGAAATTCCATCACACCAAGATTTAGAAAATACTAAAATGTTTACTATATTTTTTGTTTGTTTAGTTTAGGGTTCATATCATTTAAAAATGCCGCCCCTGTCAACGTTGACAATAGATATAACAGCTTTTTTTACGGTGACTATTGGCTGGTCATGTAAGGTAGCTATACTTTTAAAAGACCTTGTGTCACATCTCATTCTCGTGGGGGAATGAGTAAACACCGTGTAAGGTAGCTATGGGGGAGTGGTTTACGTAAGTGCTGATATCGGTAGTCTGTTTTTTATCAGCCATCGTCGCTACAACGGTTTCGCAAGCGGACATTTGCCAGTTTGGGAAGATATCCCAAATGATATGTGCTATAGCTAATCTGGAAATAGACTGTTTCAGGATTTCAAAACTGTTGCAACGATGTGCGTTTCCGGTTCCTTCGAAACTCTACTTTAGCGCTCTATATTTCTAACGTCTCCGCCAAAACCTTTGAACATTTATTTACTATTGTGTTTTTATTTCTTTTTCAACAGGAGTAGATGGGTTCGCCTATCGTACGGTTCAACCTCGAAGGGGAATATAGATATTCAGAAATATGATGGAAAGGGTACCTGAGCTAGAAATGATGGAATGGGTACCTAAGCTAGATATGATGGAAAGGGTACCTGAGCTAGATATGATGGAAAGGGTACCTGAGCTAGATATGATGGAAAGTGTACTTTAGCTAGATATTGATGGAAAGGGTACCTGAGGTAGATATGATGGAAAGGGCACCTGAGCTAGATATAATGGAAAGGGTACCAGAGCTAGATATGATGGAAAGGGTACCTCACTTAGATATGATGGAAAGGGTACCTGACAGATATGATGAAAAGGGTACCTGAGCTAGATATGATGGAAAGGGTACCTGACAGATATGATGAAAAGGGTACCTGACTTAGATATGTTGGAAAGGGGACCTGAGCTAGATATGGTGGAAAGGGTACCTGAGCTAGATATGATGAAAAGTGTACCTGAGGAGGATATGATGGAAAGGTTACCCGAGCTAGATATGATAGAAAGGGTACCTGAGCTAGATATGATGGAAAGGTTACCTGAGCTATAAAAAGAAGACAAACAATGGGCTTGACTATCCTGAACGTAGAGATTGATTTACAAGTAGCGATAATTGTTTGCGGTAGATATAAGTGGACAAAGCGACTTCAATTAAATCATATTGATGAATTCAGTACCTCAGAAACAAGAAAGATTTAAGATTTTGATAAAAGCAAGGTTGACATAAAAATTGACAAAATGGCAGAGCATTTCTGAAATAGCACGGCTTTTGAGTCCTCAAATTCCGTGTGGTAAGTATTTACCTGTCTGAAGAGGGACAAATCATCAACAGACGAGAAAGCATTGCAAAATCTTATCAATATCCGACGAGTCTCGCTTTCTTCTCCAAAAAACGGAAGAGTAAATGTACGCCATTATTCTGAAAAACAATGTCACAGTATAATAAAGAACACGCTAATGGATACAGTGTGATGGTTTTGATCTACGTTCTGCTGGGAAACACTGTATCTATCTTATGTTTGCCTATAGTCCGGTTCACAGTCCTACCAGGTTTTTTGAACTGGAGTAGAGGTTTATCACTTGTTTCTTGTTTAACTGGGTTTCCGGTTCCTTCTAAACTCTACTTCAGATCTATACTTCTAACGACTCCGCCTAAAACTCTGAACATTTATTTACTATTGAATTACTTTTTCTTTTCTCAACAGGAGTAGATAGGTTTACTTATTGTACGGGTCACTCTCCACCAAGTGCTTTTGAAGAGGAGTAGAGGTTTATCGGTTGTTTCCTGTTTAGGATTGGATTATCGCTTCCTTCTAAAGTCGTTTTCTTATGTAACCCTCTACGTTGAGTGGCTCTTGGGCTTTATTATACAGGATGAATAACATTGTGAAAGAAAACAACTTTTTTCTAACCTCAAGTATCTGTTGTCCTAAGTTTGTCCCAACTCCAAGTATTTGTTGTCCTAAGTTTGTCCCAACTCCAAGTATTTGTTGTCCTAAGTTTGTCCTAACTTCAAGTGTTATTCTAAGTTTCTCATATCTACAAGTATTTGTTGTCCCAAGTTTGTCCTAACTCCAATTAATTATTCTCCTAAGTTTGTTCCAACTCTGAGTATTTGTTGTCCTAAGTTTATCCTAACTTCAATTATTTGTTATTCTAAGTTTCTCCTATTTCCAAGTATTTGTTGTCCTAAGTTTGTCCTAAGTCCAAGTATTTGTTGTCCCAAATTTGTCCTAATTCCAATTAATTATTGTTTTAAGTTTGTTCCAATTCCGAGTATTTGTTGTCCTAAGTTTGTCCTAAGTCCAAGTATCTGTTGTCGTTTGTAGTTAATTAAAACTTCATTTATTTTTATATGATCAGTTCTTGTTTTTTCTGCCTCTTTTTGTTATGAAAGTCAATGGAATCTTGTTGAAATGAATGTTGTAAGTGATGGATATGTTTAACTTGATGCATAAAAAAAATGAAGCGAAATTTTAGAGTAAAATTCAGTCAAATTAATATACGTCATATTTTGCCCTTTTTTTCTCTGGTCCCCGAACTTCGAAAAACGCTAACAAAAAAAAAAAAAAACAGGACAAAAATTGTCCCCTTTTTAGTTTAAGTTCCCAAATATCAGAACAACTTACATCTACAAAATATAGGAAAATTGTTCTCGAAAAGATACGTCAAACATACCCAGTTCCTTTCATGCATTAAATTTATCATTACTTGCTTTTCGGACACGCCAGGTATTAAATATTCGTTTTCATCATGACTTAACTGGTATTCGTCAGAAAATCATGACCTAGACCTCTATTTTTATACTTTTAGAGAGTGCCGTAAGCTCTTTTCGAGAATTCTCTTCCCTTCAGACTAAGATTTCTAGAAGTAGGCACTATTTTTTTTTAAATTAGAAACGTGAAAGGTTCGTTTTAATCTTCCTCTTAGGTAGAAATAACATTAGTACTGTTGCATAATTGAGTTTAAATTAATTCGAAGGGCTCAAAGCCCACAAATGTCTGCTTCACTATGTTGTGCTAATTCCCTCTGTGACGTGCCAAAAAGACAGATTTCGGACAAGATATCCGATGTGAGGACAGGGCACAGAAAGAAGTGGGTTTATGTCTTTTCACAAAACCTTTTGCTCAAACATTCGTGAGAGATATAGTCGCTTAATTTCTTGGTTAGTCAAATCTCCATTTCTTTTTAAATATATTTTCGCATCTTCATCTGCCTCTATCTGTTCTATTCTCTCTTTCCCTCTTTCTCTCTCTCTCTATCTCTCTCTCTCTCTCTCTCTGTATCTCTCTCTCTCTCTCTGTATATATATATATATATATATATATATATATATATATATATATATATATATAGTGACTATTACGGTTAATAATGCAATACTCTTCGGTAAAGCGAATCGAATTCTCTCAGTCACTGTGTGTTTATCTAAAAATAAATATGCTTAAATTCATCTTCATCCCTGCTGTGCGCCAACGGATTAGGAGTAGAATCTCCGACTGACACCAATTCAGTCGGGTTTCGATCCTAGCTAGAAACAACCGGACGTCTAGCCACACTGCTGAGCTGTGCTACAGTGAAACAGTCTGTCTGTAAATGACTATATATATATATATATATATATATATATATATGAAGAAATATAGTCTTAAAGTGTGCTATATTTATGGGATAAAATGCTCAATATCAGAGATAGAGCGTGTGTAAATATAAAAGTGAACATAGAAGTCAACACTTAGAGGCGACAGTCTGTTTCATGCTAGTGCAATCGTCAGGCCCGATGATTGCATCTAGCATGAAACAGACTGTCGCCTCTAAGCGTTGACTTCTATGTTCACTTTTTTATTTATATATATATATATATATATATATATATATATATATATATATATATATATATATATATATATATATATATATATATATATATATATATATATGAATTAGTACGGGAAATTTTAGCGACTTCTTGCGGTGAAAAACACATTGATTAGGACAT
>OZ038512.1:30148797-30168797 GCA_964036315.1 Acanthosepion esculentum
GAAAGAAAGAAAAAAAGAAAAAAGAAAGAAAGAATAAAAAAGAAAGAAAGAAAGAAAAATGAGTGTAAAAAGGAAATTATAAGAAAGAATGTCAAGCGAAAAGTGTACAAAAGAAAGAAGGTGTGAAGTAAAAGAGAAATAAATTGTTAGAAAAAAAGAAAGAGTGAAAAAGAGAAGAAAAATGTTAGAAAGAAGGAAAAATAAGTGCAAAAAAGAAAGCGTAAGAAAGAAAAAGAAGAAAAAGAAAAAGAGTGTACAAAAGGAAGAAGTGTGAGAAAAAAAAGAGTGATAAATTGTGAGAAAAAAAGAAGGAATAAAAAATGAGGGAAAAGAGAAGAAAAACGTGAGAAAGAATAAAAAAAAAGAAAAACAATTGAAAAAAAAGAAAGTGTGAGAATAAAAAGAAGCTGGGAGAAGGAATATAAAGCATAATAAAACGTGGGAATAAGAAAGAAAGAGTGCAAGAACACGTGAGAAAAAGGAAAGAAAAATGTTTTAAAGAAAGAAAGAAAATATGTGAAAAAGATATGAGTAAAAGAAATACTTTGAGAAAGAAAATAAGAGAAATACAGAAAGAAAAACTGACAAGAATGAAAACAAAAAGATTGAAAAAAATCAAACAAAAAACAAAAGAAACCAACAAAGAAATTGTAAAAAAAAATAATAATAATAATTAAGTAAAAACGAAAGAGAGGGAACAATATTTGAGAAGTGTCGTTTCAAAGTGGAATTTCGTGGAAAAAAAAGTAAAAGTAAAAATCACGGAAGAAAAGGCAATATTTCAAGAAAGAACACAAGGAGAACGATTTAGAAAGGAAGAACATAAATCAAAAAAAAAAAAAAAAAGCAAGTAAAGAAAAAAATTATCAAAACTTTTAAGAAATATTAAAGAGCCGAGAAAGATTTATGAGATTATATAAGACACAAAGAAAATGCATTTAAGAAATAAAGGTAAAAGAAAACAAAAATTTATAAAATTATAAAAATATTGAGAAGCATCATGTAAAAGTGGAGAATAGCCGAGGGCGGATGAGAGAAAGAAATTAAAATTTTTAAAAATAATATAAAAAATGTTTAAGAAAGAAAAAAGTAAAATTAACAATATGGGATCCAGTGAGAAAGAAAGAAAGAAGAAAGAAAGAAAGGAAAGAAACAAACAAACAAACAAAGGAAGAAAGAAAGAAAGAAAGAAAGAAAGAAAGTATAACAACATATTTTTCTATAACATGAGAAAAAATTTGAGAAAATGTATGGAAGAATTAAATCAAAAAAGAAGAAAAGAAAATTCAAGGAATACGTAACTGCCTACGGTCAAATCACGTTGAAAATGTCGGTTTTCGTTCGATCACCGGAATTAAATGGCGTCAAGCCCTGTCGCTTACTTAGACTTTGGGAAATCTTGGGAATATCGGGTACTGTAAACAAAATCCTACAATCCGAAATATGTTTCCGCTTTAAATAATCCACAAAGGGTTGATAAGCCGCAAATAATAATAATAATCATAATAATAATCATAATAATAATATTAATAATAATAATATTAATAATAATAATAATAATATTAATAATCAAGCAAAAGAATAAACAAAGAGTGAAAGAGAGAAGGAGAAAGGAAGAAAAGAAAAATGAAAAAAGAATGGAGAGTTCGCCCTTAAAAAATTGAGTATATAAGGAATAAAATAAATTTTAAAAATTAAATATCGATGCGAATGAATGAAAGAAGGAAGGAAGGAAGGATTGAAAGAAGGAAGGAAGGAAGGAAAACAAGAAAAAAGAATGACGAGTACAAGAATGAAAAACATTGAGTATATAAAGAATAAAATAAAATTTTTAAAAGTATATCGATGATAATGAAGGAAGGACGGAAGGAAGAAAAACAATTTAAGAATGGCGATTAAAAGAATGAAAAAACATTGAGCATATAAAGAACAATATAATTTTTTTTAAATAAATATCGGCGATAAGGAAGGAAAAAATAAAAATAAATAAATGGAGAATTAAAAAATGAGCATATAAGAAATAAAATAAATTAAAAATAATATATATCGGTTTGAAAGAAAGAAAGAAAGAAAGAAAGAAAGAAAGAAAGAAAGAAAGAAAGAAAGAAAAAGAATGGGGGGGTAAAAGAATGAAAAAAATTGAGTATATAAGGAATAAGATAAATTTTTAAAATATGTGAGAAAGAAAGAAAAAAGAGAAAGAAAAAAGAAAGAAGTAAATCGCAAGCAGTTCGTAAGTGAAATAAAACAGTTAAAAATAATGTCTGAAAAAAAGAAAGAAAAGACGAAGTATTTAAAAAAAAAAATGAAAAAATAAAGAAATACTGACGAATAGAAAAAAGGTAAAAAGGATATAAACATTTTTCTTTCTTTTCTTTTGCGATTGTTTGGCCAGGTTTTCAATGCGACTGCCTCTAATTGCTATATCAACGGCGGGGCTTTTGATTCTGCAGCGACACGCAGTCAGCCATCTTTTTTAAAAAAAAATAAAATAAAGGAACACAGATGCGCGTGCGTGTTCCCACACACTCAAATTTCGCGACTGGGGGACGCACACGCGAAAGCGGCACGAAAATGTAGACGTGTTCACACGCCTACTCGGGCACACAGGTACTCGTATACAAATAGAGGGCCAAATTTTTACCCAACGTATCTGTGCCTCCCGTAGCGCATTGATCTACAAGCTAACATCATAGGCCATTTTGCTAGAGAGCTTAATGCAAATATTCTCATAATGATCATGCTTGCATTATAGTAAATCAGTTGCTAGGTCTGCAGCTAAGAAAGTTGGTTCTTCATATAGTGCTAGACAATTTTTCCCGCCAGAATCTATCTTCTACATTTATAAGTCTACCATTTGTCCAATCGTTTGCATATTGCTGTCATATCTGGTCTGGTGCTTCTGTTATATATTTAGAGATTCTTGATAAAATCCAGAAGAAGTATCTGCAATATTATTGGATCTGACCTGGCACATCGGCTTCAGCCATTTTCCTATCGTGACGTAGGTTCCTCGTTCCTTTTCTAGAAATATTTTCATGATAATTGTTCTGATAAACTTTCCTCTATGGTACCTAGACTTTATGAAATTAAGCGGAATACTAGATTGGCGGCAAATTTTCATCATTTTACAGTTGAAATGGCTAGATATAACCGTAAGTTCTATGTTAACAGTTTCTTCTTTCGCACTTCACGCTTGTGGAACTTTCTCCCGGCTTCTTGCTTTCCAGTCAAATTTGATCTTCG
This sequence comes from Acanthosepion esculentum, assembly GCA_964036315.1. Taxonomy (NCBI): domain Eukaryota; kingdom Metazoa; phylum Mollusca; class Cephalopoda; order Sepiida; family Sepiidae; genus Acanthosepion; species Acanthosepion esculentum. The sequence continues at coordinate 30,152,044 of OZ038512.1, forward strand.
GAAATTTAAATTCACTGTCAATGGTTATGTTCTTCCTTCTTAATTCCTGTTCTTTCATTGACTCTCTTTCAAAATGCGTCTTTCTTATATTCTCTCACGCTTAGTAACCCATTGCATCTTAGTGGCTTTATTGCCTTGATTGGGGCGAAATGATTGAAAAAAGAAGAAAAGGAGTTGTCAGTGGTCAGGAATTAGAATAAGAGTTACTGACAAAACTATGCTATATCTTTCAGTTCACATTGCTTCCGTGAAGATTTTTAATAAAACGTTGAAACTCTATATATAAAACAGGGGATGTCTGTTTGTCTGTCTGTGTGATACCTTTTCACTCGAGATCCATCCGATTTTGATCAAACTTGGCACATACATTGTACAATGTTCTTAGCGTAAAAATCGATAATTTTAAAACAAATCAATAATCGATAAAGCCGATCAGTTATTTAACTTGATAATTAAGTCCACCCATACAGTGAAAACCCGCGTAAATAGCGAAAAATTATTTTTAATGGTTTCTTTCTTATTTTTATTGATCTTTCAGCCAATTTTCATCAAACTTAACAATTGCTTCATAAATGTATCCTCTTTTACACTCCTGGTAGCATAACGACAAACTGAATTTCAAAAACTCCAAAATAATTGTTGTCTGAAGTGGGTCTTCATGTTGCCTGTTTTACCCCTTCATGTCCTTAATACAGCCTACTTCTGTTATATCAGTAACTGTATTAATTCAAAATCTTTTTTTTAATGAAAGTACTTTAAAGTAATTGAAGAAGATAGACTCTGTTACATCTAAACATGACGCTGTTTTTGCTCCATTCAAAATTGAACGGTGGGTATTATGCTAGTATATTGCATTGTTTAAACAGACTTGCCCACCCGTAAAAAAAAAAAGTGAAAAATTACTACATCTTTTTCAAGACACGACATTTGTCAAAATCGAAAAACATTGATTTCATATTGATTTAGATGTGTTGTCTCGTTCATAATATCTGTCGTGTCAAATCGAACCCTGTTTGTGCCGACAGCAGTTGAAACACCAGTTCCCGTACAGTCATCGAGTTTAAGCAACGTTGAGTGTAGTCAGTACCTATATAGTGATTTTCCAAGCGTAGCTTAGATGTGGCACAAGGCCGAAAGTAAGGGGCACCCAGTGAGCATCGAACTCACTACTCAGTCGTAATCGTTCTAGCGAGACAAGCTTGCTAACCATTACACCAACCCTAGGTGCCCAATCAGTACCTATATAGGTGACCGCTTGGGAATATCAGGTGCTGTAAGCGTGGATGTGAGGGTGGTGTAATGGATAATGGCTCGGGATTGTTAATCTGAGCGCCGAGTTCCAATTCGCGTTGGTTTTGTTATATTCACTTACGTGTAAATATTCTTGGGAAAAGTATGAATACACATCTTCTTCCCCTTAGTAAGAATTGTATATTTTTTTTTATCACCCCCGAAATTCTTACAAAGCTTTAAGAAACCTACAAAGGTTGATAAACCGTAAAAAAAAATCAATTAATCAAGTATCGTCGTGCCTTGAAATTGTTCCGATAGCTGTAAAAAGTCAGGGGTCGATTTTACACTGTATCGATACTATGAAGAGAGGACTTCTGTGGGGGGGGACTTCTGAAAATGATAAATAATCAATACTTTTTTTCGATTCTAGCAAGTGTCGCTGTTTAAGAAAGATCTAAAGAAAGCTAATCTACAAACAATTATTTATCACTATTTTTTCCGAGTCGATCAGTTTAATTAAATAATGCCTGAATCCGTATTTTGTTGACGAATCAGAATTAATTTCATGTCGATGTTTAAGGATTTTGTGCAGTTTTGTTAAAATTGCGCTGTTTTCTTTTACAGGATCCCTGGGTACGGCTGGTCGCCGTTGTAACAAGACATCTCTCGGGACAGATGGTTGTGATATCATGTGCTGCGGTCGAGGTTACGATACGGAAACAGTAAAACAGACACGCAAATGTCAGTGCAAATTCCATTGGTGCTGTCAAGTGAAATGCAAAGAATGTGTCGAATATGTCGATGTGCACACATGTAAGGGACCCAGCCCATCAGAGAAGAAATGAGCAGTAGATCCCAGAACGGATAAATAAAAAAAAAGAAAAGAAAAGAAAAAAAGGAAAAGAAACGTGACCCAGGATGATGAGAACCAAAACGAGGCCAGATAGAAAACTACGGAGGCACATACGTTCCACATTCATTTTTTTTTTTTTAATCAATAAAATATGAACATTAATTACTTATTTAAGCAAAAATAAATTAAAATAATCAAGAATATAAATGAAGCAAAATCATTTAAAACAACAACAGGAAAAAATCCAATTAGGAAGTAAGATTGTCTGAACTTAGAAAATTCGTGAATGGATTCAATATTTAATGAAATAAAAAATTAAATAAATTAATCAAGTAAATAAATAAATAAGAGAACACAACATTAAACTTTAACATTAAATTTAATAGAAAAATCACAAAAGGAAAGATTTTTATGGTTAAAACACCAACTTTCTGTGCATGAGAACAGTTTGGACCTTTTCAGGTATGTCCCTGATGTCACTAATTTATGTGCTGCCGACAGAGACGAAACAGTTGTAAAAGTAAATAGCGCATATTTTTAAACGAAAGCAGGTTTTTCGTTTTTTTTTTTCGTTTTTTTTTTTGTATACTTTTATGTGTTTTTTCTCTCTCAATTTATATGCATTGCCAATGCTCTTGTTTTAAATTATATTGTTTTTTCTTTTGTAATAAGAAAATCAAAAAAATGATTTCAATAAATAGTTCTATTACAAGTACAAAACAGAAAAAAGAAAACAAAAAAAGAAAAAACATTTGAAAAAAAATTACTTTCGTTTTTTTTTAAAACAAAAGCGGAAGTAGACAACTTTTTCCAAAATGGCGTCGTAGAAAATAATTGCAAAATGCCGTCGTGCGTGACGTCAGCGACATCCCAGAAGGATTCATACTGTTCACATGTATCCAAATATTCTTGAAATAAAAGTTCTTAATATCGAATTGGAATCAGTACGTTAACTGAACATGGCTACGACAAAATGAATAATAATAATAATAATAATAATATTATCTTTTTTATTTTTTAGTTATTATAAACTTTTCGTTTATTCAAAATGTTTACGTCTTAACAAATTGCAATATATTATTATTATTATTATTATTATTATTATTATTATTATTATTTATCGATTTGTATTCAGAATTTCACTAATTACAATTAAAATTATAGTTTATCTTGACATAAGAATTTTCTTTATAATAATTACTATATTTTCACCTTTTTGTTTTTTGTTTATTTGCTTTTAGAGGTCAAGTCTATATTTAGAAGTTCAATGTGTTTATGGAAACTATACGTCTAAGTTTTAATTTTTACAAGAACCTGATCCCCTCCTTTTTCCACAAAAACATACTTTTCCGACGGGGAAAAGTTACGCAAAAAAAGAAGAAAAAAGAAAGAAAGAAAAAAGAAAGAAAGAGAGAGAGAAAAAAAAGAAGGAAAAAAAACAGATTTTTCTCGTAAATGTAGAAAACGAAAGACGAGAATTTTTGTTTTATTTTATTTGAAAGGACAAACAAACATAAAAACAAACAAATAAATGAACGAACTAACTCCATTGTTTTTAAGTTTGTAAATACTTCGGGTTTGTTGTATTACTTAAGTTAGAAAAACGAAAGGATTAAAAATTAATTTGGTTTTTATTATAGCACTTGTTCAACCGACCTGATCAGCTTTCTTAGGACCCTTTTTCAAAACACAACAAACGATAAAAAAAATATATTCGAAAAAAAAAACAAAACAGTTAAACAAACAAAAATATTTACCGAGAAAATAACAACAACCTTAAAAAAGATGAAAAAAAGAAATGAAAACATAAGAAAGAAGAGAATAAAAAAGAAACTGTCATAATCACTAACAACATTGGACATTTTGAGGAACTGTGAAATTAATGTTTCAATTCAAACGTTTTGTTTGTTTGTTTATTATTATTATTATTATTATTATTATTATTATTATTATTATTATTACTTGCACTTAAAATTTTTTTTAATTTTTTGTCTTATTTATTTTTTCTTTGTACATCAGGCTGTTGATAGTTCACTAACTTTACATTTTACTTACGAAGACTGATATTTAGTCAGCGTATTTGTTTACTAAAAGACAAAAAAAAAACTTATTTGACATCCACGTATTTGCATTTGACGATAAAAATAAATAAATATAACGCTAAGATGTATTCGAAAGACATTCAGTATTGTTTTTTTTTTGCAGGTTTTTATTTGAGTAATTTATTGTTTTTTTTTTCTTCTTCTTCTTCCTCTTCCCCGTCCTCCTCCCCCGACTCTCTTTTATTTTGTAATCGCCGAATTTTCATACTAGTACAACGAACTGACTGTTCTGATTGGAAGTCAGGTACCAGCAAAACTTATCAGTAATGCAACACCCTCTTTAGTATTCCTGATAATCAATTAATATCGTTTATCGAGGGACTAGCACACCAACAAAGTGACGCTAGGGCGATAAATATCGGAAGCTCAATATGACACCCAAAATGATAAGGGTATAGCAAGTACATGCATCACAGCCCAGCATGTGCAATACGGTGACAGGTTTTGATAAATTTGCAGAATCAATTAGAAAATACTAGTTTAGTAACCCAGTCCGGTCAGACGTTTACGATTGAGCCTACACAATACACACTGACAGAACAATCAAAGCCAACCGCCCAGACATTGTTATTGAAGACCACAAACAAAATAAGTGCCTCCTTATTGATATGGCAGTCCCTGCAGACTGCAATGTATCTTTGAAGATATTCGAAAAGCTGTCAAAATACAAGGACCTTGAAATAGAAATCTAAAAAATGTGGCACATGGGAACATCAACAATCCCTGTTGTAGTTGAGAAATATTTTGATATAAATCGCCTTGGTTGTCTCATCTTTCAAACTTTAAAAAAGGAGGAAAAACTCTTAACACCTGGACATAATGCCTCCCCCCACCGGTTAAACCCGCTAATTAACAGAACAGCACAGTACCTCAGGTACAAGGAAACATGTCCAACAGGATATGCTCAGATAAATGAGAAACAAATCTATAGTACTGAACGGGGTATTTACTGCAGCATAATTTAATTCACTACGGCAAAACTTGCACGTGTTATAACATCCAATTAGTTAAAATCATAAGACATTATGTTAGTCTTGCAAATTGATGTGGACAATAGACATTCTATTCTTGAGGTATGGTGTCAACATGACTTCTCACAGCGCAAGAACTTTTCGGAGACTCCTCGTAGAGCAAATAATGGCGATTTTCTGGAGGTCTATAGTCTTGGTCTCAATGCCGATCTTCCCTAAGCACACTTTCAAGTTTCTAAGTGGTGTTCCAAGTGAATTCATTATTACAGGAATTACTTCAGGAGTCATGTTCTATAACTCCCGAATCAGATTCTACTATTTTTCAATCTTTTCAGTTTTTTCAGAAGTTTCTTTCTTTCGATCAGATGCCATTATTATTATTATTATTATTATTATTATTATTATTATTATTATTATTATTATATCCTTTGATATCTGGTGTTTACATATTTCTTTCCAGGTCCCGCCCAGGGACCGAAGGTTAGAAATGGCATCATGACACTTTCCACTGCAAAAAAAATAAATAAATAAATAAAATAAAATAAAAAATAATTACATAGATAAAGCCCTTCGTAAAGTGTGGGCTGTACTTGTCAGAACAATTTTTTGTATCTCTTTGAGGCATGGACTTCCAGGGATCCCTTCAATCAGCCTACTGGAATCTTTTCCAACCAGTCCAAGGGCTCCAACTACAACAGGAATTGTTGATGTTCCCATGTGCCACATTTTTGAGATTTCTATTTCAAGGTCCTTGTATTTTGACAGTTTTTCGAATATCTTCAAAGATACATTGCAGTCTGCAGGGACTGCCATATCAATAGGGTGGCACTTATTTTGTTTGTGGTCTTTAATAACAATGTCTGGGCGGTTGGCTTTGATTGTTCTGTCAGTGTGTATTGTGTAGTCCCATAAAATTGTAACAGGTTATTATTATTATTATTATTATTATTATTATTATTATTATTATTATTATTATGTTCCTGCTGCTGCTGTTGCTGTTGTTGCTGCTGCTGCTGCTAAATAACGTAGTCAATGGAAATTATGTTCTTGAGGCATGGTATCAACAAGGCTCCTCACAGCTCAAGATCTTTTCGAATAATCCTCGCAAAGTAAATGATGGCAGTTTTCTGGAGCTCTACAATCTTCGTCTCAGTTCCAATTCACCCTAAGCGCTTTGTAGGTGGTGTTCCAAGCGCGCCCATTACTACAAGAATTAGATCTACATTCATGTTCCATACCTTCTTCACTTCCCTAGCCACATCCTGATATTTTTCAATCATTTCAGATTCTTTGGCGTCTACTCATGTATCCCATGCAATAAGGCCAATTATTTGACGCTAGCTATTCTTCTACTCTGTGACAATAAGGTCGGGTCTTCACGTTACAATGACATGATTTGTCTGCGCTGAGAAATCCCATAATATCTTGTAACTCATTCAAGTGATCGGTTTATCCGGGCCTTTGTTTGCATTCATTCTGATAGCCTGCCCCTGTGCTGTAAATAGGACTGACCCTGCATCTCTCTTTAAAGCATCTTTTATCCAAAGTCACCTCACACGTTCAGTAATTGTCTCTGTCCGTTGGGAAAAAACTGACCATGAAGCTTCTTTACTTTTAAATTTCCATACAGCTTCTCTTTATGCTGCTTCTTTGCGACAATATTTCATCCCACCAAACCCTCATCCACTCTACGTGCACCTGCTAGAAGAAATTCTGCAGAAATCTTAACATAATTCTCAAGTCACCCAACAGAACATAACACAGCTTCTTCGACTCCCTCTACCGCCGCCCTTTCTTGGAATATGCAGTCTGTCAACATAACTGGTTGGATTCAGAGCCTCACGCATATTAATCGACTTATTATTATTATTATAATAATCATTTGTGTAATGTTTCCTACTTTGTATCCAGTAGAGCCGGGTTCAAACTAAGGAGTGGCCCTGCTTCTCTCTTTAGAAAAGCATCTTTTATCCTTTTAGGCCCTATAGAAAAATTGTCATTTAATTGATAGCACTTTTCTTAGTATATGGGATGTTTCTAGTAGGGCGATCTTCTTCGGAAACTTGTATGTTGATGTTACCTGGGATACTGCTGGTAAAATTGTCCATTTCTTTACTCACAGAGCTCCGATTACTATTCTTACACTCAGTGTTCTTTCCCCACATCCTGTTAATTAATCTCGATCTCTATGTCCTTGTATTTGGACAATTTCTCGATAATTTTCATGGAGGTATTTCGCTCAGATGGTACTGCTATGACAATAAGCATACATTTCCTGAACTTCTTGTCTTTTTATGATAATATCAGGTCTGTTGGCGTTTATGTCCCTGTCAGTTTGAATTGGCATGTCCCAGAGGATAGTTACATCGTTATTTTGGGTAACTGTGTCTGATTGGTGTCCATACCATCTCTCAGTGGTTTCGATTTTGTACTCCTTGCATATCTTCCAGTGCACATACGTCTCTAACTTGTTATGTCTGTGGCTATATTCAGTTTTTGCTAGTTTCGGACAGTTTGAGATATTATAGTCGACAGTTTCATCATATTTTCCGCAGATCCTTCATTCCGTCCTTGGTTATGTGACAGTGATAGGATCTGTTTGCGAATCATATTATTATTATTATTATTATTATTATTATTATTATTATTATTATTATTATTATTTCTACTCAGTGTGTTATCACACCAACAAGAGCTGTAGGATTTCAGTGGAGAACAAAGGACAGCGCGTTTCCCTAAACTCCAGCACCATTCCCAGTATTTTTTGTTGATTTTACTAATACTGTATTCTGAATGGCTTTACTTCCTTATTGTTAGTATTTGTATACTCTGAATTTTAATACCTGTAGTATGAAGTAGCTTTCACTAGAGATCAAGTGACAGCAAGTCAACGTGTCAAGGAAACTCCCCATTCCTCATACTGTTTGCGATAACAACGTTTCCACTCAATTGCTTTATGCAGAACCGAAAAAAAAGAAGCTGAATCTAAATTTAGTCATTTATCAGAAATATCAAGTTTTTAATATAAATAGAATAATTTGCCAAGAAAAAAAAAAAAAAAAAGAAAAAAATGGAAAAAAATCGGTGCAGTCAAAGTTTAATTAAGACAATGGAGTTTGAAATGTGCAAGTTTAGTTATACAAAAAGGCAAACAGGAAGAAGCAAAAGGAACTGAGCTCACCAGTAATGAAATCACAAGGGAACAAAGAGGAGCCTTTCAAAGAATTATCTCTATGTAAATTATCTATAGCGTGGTCTTCACTAAAAATGAAACCAATAGTCAGTTGTACCCAAGAGGTCGCCGAACGGACGTCCCTGAATGTATATTCTAATAATAATATTAATACTAATACAATAATATTAAAATAGCTAGTTGTCAAATACCACTATTCAGAGATTCATGTGTTCTACTGTCACACAACCACCAAGCCTTCCATATATTTAATATTATTGTATTAATATTATTATAATGTATTCTATTTAAGCTTTGTTGACTTTGTCATTGAGCCCTCAGTTTATTTTATATTTTAAGCTTTTAGCTTATATTTTATGATATTTTACACACACACACACACACACACATATATTTTTAGTACTGCTCGATTATTACTCACACTTTTGCCACTGAGACCAAGTGCACACTGCCCGGCTCAGGAATTGAACTGACTATTACTATCTTACCAATTTCGCACCCGTGAAGAAATGGATATAGCGGCTCGGACTGAGGAATCGGAGGGCCGAGTTCGAATTCCAGTCCAATCCATTACATTCACTTACGTGCTAATACCCTTGGGAAAGGTATGAATCCTCTTCTTCTCCCCCACCCATCAGCTATGGATAAATAGCAGAAAGAAATGGCAACCTACTGCGGGAAAAATCTGTCTCATCAGTCATGTATCGAAAGATACATGATTGCCTAAGCGTGTATCACGCATGGCACATAACTGATTGAGGCGATATATATATATATATATATATATATATATATATATATATATGTGTGTGTGTGTGTGTGTGTGTGTGTGTGTGTGTGTGTGTGTGTGTGTGTATGTTAGTGACGGCTCTAGCTCATTAGCGTTACTCGAGCTGAGAACAATTTCGTTTAACAAAAGTTACGTCTTCAGACACTTTCCCACGGTCGTCATGTATGCATTCCTGTACTTCTTTTATAAATATTTTTATGGCAATGGTTTTGATGAACTTTTTCGCGTTTTATTCTCCACCCCACACAAACAAAATATGTACAAATGGGGACTAGTTAGGTCTTCATAGAGACTTTGAGGTATTATGGTGGATGTAGTAAGAATGGTCATTAAGAATGTGTTGTTTTGGTGTAAGGAATACTGTGGTATATTTGGGTCAGTAACTGTGGCTAGCTAGGTTTAATTATAAGATAGAAGACTATCCTTCTCTACCCCCCATTTGGCCTTGTGTCACATTTCTGTATTTTGACAAAATAAATATTACTTTCCTCTGTGGTACCTGGACTTTACAAATTTAAGTGCAGTACTAGATTGGCAGTAAGGTCTCACCATTTTACAGATGAAATGGCTAGATGTAATTGTAAGTTCTATGCTAACAGTTTGTTCTCTCGCACTTCTCGCTTATGAAACTATCTTCTGGCTTCAGAAAGAAACAGAGAGACAGGCAGACAGTCCGTAATATCATTTACCATTTTATGCCTTCAAGGTATTAGTGAAACGTACTGGATAGACAAAGATATTATGTGTATCCAATAGTCGTTTTAGTTCTTTTTTTTTTCATTCTTGTGTTGAATATCTATTTAAGCCCACCACACACACACACAAAAAAAGACTGGGCGGTGCAAATATAGAAATGCAATGTAATTGGTCCTGACCTGGCATCTCGCCTTCAGTCACTTTCCCAACGCAGTATCGTAGATTCTCTGTGAAATTTCGATAAACATTTTCGTGGTAATTGTTCTGAAGAGCTTTCCTCGTTGCTACCTCGACATTATGGATATAGGTGCGCTATTAGATTGGTGGCAAGGTCTCAAAAGTTTACAGTTGACATGGCCAGATGTAATTGTATGTATAGAACATACAATTACATCTGGCCAACAGTTTCTTCAGTTGCACTTCTTCCTTGTGGAACTGTCTTCTTACTTTCCAGTCAAATTTGATCTTCAGAAATTTAAATACAATGTCACTCGTTATCCTTAATTCATGTCCCTTTATTGTTCTCTCGCCTTCATATTGTTTTTTTTTTTTATTTCTTATATCCTCTCACACTCAGTAACCCCTTGCCCCCTAGTCCTAGTGGCATTATCGGGGTGATATGTTAAAAAGAAAGGAAATTATTCATAAAATGCGATATTTAAAAAAAAAAAATTGCATGAATAAAAGTTTGTTTGTTTTGTGGTCTTAGTGACTTTATTGCCTTGCTTGGAGTGAAATGATTAAAAAGCAATTAGTAAAATGAAACTTCTTAAATCCTTTCTATATATCTGAAAAAAAGATATAGTCCCTATTTACATTGTTCGAACTGGTGTCCTCATCATTATTATCATATTCACGGCGTTGCGGTCGTTGCACACTTCGTTCTATGACTGGAATTTCGAACTGAACCCTTTAGTTCGTTCACTGGGGGGGGGGGGAGATTGTTCTAGTTCCACATGCCATGCCTCTTCCGGATGTCTCAGTAATCCGGAATTAGTATTGAACTCACAACTCTTTGGGCCAAGTCACTGGATCCAACAAACGTTTTTATCCACTGAGGCACGTTTCCTCGAGGACATCAGTGCATGAATTTTGGGGACTTAAGAAACTAATGTCTCAGTAACTATGTTTTTACCAGACCTCATATTGCAATTTTGTGGTTATCATTGCTTTTCTCTAGCACTCTGTATTACTGGTTACCATATTGTATTCATTTCTATGCTTGGTCGGCTCAGGAGATGTCTGTGGCCTAGCATATGCGCTGATTCCTTAAGTTTTCCTTTTTTTTTTTCAACACTGATGCCCTCAAGGACATATGGCCCAGTGGATTTAAGCGTTGGTTGGATCCAGTGACTTGACCCAAAAACTTGTAAGTTCAATACCTGGCTACTGCAGTGGTGAACAAAATCATGGAGAGTTGAGTTAAAGGAAGATAACTGAGATATCCCGTGGCAAGTGAGACTAGATCACTCTACCTTGTGGACGAAATAAAAGGTTCAGCTCGAAATCTGAATCACCTGAAGAAGGCCGGAGTGTACAACGACAGAAACGTCGTACATATGACAATAAAGATGACGACAACAGTCCGATATAATGTAAATAATTCTTACTTCCTGTCCTTTTATTTTTCTCTTCTTAATAGTGATTTTTTTTCTCATATTCTCTTACACTCAGTAATCTTAAATAAATAATAATAATAATAAATTAAATTAATAATAATAATAATATTAATAATAATAATAATAATAATAATAATAATAAATTAAATAAATAGTCTTAGTAGGTTTCTTGCTTGAAATGTTTTTTAAATGCAAAAGAAAAGGATTTGTAATCAAACAGTTAAGGATATTTGTACTGTGAAACATTTGTATTTAGCATAGCAAACGTATGTCACTGGGAAAATATCTTTAATTAAAATAAGTAATATCATGATATGTCCAATAATAAAATAAGTAATATTTTTAATAGAATAAATAATGTTTTGAATTATTTAATTAATATAAATTAATAATGATTAAATCTATTTTTTTTAAAATTTGAATAATTTTTGTTTTTGTGATATTTTGTCTGTGACTTCTCGATCAAATAACAGTTAGTACGACTAATTCAAGTTATTATTTAGTTTTGTTGAAAACATCACAAATCTACCATTCGTCAGTGAATTGAATATTGCTGCCATATCTAGTCTGGTGATCCTAAAATATATCTCAAAATTCTCATCAAAATTCAAAGGGTCTGTAATGTAAACGACCCAGAGATGATATCTCGACTTCAGTCATTTTCTCGTCGACGTGGCTTCCCTCTGTCTTTTCTACAAATATTTTCATGGGAATTGTTCTGATGAGCTTTCATCCACTGCATGAATTTAAGATTGGCAAACGGGTCTCACCATTTTACTACTAAGCTACCTAGATGCAACTGTATGTTCTATTCAAATAGTTTCTTTTCTCACACGTCACGTTTGTGGGACTCCCAATTTCTTGCTTCCCTACAAACTTACAAAAATTAAATTCATCACCAGTCGCCATCTTCTGCTCCTTTTCTTGTACTTTCTGCTCGCTTCTCCTCCCTAAAGTCTTCTCATTCTCTGCACTTCTAATGCCTTCTATTGAATTCCGAATTGTTATTTACTAATTAGATTTTGGCCTCTACAAGTCTGGAGTTAGCAGACTCCACCCTGCATAGCAACAAGAACGTCACTTCTCGCTCTTTCTTAAGCTAATACAATACCACAGAACGACCATCTACCTTGAGTGTCTCTTCGGCCTTGTATTGAGTGAACATTCAGTTCTTTCCTTTTCTTATGCTCATACCACATCACCCAGTAACTATCTACCCAGAGTGGCTCTTGGAACTTGTATTGAGCGAACATTCACTTCATTCTCTTTCTTATGCTCATACAACCCCACACAGTAACTATCTACCCTGAGTGGCTCTTGGGCCTTGTATTGAGCGAACATTCACTTCTTTCTCTTTCTTATGCTCATACAACACCACACAGTAGCTATCTACCCTGAGTGGCTCTTGGACCTTGTATTGAGCGAACATTCACTTCTTTCTCTTTCTTATGCTCATACAACCCCACACAGTAACTATCTACCCTGAGTGGCTCTTGGGCCTTGTATTGAGCGAACATTCACTTCTTTCTCTTTCTTGTGCTCATACAACACCACACAGTAGCTATCTACCCTGAGTGGCTCTTGGGCCTTGTATTGAGCGAACATTCATTTCTTTCTCTTTCTTATGCTCATACAACCCCACACAGTAACTATCTACCCTGAGTGGCTCTTAGGCCTTGTATTGAGCCAACATTCACTCCTTTCTCTTTCTTATGCTCATACAACCCCACACAGTAACTATCTACCCTGAGTGGCTCTTGGGCCTTGTATTGAGCGAAAATTCACTTGTTTCTCTTTCTTATGCTCATACAACCCCACACAGTAACTGTCTACCCTGAGTAGCTCTTGGGCCTTGTATTGAGCGAACATTCACTTCTTTCTCTTTCTTATGCTCATACAACACCACACAGTAGCTATCTACCCTGAGTGGCTCTTGGGCCTTGTATTGAGCGAACATTCACTTCTTTCTCTTTCTTATGCTCATACAACACCACACAGTAACTATCTACCCTGAGTGGCTCTTGGGCCTTGTATTTAGCGAACATTCACTTCTTTCTCTTTCTTATGCTCATACAACCCCACACAGTAACTATCTACCCTGAGTGGCTCTTGGGCCTTGTATTGAGCGAACATTCACTTCTTTCTCTTTCTTATGCTCATACAACCGCACACAGTAACTGTCTACCCTGAGTGGCTCTTGGGCCTTGTATTGAGCGAACATTCACTTGCTTCTCTTTCTTATGCTCATACAACCCCACACAGTAACTGTCTACCCTGAGTGGCTCTTGGGCCTTGTATTGAGCGAACATTCACTTCTTTCTCTCTCTTATGCTCATACAACCCCACACAGTAACTATCTACCCTGAGTGGCTCTTGGGCCTTGTATTGAGCGAACTTTCACTTCTTTCTCTTTCTTATGCTCATACAACACCGCACAGTAACCGTCTACCTTGAGTGGCCCTTGGGCCTTGTATTGAGTGAAGATTATTAAAAAACAAAAGAAAAAATTAACTCCATGCTAGCTAGTGGCATTAACGCATTTTAAAAATGGTAAAAAAAAAATGAAATCTATTCATAAAATGCGATATTTTAATTCATTTAAATTATAGTAAAAATAAAAATAAGTAAATAATATCACAGAAGTAAATCGTGTTAAAACAATAATTTATCACGTTGTTATTTGTTATATATATATATATATATATATAATGTTGATAATTTTTGCTGTTTTTTTACATAAGAATGAATAATGCTAAACGTATTTTCCATTTCATATTCATACAAAAACCATCACAGATTGACTAAATACATAAATGAAAACGCGAAACATTCACAACTGTTTAGCAAATAGTGGCTACTATTCTGTCTTTGTGGTACAGTTCGTTCGAACGGGTTGGGTTAAATTAAATACCGTAATTCCCCATGTATAATACGCCTTCATCCATATTACGCACCCTTAAAATTGTGCTGAAAGTGTGAGAAAATGCTTCTACTCACGCATAATACACACCCCTTGTTTGGTAATCAAACCCTATAAATTGTACCACTCCAATTTCATTACGGCCAGCGTTTCCTACTCTTATTTAAAAATGGTTTTAAACAGAATAATATCATTCTAATTTAGTTTTATAATAATTATTATTTTATTTTACATTTTTAAGTATTGTTAGGTACATATGATTGTATTTGTCATCCTTATGGGGTCGCAATCGCCGAATGTTAGTGTCAAATTGTAGTCATTTCGCAACTTAAATCGACCTATGAAACGGCAATTTATTAAAGATTTTTTGTAGCTGTGCATAATATGCACCCCTAATTTTTGCTTATTATTTTTTAGAAAAATATGTGTCTTATACATGGGGAATTACATGGGGAGTTGGCCTCATTTAATTGTATTCATGTAAGTAACATTATCACGAAACGCAACATAATGAGACGAATTTAAATTATGAAGTTGTAACAGAGTTATATACCTTGGAAAATAGTAATTTAAAACCATTAGATTTGAATAGTCCAGGAAAAATTATCTGAACACATATTATGAAAATCTTCAATAGCTTCACCAGGTTGAACTGAATTTGTCTGAGCTAGTCACGAAAATGTTTGTTAATATAACATTGTTATGATTATGTACAGTCAACAATTAAAATTATGAAGTTGAAACAAAATTCCTTGAAAAATTGTGAATTAAAACTAACGTATATACACGAGTATACTGCAAGTCTTTATGATCAGTTTCTATTCCAAATATAGGGGGTCGCATTATACATAGGTAATTTTTTTTAGATTAAAAATCATGCATTTTCGGTGACCAGATTCACTATACACAGGTGATATTTTCTGGAAGGGTTCAAATTTATGCATTTTCTCTGACTCTAACCTACCTGGTAGGCGTACCTTCTCTGCGGTACCTTTGTTTTAACCGTAACGGTATATAGGCAAGCTTCTTTAGGCTGCCTCCCGTAGATTATATTCTTTCTTTCTCTTGCTACATGAGAAGCAGAACGTAATTGTGTGATGCTTAAATCTAGAAATATCTTATATGAATGAAGAATTAATAATGTTTAGCTTTTCCTTTCATCGTGTTGCGTTCACTTTCGTTCGTATGTGTTATGTGCGAGTAATCCTGGCAAAATGTTAACATTGAAAAGGCAATACATCAGCGAAACGAAGTTGAATGCAAATTTGAGATAGAAAAAAACTCTATTAATTCTTCATTTATGTAAGGTATTTGTTGGTTTTAAGTAACATATATAGTGGATGAGGTTTTTCTCTTCATGTAGCGACAAAAGGGTGAGGGCAAACTTAGGCTACGAATTGTCCAATTCACATTAATTTAACATGGATTAAACTACCGTATTTTGTGGTTTGCATCTAAATGCTCTTCAGACGGAATGTGAAACAATTCAAACGTCTGAAAATATTAGAAATATCCGGCTTCTGATCGTTAATATAATTTTTTTTTTAAATCAAATCTAAAGGTAATTCTTAATGCGTGTCCATATTCAAGACAGGTGCCTAATGCTTGTAGATGAACTACAAAGCCCAAATAACCTACCTGAACGCTTAAGTTCTACCAGTCACATTTCTATAACGATTTGGACAGTCCCTAGTATGCTGGGTATCATGTTAATACCACGGTGGAGTAATGGATAGCGGCTCGGAATCGGACAGCCGAGTTCGAATTCCAGTCGAATCCATTACATTCACTTACGTACTAATAACCTTGGGAAATGTATGGATCCTCTTCTTCCCCTCCCAGCTATGGATAAATAGCAGGACAGACCGGTTCTATAGCTTTGGATGGCAACTTGTATACCGCAGAAAGAAATGGCAACCTAATGCGGGAAAAAATCTATCTCGTCACTCATGTATCGAAAGCGTGTAACACGCATGGCACATAACTGACAGACCATCATGTTTAGGCACTACCATCATGTTTTTTTTTGTTTGTTTGTTTTCCAGATATTGGATGTGGGGTTACTCTTATTTTTCTTTTTACTTTTTAATTTTCTTTTTACATTTTTTCTGCTATTATTTATCTATAATAATCACATTCACGATTTGATAAAAATTCTCGTTTTCCTCATTCATCCAGACCCGCTTTCATTGCTGTTATTATTATTATTATTATTATTATTATCATCGTCATCATCTGCTATGGTCACACTATCTACCAAGTCTACGGGAAGACCTAAGGCAGGTAATGATGTGTTGTTATGGCTACATTTTATGATTTGTTTATCCATCTCCTATAACATCACTAGCGTTACATGGACAAAGTTCTTCTTAGTGTG
>OZ038512.1:30173797-30191297 GCA_964036315.1 Acanthosepion esculentum
ACGTCAGAAGTGGATGTTGATGGTTCATCTTCCCCATCAGTAACATATAATTCTTTCCGCCTTGTTACACAGACAAGACTTGAGGTTCTCTGGCAAAGTAACATCTGACATGAACATTCATACGAAGTGGAGGTGTATCATTGAATTTCTTCTTACGGAAAAAAATCCCAATATCATTCATCGACGCATAATTACGGAGACCACATAGTGGATGTGAGCACTTTTAGAACCGGGGTAATGCTTTTCAGCAGTGGCAACATCGATAGACGACAATCAACGTTCCAGGCAACGCTTTCACAGCCGTCAGCATACGAAATGAAGAGCTTCAAGATAAGTTAATCCGCGGGGAATCGGCGCTTTACGACCAATAAAATATGTACAGAGCCGAATACCGCTTTCAATTGGCTGAAACCGATGGCGGAAACTTTTTGACAACGTAAAATTTTCGCTGGCTAGGTTCCATGGGCGCTAGCACAGGAAGAGAAAGACCAACGAATGTCGATTTGTCTGAACCTACCGAACCACAAGCGAGATGGAAGATGGCGTTTTATGGATCGCGTCATCGCCGGTGATGAGACATGGTATGACAGTTACGAGCAGGAATCAAAATAACAATTGCAGGAATGCCAACATGCGCATTTTCGATTAAAGATAAGTTTCAAGATGTAGCCATCAGCAGGTTTAGTGATATTAGTGATGCAGTTTTAGTGACTGTCTTTCTGTAGGTCCGTGGATTTTCTGGAACACGGACAAACTAAATTTTCGCAGTCTGCAGTCTGCAGTCTCATTACCATATCGTTGGTATCCGATTATGCAGGCGATTTCTTAAAAGGCCCCAGAACATTGCCACTCAAATTGGTTTCATTTCCACCATTAGAAGTACCGAACTTTTGAATGTCGTGATAGTTTAATTCACAATAAGCTAATTAATTGTCAATTGTCTTATTACTCAATGACTTTATTTGAATGTTCATTTGAGATATATTTCAGAATAACAATGTTTTCAGAAAATATTTTTAAAAAAAGTTTGACACTCTTCAGTCTTCGCGTATGCAAAAAAAATATAAATGGAGTACAAAAGGACGGCCTTTCCTCGACAACGCTATTATTTTACCTACCTTCATTCTTTGGCAGTGTTTATTGTTTTAAAAAGCGATGATTAGAATTTTAATAAAACCTAAACATATGAAAGTGAATTTGTACCTTTTCTTTGTTCTTGAGAATTGACAACAAAAATAATAAACACTATTTATTCGATTGTTTATTTGCATTATTTATTTATTAGATTGTTTATTTGCACTATTGATTTATTAGATCGTTTATTTACATTATGTGTTTACTTGTTTGTTTACACTATTTGTTTATTAGATTGATTATTTACACTATTTATTTGTTAGATTGATTATTTGCATTATTTGTTTATTGGATTGTTTATTTACACTATTGATTTATTAGATTGCTTGTTGGAATCTTTGGCAAACATCGGCTAATTGCCAATCGATTCGAACTTTATAAAATGTTAAATAATAAGGATTTGCTTATAGCTGTTCAGATATTTTAATAATTTAGTAAATGTTTATAAATTTATGAATAACAATTCTTTTCATATGTATATCTTTATAAATTGATAAATTATAAATATTGCACTGCATTGGTTTTAGTAAAATTGTATTAGTTTTTAGAATGCTGCAAATATAATAAAATTCTTTTTAAATAAACAATCTAATAAATAAAATGTACTTAATATTTTTGTTATAAATTCTCAAGAACAAACAATGTATAAATTCACTTTCAACGTGATTCGATTTTATTACAATTTTGATCGTCGTTTTTTCAAACAATAATTGTTCTGGAGGAGTAAAGGTAGATGAAATAATAGCGTTGTCAAGAGAAAACCGCCCTTTTGACACTGCATTTTTTATGGTCACGAAGATCTAAGATTGCCAGAAGCTTTACGTCACGACGTATATTTACGGATTTGAATTTTTTTTGTGTGTGGATGTGTCTTTAAGATACTTAGTGGAGCGATACGTGAAGTCAACCAATTTTCCCGAGTCTTCAGTGATGGATGGTATGTAAAAGTTCTATTTGAGGTCAGGGATGAGTTTAAGGACAAATAGTTTCTCAAAGCACGGACCCTCCCCGAGGGGACCTCCATTCATCGTAACTGACGGTAGTTCGGGATCCGACCGGAGATGATGGAGTGTAACTAGTTTGCTTTTCGTGTGCGATCATCCAGTTTTTTCCCCACTGGTGTTCGAGATACACCTGGGGAAGGACAGAGGGCACGACGATCGAAACGCTGTGATAACAACAACAAAAATGAGGACAATAGTCGGAATATAAATAGGGTATATAATGCATTTATTTATTCTTTCAAGGGAATTAAATGTATTTTTTTATTTGCCCTATTTACATTGTTCGGAATGTTGTCCTCATTTTAGTGCCATATTTACGTAATTTTGGCCGTTGTAAGCTTCGGCTTTCTTCGTGTGTTATTTGTTGAAACTTCGAATGGAAGTCTTTATTTATATCACCTGAAGAAAGCCGTAGTATACAATGGCCGAAACGTTATGAATGTGAAGGAAAAAGACAAAAGTCCAAACAATGTAAATAGTGTAAATAATTACAATACCTTGTCTCGGGAATATAGATAGATGTATAGATTGTTTTGATCTTTTTCTTTTTATTCACGAAGTGGGTAACTCAGATTAATCGAAAATTATCCACATATAATTAGCAGAAATATTTTTACTGCTCAAGAATTTAAAGAAATAAGAATCAGCAGCAGATTTGAGTTCCGAAAAATAAAATTTAAAATCTAACAATAAAAATGAAATTTAAAAGGTTTGTTAGATTTTTTGTATTAAAACCGAATTAAAATATACAAAATATCTTTTCTTAATATAAAATTAAAAAAAAAATATTAGTTGCACTCTCGGCACCACGTAATTTCCACAAGGGGGTTGCGACACCCTATTTTAGGAAGTCTTTATTTAGAGCATCGTAATTGAAAACACGTGGTCACCAATTTGTAGTCTTTGTTTTACACCTTTATTTTTAAATCCTATTTACCCAAAGCAAGGCAATAAGGCCACTAGGACATAAGGGGTTACTGGGTTTGAAGGAATTACAAAACAGAAGGAAGAGGGATCAGGGATACAGTAGATAACCGTTGACTTTGCCTTTAAATTTTTGAAAATCAAATTTGGCTGGAACCGAAAAAGTAGTCCACAAGCGAGAAGTCCGAGAAAAGAAACTCTCAACATAGAACTTACGGTTACCTCTAACCAATTCAACTGTAAATTATTGAGACATTGTTGCCAATCTAGCACTGCGCTTAAATTCATAAACCCCAGGTACCACAGCGAAGAACGATATTTATTCCTGTTTTTTTTTTACAGAACATGTGGCACAAGTCCAAAATGGGAAATGGACGGTCTTTTTCTGTCTTAACATTAAAGTCAGCTAGCCACAATCACTGACCCAAACATACCACAATATTCCTAACACCAAAACAACACATTCTTATTTATTTTTCTTTCTACATCCACCATAATACCACATTGTCTCTATGAAAATGCTAACTAGTCCCCATATGTCTGTGGGAAAAGAGAAATAAATCCACAATTTAAAAACTACCCTAATGTGTATTTACAATATGAAACAAAACTCTTTACAAGACACCAAACATCCGAACAATTACCAATTATAAATGTATTTATAGAAAAGTCGAATCACCATTATGGGTGTGGGAAAGTGACTGAAGCCGAGAGGCCAGGTCAAGACCAATAATATTGCTGATTCTTCTTTGGATTTTATCAAGAACCTCTAAATATATAGCAGGAGCACTCAGCCATATGTGGCAGCAATATTCTAAGCATGGACGAATGGTAGACTTATAGATATGTAAAATAGATTCCGGAGAGAAAGATTTTCTAGCACGACACAGTTTACCAATTTTCTTAGAAGATGAGCTGGATTCAATATCGTCTTTCCACTTCATGTCAGCTGAGAATAATCGCCCGAGAAGGTGCAATGAGTCACTCTCCTGGCAGATAGCAGGAGGCACGGTGGAGTAATGGATAACGGCTCGGATTGAGGAATCGTAGAGCCGAGTTCGAATTCCAGTCGAATCCGTTACATTCACTTACGTGCTAACACCCTTGGGAAAGGTGTGAATCCTCTTCTTCTCCCTCCAACTATGGGTAAATAGCAGGACAGACTGGGATGGCAACTGGTCTAGGAGAAGGTCAACTCTGAATTCAAAACCATTCGGCGTCTGCACCGGCATCCGGCGGCCTCTTGGTCTGTGGAAATTCTGCGGCAAGTAAGAGCATATTCCTCCCTCCACTGGGATAGCACGCGAGGTGTGGGGACCGCGTGTGAAGTTCAAACTCCCTTGTCACTTCGTTTCAGGAATTCGCCGCCGTTGGAATCGGGAATGGCTGTCGCTCGTTTCAGCATTAGCGACGGATCGCCGTGCTTGGTCGGCCTTCGTTCCGGACGCGGTGAATTCCTTGGAGCCGGCTTAACCGATCCAGGGTGAATGCCGCAACATACATACATACAGATAGCATCAGTCAAGCGGTCTCTCAGATGATGATTAAGAGCGGCTTCCACTTCACGAATTTTGGATGCTAGGATTAACCTTGAAATGCGGAGGATCGGTCTACGATTTGGAACTCACTATGGCTCTATCCGACCGTTTATTTGCTAAACATTGATTCACGAGTCTTCAATTGACCTCCCCAAACTTTCTACTTCTGGACAGTCACTAAAGTACTGATCGAGTTGCACATACATATACAAAAAAGCATAAACGAAAATATATACGTGTGTATGTATGCATGAAGGAGGCACGGTGGAGTATTGGATTGAGGAATCGGAGAGCCGTGTTCGAATTCCAGTTGAATACATTACATTCACTTATGTGCTAATAACCCTAGGAAAGGTATGAATCCCATTCTCCCCCCCCAGCTATGAGTAAATAGCAGGGCAGACGATGCTCTATAGCCTTAGGTGGCAACTGGAGAAGGAGAACTCAGAAATTAATAGCTGATCCTCCTTGCAGGAGGCTAACAACCTACTCACTTAAAAACTGGTTTGTTATAGAAACCGCAACGATATATTGCGTCCCTATGTTTCTCAAGGAATTTAAAAGCTTTATATATATATATATATATATATATATATATATATATATATATATATATATATATATGTGTGTGTGTGTGTGTGTACTGACGGAAAATAAAACTACAACATCCTGAATTTTTTTTCAATTCATCCAAAATTAAGCGTACACCTAATATAGCTCAATATGAGCCCTGTATTCAAAATAAAGGTGTATCAGCAGTACGCAAACCCCATATTAATACATTATGGTCTATACTCATCATATGATCATACAGATAGTGAATAATATCCTATGAAAATATTTACGCTTATTTACGAAATATAGCAGGATTTGTAGCTGGAGTAACCAAATTAATGAGAGGTTATCCCAATAATGTCCGATATGCTCAAAGTGTGACAGCTCTGGCGATCGTATTGGGTAAAGAAGGTTAGTTTATATTTGCTTGTTTAACGATATATCACCCCTTGCTGAGTTATTTAATATCAAACGTAAGATTTATAGGGCAAAAATCGTAATGAATTAATAAATAGAAAGACAAGTCCTGTTTAAAATTGAGTCAAAATGTTAGACGTATGTCAATTTTGCACTTGTGTCAAAAAAAAAAAAATAGACATATATCTGGTTTGCACTTGAGACAAAAAGTTCGACATATGTCAGATTTGCAATTAATTTAAAAAAAAAAGGTAGACATATGCCCGGATTGCACTTGAGTCAAAAAAGTAGACATATGTCCGGTTTGCTATTAATTAAAAAAAGTAGATATGTGTCTGGTTTGCACTGGAATAAAAAGATAGATATATATCCGGTTTGCACTTGAGTCAAAAAGGTACACATATGTCCGGTTTGCAATTGGTTAAAAAAAGTAAACATATGTCCGTTTTGCTCTTGAATCAAAAAGGTAGACATATGTCCGGTTTGCAACTGATTCACAAAAGCAAACATATGTTCGGTTTAAACTTGAGTCAAAAATGTAAACATGTATCCGGTTTGCAATTGTGTCAAAGCGCAGACTCTTATCTGATTTCAACTACAGTTAACTTTTCATATGTAGTCATTTTTGAGTTGGTAGGCAGTATTATATGTCTAGTTTTATCAAGATTTGTATCCTGGAGAAGTTTAAATGTTTTCGGTAATCTTTAACCTACGAGCCCGAAAAGAAAAAAAAAACAACTACTAAAAAGAAAGCAGTGTCTCAAAAGGACGGTTGTTCCCTTGACTCCGCGATTATTTTGTATTATTTACTCTCGTGACAATGTTTATTTAAAAGATAATAAAAATCTGGGAATCAAGTGCAATGCGATATGTATTATTTACCAGAAATTCTTTAAAAATTACAAAATTATCGAAATATGTAAAACACCTACAATGCGTACATTTACGTTATTCATACTATTGTCCTCATCTTTGTCGCCATATTGTAAATAGTGTACATAATACCTCATCTCAGAAATATAGACAGATACTGAAGGCCCGAAACGATGTAATAAATATGGCGACAAAGATGAGGACAATAGTCCGAATAATTTAAATAGTGTACATAATACCTCATCTCAGAAATATAGACAGATACTGAAGGGCCGAAATGATGTAATAAATATAGCGACAAAGATGAGGACAATAGTCCGAATAATTTAAATAGTGTACATAATACCTCATCTCAGAAATATAGACAGATACTGAAGGGCCGAAACGATGTAATAAATATAGCTACAAAGATGAGGACAATAGTCCGAATAATTTAAATAGGGTACATAATACCTCATCTCAGAAATATAGACAGATACTGAAGGGCCGAAACGATGTAATAAATATGGCGACAAAGATGAGGAGAATAGTCCGAATAATGTAAATAGTGTACATAATACCTCATCTCAGAAATATAGAAAGATACCTACAATGCGATATTTATTATTTATTATCTGATAAATAGCTATAAAAATAAATTTGTTATTCATAATTTTATAAAAAGTATCAATGAATTATAAATGAAAATTTGAATAAGCATGTTTTTCTGAACATAATATTTTTCTCAGATTATTTTATATCAGATTACTTTTAATCATTCTTATTCGTATTTTCAGGGTTCACATTTATAGAATGTTGCAAATATAAAATTATTCTATAGCAATCTGATCAATAAATAGTGTTTTATATTTCTGTTGTAAATTTTCAAAAAAAAAAAGAAAATATATAAATTCACTTTCATATGTTTGGGTCTTATTAAAATTCTAATCATCGCTTTTTAAAACAACAAACATTACCCAGGAAGTGAAGGTAGTTAAAACACTAGCGATCAGTCAATTCGATTGCATGTTCGATGTTGGTTAGTTTATTTACAAGATCAAGTAATATAGTTTTCCGGACATATATTACTATATCCTAAATGGTGTTGCATTACGTCGGTTTCGAGACACCGTGGATCTGTTCCCAAATAATTATGCCTTTAGCTTCTAATGAGTCTTCTCCAGGGTGCAGACCTGGGCAGAGTTTTATGCGAGATCGGCAGTTGCCCATTCAGAACGTCTCCTTTTTTCCACAGCAGCGATGTTGTCCAAGGAAAAAGGCAGAGGCTAATGCAGCGTGAATATAGAACTAGTTGCCTGACGATTGCATCTAGCATGAAACAGACTGTCGCCTCTAAGTGTTGACTTCTATGTTCACTTTTATATCTATCTATCTATCTATCTATCTCTCTCTCTCTCTCTCTCTATATATATATATATATATATATATATATATATATATATATATATATATATATATATATATATATCAATTGCAAGGTGGTTATCAGCAAAAGGAACAACCTGACATACAAATTACAAATTGGAGATACCAAAATAAAACAATTTAACTATCTGGGAAGTGTCTTAACAGAGGACGCAAAGTACGATGCCGATATCTGAAGGCGCGTGGGGTCTCATAACATGCCTTCCCAAAGCTAAGCAAAGTATTAAGAAACATGAAAATTTCGTTAGAAACAAAATACTGAACTGTTGCATAATATCAGTCCTGCGATATGGCAGTAAATGCTGGACAATCTCTTCACAGATGAAGAAGGGACTTGATGCAACAGAAACGTGGTTCTACAGAATGATACTGAGACTGAATATGTGTGCAAAGACGAAGTTTTAGAGAATAAGGAAACAAAAAAAAAACACTTATACTTAACATCAGGAAGAGACAGTTGAAATTTCTAGGAAACATAATGAAGAAAGAAGGCTTGGAAAATCTGATACTCACTGGATATATTGAAGGCAAGAGGGACAAAGGAAAGCAACACATAACCTACCTAGCGAGCTTTAGTAAATGGATGGCAGAACAGATATTAGGAGAGATAGCAAACATACAAAAATTTACTAAGCGCTTCAAAGGACGAGCCATGACCACCAAGTTTCCTCAAAGATTACCATTGTTGGTCTGCTCATGAATACATATCTCTTACTTAATATACGATGTTTCAAGCAAGACATAACTCACGGTGACTAACTAAATACTCGTTGTCAGGGAATGATGCGGACGTATCCAGGAAATGCATATTTAAAATGTAACCAATAAAGTACAAGCTTCCTCCTTGTTTCCATCCTCTCCAGACAAACAAGCCTATATTTAACATCAGGAAGGGGCAGCTGAAATTTCTGGGACACGTAATGAGAAAGGAGGGCTTGGAGAATCTGATACTCACAGGGGGAATAGAGAGAAAGAGAAACAAGGGAAAGCAACGCGTGGCGTGCTTAGTGGATGACAGAACAGGGTCTGGAAGAAGTAGCAAAGTGAGAAAACTTATTGAGAGCTACAATGGATAGGGGGTAGTGGAGAGCCATGATCGCCTACGTCCTGAAGGAACACGGTGCATAAAAGAAGAAGAACTAATAAAGGGACACACAGAGAAATAGAGTGCAGTATGTCTTGTTCAGCATTCTGAGAGTACTCCGCTTCGATGGAAGGAGTGCTACAATTCGTATTGCTGAAGGTGGTTAGGCGACATGAAATAATTAAATATATGAAAATATTGTGTCGTTTTTCGACCTCTTCCCCTCTCTCTCTCTCTCTCTCTCTCTCTCTCTCTCTCTCTCTCTCTCTCTCTCTCTCTATTCCACACCAGAATAAAGCGAGGGCTCTCAACCAAATTACAACAAATTGCATTGTTGTTCTATTATTTACACTATGTCAGAAGATCAATGACATTATGTGTTCGTCACCATGAAACTGATATTCTTGAAAGGTAGATCGATAAAATAAAAACCGGTTAAACTGATTTCTTTTAAGACATGTCAAACCTTGCTGGCTTAGTTCATGTGGAATTATTTTGTGTGGATAACGCACTGAGGATCGAACCCACTACTAATATTCAAGCAGACTAGCCTTGATAACTATTATACCACGCCGAGGTTTGAGATAGATAGAATGGGATAGAATGGGATAGATAGATAGATAGATAGATAGATAGATAGATAGATAGATAGATAGATAGATAGATAGATAGGTTGAGGATAGATAGATAGGCTGAGGATAGATAGATAGATAGATAGATAGATAGATAGATAGATAGATAGATAGATAGGCTGAGGATAGATAGATAGATAGATAGATAGATAGATAGATAGATAGATAGATAGATAGATAACAGGCTGAGGATAGATAGATAGATAGATAGATAGATAGATAGATAGATAGATAGATAGATAACAGGCTGAGGATAGATAGATAGATAGATAGATAGATAGATAGATAGATAGATAACAGGCTGAGGATAGATAGATAGATAGATAGATAGATAGATAGATAGATAGATAGATAGATAGATAGATAGATAGATTACTATACAATCTTAACCTTTTCAAGTCAATGGTCAATCATTATTTATTCTCCTTATCCTCATGATCTTCAACTCCTATCATCTCCTCTTATATTCACATCACATCCCTCTACATTGAGCGGCACTTGAGCTTTGTAGTGGATGAACTTTAGGAAAACACCTTAAAGGATCAGAACGAGAACTTTTGAGATAGATAGATAGATAGATAGATAGATAGAATGACTAACTGATTGAGTGACTGACTACTTAAATGATCAGAATGCATTCTTCTTAGATAGATAGATAGATAGATAGATAGATAGATAGATAGATAGATAGATAGATAGATAGATAGATAGATAGATAACAGGCTGAGGATAGATAGATAGATAGATAGATAGATAGATAGATAGATAGATAGATAGATAGATTATTATACAATCTTAACCTCAAGTCAATGGGCAATCGTTATCTATTCTCCTTATCCTCATAAACTTCAACTCCTACCACCGCTTCTTACATTCATATCACATACTTCATTCAATAAATCTCTACATTGAGCGGCGCTCGAGCATTTTATTGGATGAAAAAAACATAAATGACCAAAATGTACACTTCTTTGATAGATAGATAGATAGATAGATAGATAGATAGATAGATAGAATGGAATAGATAGATAGATAGATAGATAGATAGATAGATAGATAGATAGATAGAATGGGATAGATAGAATGGGATAGATAGATAGAATGGAATAGATAGATAGATAGATAGATAGATAGATAGATAGATAGATAGATAGAATGGGATATATAGAATGGGATAGATAGATAGATAGATAGATAGATAGATAGATAGATAGATAGATAGATAGATAGATAGATAGATAGATAGATAGATATGATACATGATCTTATAAGACTGAGACAGACAGACATAAAGCAATGACATAAACAAAAGTTAATTTAGTTAATTTTTCTGGTTATGCTAGGCTTTTTCCTGATAGCATTATTTTAATCTTCGATATTGAGAAAACTATTCTAGGCGCGAGGCATTTGAAATCCGACTAAAGACCCGGATTTTCACGCAGCTTTCATAGTTTTCCTAGCGCCTGGATATATTTGTCTGTTTTTTTGTTTTTTGTTTTTTTTTTGTTTCTTTTTTTTGTTTTGTTTTGTTTTTGTTTTTCGGTTTATTTTTTTGTTGTACTTTTTTCCCCCCTCTCAGTCCACACCAAAAGCGTTTCTTCGTGACAATTATAGATGAAAGGAAGAGTCGCTTTCTTGCCTGACCTTATATCATGACCCAGGTCGCCATTTTAATAAAAGCCTCAACGTTTGATTTATTTTTATGGACATGACAAGTATTCCGAGAAATATTTCCAAAAATAAAAAATAAAAATGCTTTTAACAACGAGATAAATGATAAATGTAATGGCGGAGAAAATGGAACCGTTTAACCAAGTTCGAATTTTGGCTGAGGTTGCTTGTGATGATTTAAACATAATGCTTCATGTAAAGGCATGAATTCATTTCACCCTTGCACTACTTCATCAGCATTTCCAGAAATGGTTATCAACAGGGAAATTGAAATGGCAAACAGATTTTGATTTTCAACTAAGGGCGCTAATATTGATATAGAAATAATGCTCTAGGAGACATGAAACATCTCTCTATCTTCTATCCCCCGACTACTAGCAGAAGCAACATTAAAGTAATGGAATCCGAAGTGACAGAGCTTGAATTTCAACTGGAATAATGCTCTTAAGAAAGGCACGAAGCTAATTCTCCCTGAACGTTATTTTATCGGAACATTTTATTACTGACATACCACGATGATTGACAGTGTAAAAAATAGTTGAGCGAGTACTTTGATACTCCCACCAATAACAATATCCCTGCTCAGGCAGTTATCACTGTCAAGGTTGACAATGGGAGTTAACAGCTTTTTGTAACTAACCCTTATTGTCTTCTTTGAAAAAGGCTCAAAAAGTCATGAGAATTTGTTAAAGAAAATTGTTGGGCAAGAGATTTATTATCATTTTTGTTGGCACTGGTGATCTATATGTTTCGCTATCTCCCCGAAAGGATAAGTTGTAACATTTCTTTCATAATAAATGTGTCCATTCTTATGCTGCATGATGTCCCAACTTAAAAGATTTTGCATTAATTCTTTGTCAGAGCAAGGGGACAGAGGTTAATGCCACCTTCGGAATTCGAATCCAGGTAAAAGTCAATACATACATTCGTTTTACGCCACTTCACTTTTACCAAAATCCTATACTAGTTGATGTTTTCCCCGCTATCAGAAATGGCGTAAAACGAAGAAGAAATTACCATTATTTTACATAGGAAATATTTTTGTGTACTTTCTTCTTCGTCTGCCTGCCTTGTTATCGAAGTTCAAAGTTCATCGTCTGCTGTGGCTATTGTGAAAGTATGCTTGATTGATTAACATTACTTGTTGTTCTGTTGTACACCTCATTGTTATTATTTTACTCTGTTTGACTTAGTTTGGTACAAGGTCACAGTTATAGAGCATAGAGTATAGACCAAACTCACTATTCAGTAGTAATAGTAAAAAAGAAAGACTAGCTTGTAAATCATTACCTCGCTCCAAGGCGGCTTTAGCTTTAGCACTCACTGAATATTAAAATCACTATTATATTTAAACAGACTAGGTCGTTAACCACTAACCCACGCTGTACCACCATAGTTATTTACAAAGCTTGGCCTAGTTTGGCGCAAGGTCATAAATAGTGAGAACTCAATGAAGACTGAACTCGTTACTCAATAGATTACTTTGACTTGACTTGTATCGGTTTTCACCCTGGCCGGGTTGAACCAGCTTCCTCCCGAGCAAGTACAGCATCTCGGACCATCGCTGCCCACGTCCGCCGATCCTGAGCCAGGTCACACGAAATGGCCAGCCACTCGCGATTCCATCGTCGAGGACCAACTACTTGCGGACCCGATAGTACTGCTAGGTCATCCTTGATCGTGCTAGCCCACATCTTCAGCTGCCCACCGACACATCTTCGCCAGCCAGGAAGAGAAGGAGGGAAAAGTATATCGCGGATGAGCTCTCCCTCCGGGCGTCGAGCTGCGTGCCCAAACTATCGGAGACGACGCTGGACCAGGACGGGCGGAAGAGGAATAGATTAGCTAATTAACCATTACCTATGCCCTCATCCTGGTCTTTGTTGGTGTCCCAATCATCCTGGAAATCTAAATCTACTTTTCCCTTCAAAATTAACAACATGCATTTATGCGATCATTGCAATCACAATCAGTTGTAGCGAAAATCTCAAGCAAATTTAGTTTCTCGTTAAAAAAGAAATAAAATCGCATATAAATTAATAGCAATCGCTTTATCGTTTTATGCTATTTTTGGCTTACGAAAAGTTTTGCGCTGTTTAAGTAAGTAGCGAGAGAAATGATGGCTTTCGATATAGGAAAGCTAAAACTTAATTTAAATATTGACGAAACAATCGTACTTTATCGTAATTAAAATTCATTTGGAACAGTCGTAGACGAGTCTAAAATTAGAAAACATTCAGAGTACCTATCGTAGCACAAAAGATTGGCCACTTGCAGCTCTCTAACCACCTTTAATGTGCTGCTCGTGAAAATGTGTGTTTCTTTTCCCATTGAATAAGAAGAAAAAATAAAACTTTATAATCACTGTTTATTATAGCGATTTTCCAAGCATAGCTGTGGCACCAGGCCGAAAGTATGGGGCACCTAGTGAGGAACGAACACACTGTTCAGTCGTAATAGTTCTAGCGAAACAAGCTTGTTAACCATTACACCGCCTCGAGGTGCTCTCACTGCTTATGATATTACTTATGATTTGTTTTATTTTATTTATTCTAATTTGTATATTTTTCTTCGTGGTTACTGTGGCGCATTTCCATATTAAATACGCACAATATTGTTAAAACAATCATCGGTGTCAATTTTGAAAGCATTTGTTATGTGCGTGTGTCATTTGTGACATAAAAATTAACAGTTAAAAAAAAAAAAAAAAAAACACGACGTACATAAATAAATATTACTGCGTGCATGCATTTATTAATATTTATATAAACCTTTTGTAACTCAATATGTCTGTAACAATAAAAACGTGTGTGTAAATTTTGTTTGAGTTTTACAGCTCTGAAATAGATGGAGTTGATCTTCTTAAATCAAGCAAATTTGGACTGTTCTGGTGGGTACGAATGTTTGATGTAAGTATAAGCTAAATGAAAACTATTCCCCGACGTGTGGCCAAAGCTGTAGTTACGAAATTTATTTTAGTTCAGTAAAAGAACACGATAGTAGCATCTCGAGGGAGGATCGAACACTTCTGCAGGTTAATTATACTAATTAAACTGTGAAGGTTGACTGCAAGTCAATGTGTTCATTATAAAAAAACATTATTTAAAACAGATATACTTTTATTCAAACGATATCGACCGTTATTCACAATTATTCAAAATAAATGTACTTTATTAAAAATATGAGTACCGTTGCTCTAAACTCGTGTACTTTTACTCAAAACTCATTTACTTTTATTCAAGATATAATTAACATTATTCCAAAAAGATATACTTTTATTCAAAACGGGTAGCACTTTATTCAAAATATGAGTGAATTATTCAAAATAAATATACTTTATTAAAAATAAAGTATAAGTACCGTTGCTCTAAACTCGTGTACTTTTACTCAAAACTCATTTACTTTTATTCAAGATATAATTAACATTATTCCAAAAAGATATACTTTTATTCAAAACGGGTAGCACTTTATTCAAAATATAAGTAAATTATTCAAAATAAATGTACTTTATTCAAAATGGGTAGATCTTTATTTAAAATATAAGTACCATTGTTCAAAACCCGTGTACTTTTATTCAAAACTCATTTATTTTTATTCAAAATATAATTAACATTATTCAAAACAGATCTACTTTTATTCAAAAGTTGTAGACTTTTATTCAAAATATAAGTACCATTAATCAAAATATATGTACTTTATTCAAAACGAGTACAACTTTATTTAAAATATAAGTGCGATTATTCAAAATAAATGTACTTCATGAAAAGTGTAGCTCTTTATTCAAACTATAAGTACCATTATTCAAAACTGATATACTTTTATTCAAAAGATAAAGCGCATTATTCAAAAGATAAGTACCATTATTCAGTCATGATCATTTCATAAATTTCTTTGGCGTTTTTGCCGAGATTAACAAAGGATTATGGGAAACCTAGTAAACGATAAGACAGCTTCATGATTAACGTTTTCAGGACGTGCAAGAGATTAAAGAGGCTGTGACGAGGGTGTGAGACACACCTAGAATTTTGAGGGCCTTCAAAAATATCTGGAGCATTACAACAATTGCATTGAAGTCGAAAGCTCCTACATTGAAAATTAAAATGTTTTTTGCAATCAATTTCTCCCATAAAAATTCTCAAAACTTATTCAAACTTATAAGTGCCTTTATTCAAGATCTAATTACCATAATTATTTATTTTTATCCGAAGCATGTCAAGTATAGCTTAAGATTAAAACATATCTAATTATTGATAGCAAATATGACCTAACAACACTAACAACTGTTTTGGATTTAAAGAGTTATACATTAAAACTATTACTTCAAATACCCTACTCTACCCGGCGTCTTGATTCTCAGAATTATCTACTGTACGTATTTGTCAGATCTGGATGGAAATCCTTGAGTATTCTTTGTATAGTTCATATATTTTCATTAACAGACCCCGTCCTGAGTACGACAATAAACTTCATCCGCGTCCTGGATAAGACGATAAACTACATGCAACAGCAATGCCTCTGATGGGGAGGTTTTAAGGAGCGCGGAACCACCTCTTATTTGCTGGAGTTTCCAGATCCACCCTGACCCGACGTGGTAGCACCTGAAAGGGTCCCAGCTATATTTGGGGTCAAAACACTATGAAAGTGTAAAAATAGGTTTTAATACCAGTAATAATTTTTTGTAAAAAATTATTACCAGCAATGAATTTTTGAAGAAATAATTATTACCAGCAATACATTATTAACAGCAGTACTTTTTTTTTGGGGGGGGGGAATATTACCAGCAATACATTTTTGGAAAAAAAAATATTATCAGTGATACATATTTGGAAAAAAAATATTTCCAGAAATAAAATTCTTGTCAGCATTAAATAACCCATTGAGGTTGATATGCCGTAAACGAAACGAAACGAAACCAAACCATTAACAGATCGATTGTAGCAATTTTTGATCATTGGAATATTTCCTCCAGTTTTCTTTTTCACGCGGACTATTGTCCCTGTCTTTGTTGTTGACAACAGCCTAATGCAGCGTTTCTCAACCGATTCACCGGGCGCACTAATACACCCTGAAAGGTAGCCAGATGTTAGAAAATACACCCTGAAAGGTAGCCAGGTGTTAGGTAGAAATGAACGTATGCTATAAGGAGAGAGAGAAAAGCAAATTAACTACCTATTTGGCGGCCTATAAGACGCACGAGTGTATAAGACGTGCCCCAGTTTCAGTAATTAGTAAAATTATTAGTAAATGGTACAGCCAAGGCTATATTTATGAGGTGTTATTTTGGTTAAACAAGCCATGATTACAATTAAATGAAAAATAAGTTAACAGAAGAGTAATTTATGAATTGTTTTTATATTTAAAAAATCTGTATTTTTAAAACGCTAAAAACACAAGAACTATGGCTTCCGGGTCTAAGTGAAATCTTTTTTGTCATTTGATATTTTAACCTAGATGCTAAATTTCATGATTCATTTTTCTTTGTTAAAATTTAAATTGTGCCCAGAGTCTTAATTATACTACACGTGCGCCCTGAAATTAAAAAAAAAAAAAGAAAAGATGTTGAGAAACACTGGCCTAGTGGATTAAAGCGTTGGTTTAGAAATTTAGTGACAGTAATTTCGATTTCAATCTCTGGGACAGGCAGTGGAAACGGAGCGAGTGACAGGACCTCTATGGAAACGGGTTGGGCAATATCTGAGCATTAGTAAAATGAACTAAAAGAGATATCCATAGAAATGAACATCAGAACGAGAACAATCGTAACTAGAATAAAAGGATCAGTTTGAAATTCTATGATGATTACCCAGATCGACAAGCACCTGATGAAACCCGGGGGGGTACAACAACCAAGACGAGGGGCAATAATTTTTTTTTTTTTTTTTTTAAGCGTATCACCCCAAGCAAGGCTGGAGGCCACTATCACGCATGGGGTTACAGAAGGGTTGGAGGAAGAGCAGATAGGAGTGGTAAAGGAGAGGATGTGGAGAAAGAGAAAGACAGTGGGTCGATCAAGGCAAGGGGGTTACAGAAGATTTGGAGCGAGAGCAGATAGGAATGAAAGATGAAAGGATGTGGAGAAGAGAAGTGGATAGATCAAGGCAACTGGAGATGTCGATTGATGCTACACTTAAACCGTTGGAGATTGTATTTGTCAGGGAAATAGTAATTTGGAAGGGAGTTCCATAGGCGAGATGTGTGAGACATGAAGCTATTGGAGTAGAAGAGACGTCTACATCTAACAGT
>OZ038512.1:30196297-30203797 GCA_964036315.1 Acanthosepion esculentum
GATAAAAAAAGCCATGAAAGGAAAGTTGTGACGTACGTTTTTATATTGGTTAGGACGAAAGTCAGAGGTGGAAAGGGAGAAAAACGAGGTCGAGGCATGGAGTAGAATAAAGACTAACAGAAGAAACAATGAAATCGGCAGGGCGAGTTCGAATTCCGGTTGAGCTTACTTCTTTTCACTCCCAACTATTAACTTTGCCAAAGGCATGAACTCACAACTCAGCATAACGTCACACCAACAGATAACTTGAAAGGGTTTGACAATGATATGCAGCAAGTTTTAATCGGAGAAAATGAATGAAAATGAATAATTAAGTCGTCTCTCAAGTACTAAGTACGATCACCGACGTTAAGCAAAGTCGAGCCTTGTCAGTACCTAGATGGGTGACCGCTTGAGGATACAAGGTGCTATGAGTTTAGAAGTGCATTGGTGCAATGTATAATGGCTCGGAATTGTTAAACGGGGAAAAGTGTTCCAATTTCAGTTTGGTTAGATTTATTCACTTACTCGCAAATAATCATGGTAAAGGTATGAATCCACCATTTCTCCCCAACTATGGGTTAATTAGTAAGACATATATCATTAAAACATTATTATCTGAAAAAAATTCTTAAGATCTAAAACTCTTTTCTGGCTTTATATAACATGCAAAAGGTTGATAAACCGTAAAAATACGAATCACTTACTCAGTCAAGCACTTATAAGAAGAGGCTGAAGGTATTAACACACACACACACACACATATATATATATATATATATATATATATATATATATATATATATGTATTGTTTAGATGTTATATATTTATACAGATAGAGAGCTCAATAACAGAGATAACAGAGCATTTATAGGTAGAGACAATGTGATATACGAATCAACACTGGATGTTGAAAGTCAATTTCATACCAGGACTTAATGCGATCTTCAGATCAAATGATGAGGAACTGATGTGTGGATATATATATATATATATATATATATATATATATATATATATATATAGAGAGAGAGAGAGAGAGAGAGAGAGAGAGAGAGAGAGAGAGAGATTGCGTATATTTTGTTAGCATGTTTTCATTAAGACTAATAATCTAAATAAGTTTTGCCTACTTATTTTCAATTGGATCCTTTCATATTCCCGGGCAGTACTCATAATCAATTTTATTAAGGTTACTGCACAAATGTTTTAAAATGTGTACATCAGATAATTTAAAATATCGAGGTTTATACCAAAAGTTCATAATACTTACTGTAAAAAAAAATTCTCGACACCTAATAACTTAGTTCCCACCCCTGAAGCGTTACTCAATTAATTGCACCAAACTCAGCGTTATTCACTTCACTTGTAAAAACCTTTTAACTTTCAGATGATTACAGCAATTTTGTCTTTGAAAATAATGAATACTACTATATTTGTCTTGAAAAAAACACCTCCCTGATGATGACATTGTGTTAATGTCGAAAGTACTCGGAATAACTAATATGTATCAAGACGATAATTTTTTTCTCTTCTTTAATAATGACACCTAGAAAATTATCCGTGAATACGAAAGGATCCAAATGAAAATAAGCAGACGAAACTTGTCTAAATTATTCACTGAAACATGTCCCAATATATATATATATATATATATATATATATATATAGGTAACTATACTCATGTGGGAAAACCTTCGAATTCTTGATTTAACAATAGCCAAATCAATCACGAAGGGAAAAAAAGGTTTTAAAAAAGAAAGAGCCAGGAACATGAAAGTCTGTCGAAAATAATCGCACAGATGCAGGTTCAAGGCCCAAAGAAAAAACCCCGATACGAGTAAACAACTAACTAAAGAGCTCGATACAAACGAAGAGCAAACCTAGTCAAACCTAATGAGCCAGACAAACCTACCAAGGTTTCACTTAGGCAGATCATCAGGGTCGGCTGGCTAAAGAGGCAACAGTAAAACGGCGTATATATAGACGACAACCAAGACAACACCACGTGACCAAGGAAGAAAAAAAAAGGAAAAAAAACGAAAGAAAAAAGAAAGAGAAAAAGAAAAAGCGACACCGGGGGGATGGTGTATAGATTTATTCAACTAACTAAAAGGAGAGGGGATATTTAAGAAAACACAAACAATAATGATAACGCTACAATCGGGAGAGAGAGGCTTATTTCAGTAACCAAGCATTTCTGTGTTTACATTTGTTAAGGATCTCGGTTTTAGAATTTAGTAGATCATCAGGTTTATTATATAATGCTATAGCTAATTTTTCCTCGGTGCATAGCTTACAGAACTTATGGCCCGCTTTATACTTAGTGCATCTTTATATGTGTGTGTGTGTGTGTGTGTATGATGGAATAGACTAAGTCCGACAATTATTTTAATATATTATTTTGTTTATACGTTATTTTAATTGATACAAATATTTAGGTAAATGCACAGTTTATAATGAACAGTATTAACAGCATTTACCGGCCTGAATGTCCGAGAAATTTCATGATGAGCTTTCGAGAGAAATCATGGGAAATTTGTAGTTTAAAAGCAGCAGTTCGACCTTGCCAACCAAACGCTTCCACTGTAGCTAAATGGTATAGCACGTCAGGCACATATTTTCTATGAGATTTCTCGAACATTCAGGCCGGTAAATGTAGTTAATACTGTTTATTATAAACAGAGCATTTACTTAAATATTTGTATCTACAGAAATAACATATGAACAGAATATACATATATATATATATGCGTGTGTGTGTGTATCGCTATACATACATATATATATATATATATATATATATATATATATATATCAATTATGTAGTGCGTATTCAATTTATATAACGTAAATCAATTATGTAGTGCGTATTCAATTTATATATTCAATTATTTGTTTTTCGTATGAATGTTTTACGTTATATATATATATATATATATATATATATATATATATATATATATATATATATATATAAGAATTGGGTTCAAATACGGTTTATTTTGCTTTGGTTTGGTTTGGTTTACGAGATATCAACCTCAATGGGTTATTTAATGTCGACAATTTTTTTTATTGCTGGTAACATTTTTTTTTCCAAAAAGTATTGCTTGTATCAAAACCTATTTTTATATTTTCATGTTTTGATCCCTTTGCGGGAGTAACTATTTACCAATAGCTGTACCCTGACAGGTGCTACCACCCAGGGTCAGGATGGACCTGGGAACACCAGCAATTAAGAGGTGGTTCCATGATCCTCAAAATCTTCTGATCAAAAGCCTTGCTGTCAGACGTAGTTTATTGTCTTACCCAGGACGCGGATGTCGCCAAATATGGATCCCAATCCGGGAGAATGATAGGATAAATGTCAAAAAGGAAACGTTTATAAATTTAACATGTTTCGCTTTTATTTAAGATTCATCAGAAAACGAAATATGGAAGCGAAAAGAAACTTCTGGTATTTTTTTTTTAATTTTATCTCATCACCTTTTACAAAATTCGCGCTTAAATAATCTAAGATCTGTCTATCTACAACCGCAATCGATGTTACCTTAATTCTATCTCTTTCACACTAATCAACATACGGACACTACCAGACATAAATAAAAATGCCCACAAGACGTAGAAACGTGTGCAGACACACATGCACGCACACACGCACGTACACACGCACCCACTGACATTAGGAGGCACGGTGGAGTAATGGATATCGGCTCGGATTGAGGAATCGTAGAGCTCGAATTCCAGTCGAATCCGTTACATTCACTTACGTGCTAACACCCTTGGGAAAGGTGTGAACCCTCTTCTTCTCCCTCCAACTATGGGTAAATAGCAGGACAGACTGGGTTCTATAGCCTTGGATGGCAACTGGTCTAGGAGAAGGTCAACTCTGAATTCAAAACCATTCGGCGTCTGCACCGGCATCCGGCAGCCTCTTGGTTACTCCTGCCTCTGCGTCTGTGGGAATTCTGCGGCAAGTAAGAGCATATTCCTCCCTCCACTGGGATAGCACGCGAGGTGTGGGGACCGCGTGTGAAGTTCAAACTCCCTTGTTAGTCCGTTTCATGAATTCACCGCTCGTTTCAGCATTGGAGACGAATCGCCGTGCTTGGTCGGCCTTCGTTCGGGACGCGGTGAATTCTTTGGAAGGAGCCGGCTTAACCGATCCAGGGTGAATGCCGCAACACACATACATACTGACATTAGCAAACAAATCCCACATATATCAACTATATATCAACTAGAATTGTGACACACAAACACACAAGAATAAAACGCACAAATGCTGTTTGACAGAAGAAACATTCGTGAGGTCTGCTTAATCAATGAAAAATAAACACAAAAATAATATATCTGTTTCTATTTCTGAGATGAGGTTTTGTAATTATTTACATTGTTTGGGCTGTTGTCTTCATCTTAATTGCCTTCAGTTGAGTTCAGTTCAGTTGCCTTCAGGGTTCAGTTTGAAATTCCAGTCACCTGAAGAAGGCCGAAATGAAGAGGGTAGGGTAACAAAGATGAGGACAAGAGTCTGAACAATATAAAAATAAAATTTACCAGAAGTTTCTTTTATAATTCATTTTCTGATTAAACTTAAATAAATGCGAAACATGTTAAATTTATGAATGTTTTCTATTTGTTACTTATCATATATATGTATGTGTGTGTGTGTGTGTGTGTGCGTATATATATATATATATATATATATATATATATATATATATATATATATATATATATATATATATGAAGAAATATAGTCTTAAAGTGTGCTATATTTATGGGATAAAGGGCTCAATATCAGAAATAGAGCGTGTGTAAATATAAAAGTGAACATAGAAGTCAACACTTAGAGGCGACAGTCTGTTTCATGCTAGATGCAAAAGTCAGGCAACTATATATATATATATATATATATATATCTATTATGCAGTTTTACATTAGAACATGCACATACCCACTACATAACTGTACATCTTGTTTCAACGTTAAAATTTATTTTCAACGTTTCATCAGGTGGGAAATCACGATGCTACTAAAATATTTTATTCCGAAATGCAGTTAACGAAGCCTGACGTTTCAGTCGTTGTACGCTCCGTTCTTCCTTAACTAGGCTGGTTCCTTTCAGTAGCTCTGAAAAACTGGGATAGAAGGTTTCAAGAGAAAAACAACACTCAGAAAACAGAGATTATCGGGGAAAAAATACAAACGATCTGTAGTCCAAATGACATTAGAACGACCCTCAAACTTCGCAGACACCTCTTCCGAGTAAGACCTCCCCATAGAGGAGAACATGACTAAGAACTGTGTGTACTCCATCCCATGCAGCTGTGGTAAAAAATATAAAGGAGAAACAGGCCGACCCCTTAAGATAAGACTTCAGGAATACCGTAAAACCGTAACACGAGAAGAAATAGAAAAAATATGCGTGGCTGACAATATATGGATGTTAACGGGAGATCACCGCCTCACCCCAGTGGGGGATGACGTTGAAATAATAGAACATCACTGGAAAATAGGAAAACTTAAGGAATTAGCGCATATGCTAGGCGACGAAAATTTCTTAAGCCGGCCAAACATAGAAATGAATACAATATGGTAACCAGTAATATAGGGTGCTAGAGAAAAGCAATAATAACAACAAAATTATAATATGAGCGCTGGTAAAATAGTTGCTGAGTCATTAGGCTTATAAGTCATACACTGATGTCCTCAAGGGCACATGGCCCAGTGAATGAAAACGCTGGTTGAATCCAGTGACTTGATCCAAAGAGTTGTGAGTTCAATATCAAGCTACAGCAGAGCTGAACAAAAACTTGGACAGTTGAGTTAATAACTGGTAGTGAGACGTGGAACTAGAGAAAAAACTAACCCCGTGGACGAAATAAAGGGTTCATAAATGGTGGCCTGACGATTGCATCTAGCATGAAACAGACTGTCGCCTCTAAGTGTTGACTTCTATGTTCACTTTTATATTTACACACGCTCTATCTCTGATATTGAGCACTTTATCCCATAAATATAGCACACTTTAAGACTATATTTCTTCATATATATATATATATATATATATATATATATATATATATATATATATATATTATGCAGTGTTACATTAGAACATGCACATACCCACTACATAACTGTACATCTTGTTTCAACGGTAAATTTTTTTTCAGCGTTTCATCAGGTGGGAAATCACGATGCTACTAAAATATTTCATTTCGAAATGTACTTAACGAAGCACTAAGAAGGGACAAATTCAACCCATGGAATTCCGTCGAATCAGAGAATTCAAATTTTAACGGTTAACCTAGCGGGGTTAGGTTAATGTTTCTAAAACAAAAACTTCCTGTGTTCGGTGACAATTATTCATGGAATGTAAAAGAGTACTACAGTATCTTATGAAACGGACATTCTAATATAGATTAGAATACGAAACCGATTTTAAATCTTTATATATAATTAATTATATACTATATTAAATTTAATACTACTAACTTAATCATCGTAATAACTCCTCACCACTAATTAACAACGTATTGAAAAAAAAAAAAAAGAACTTTATATATCAATTTAAATATCCCTTAGGAATATTAAGATTACCGACTCGGTTATCCATTGAAACTGCTATCCACCAAAAGAAAAGAAGCCAGTCTCGACCGCGGGTCATTTAAAAGATAGTTCGCGCAGCGGATTGGTTGTACAAACATCCAATCGGATGTGCGGAATACGTGGTCTTTCTTCGTCTAATTCTTTTAAAAGACCAGAGTAGTTGTTAGCGTTTCACTGTGAGTGGGAATCAGGGATTGATCTCCCCTGATTGGGTCGATTTGGTGATGGGGAGTATGATGTTGAAAGACCCGAAACTCCCTGATGAACCAAGTCAAAACATTACTGAAGACCGCCTCGGGCGCCTACTTAAAAGCGTATTTTGAATTAGAATAATTAACCTTGGGATATTCCATCTCCGACAAAAAAAAGCTAATATGTCTGTTATACCACAATCACGTTATCTAGAAGGATCACTTTACACTAGGTACTGATCAGCTTCGGCGTTCTTTAACTTCGGGGATCGTACAGGAACCGATGTTTCAACGTAATATCGCCGTAAGACTTTAAGTGGTGTTGAGTCATGAAAACACAATCGAAAATAAAATTTGAAAAGGTTCCTAGTTTTAATCTTGGAAATTAGGGTAAGTATATTTTTTTACAGTAAGGTGCACCCTCTATAAGGCTCCGCGAACCACTGCTCTGTGGAACAGACTCCCAAGAGGATGTTTCCCCGATCACTACAATCCAAACCTGTTCAAGTCTAGAGTTAACAGTTATCTTCCCCTCCTGTCGGTATAAACTACCCCTTTACGTAACTCACTACCTCGAGTGGCTCTCAGGCCTTGTATAGGGTGAACCTTACTGTAAAATAAAAAGGTACTTCCTTGGATTTTATGAAGAATCTCTAGATACATAGCAAAAGCACCAGATATGACGACAGCAATATTCATTGCATGAACGAATGGTAG
>OZ038512.1:30208797-30223797 GCA_964036315.1 Acanthosepion esculentum
AAGAAGAAGAAGAATCAAGAAGAAGATAAGAAGTAGAGGCAGAAGCAAAAAGAAAAAAACATGAAGAAGAAGAAAAGAAGAAGTAAGAAGAAGCATTAACAGCATCGAAAGAAAACAAAGAAGAAAAGAAGAAAAAGCATGAAGAAGAAGAAAAGAGGCATAAGAAGAAGAAAAAGCATGAAGAAGACAAAATAGCAACAGCAGAAGAAGAAAAAGAAGAAGCAAAAAGAAAAAACATGAAGAAGAAGAAAAGAAGAAGTAAGAAGAAGAATTGACAGCATCAAAAGAAAACAAAGAAAAGAAGAAAAAGCACGAAGAAGAAAAGAGGCATAAGAAGAAGAAAAAGCATGAAGAAGAGGAAAAGAGGCAGAAGAAGAAGAAAAAGCATGAAGAAGACAAAATAGCAATAGCAGAGGACGAAAAAGAAGAAGCAGAAGTCTTCGCCAATATTTTATCTGTTTAGTATTGGTTTTATTTTTTTTTTTCTTAGACTTAATGATTTTCATTAGTTTTATGTATAAACTTGTGCAAAAATTACTGCTGTTAAAGTTTTAAACAATCATCTTGGCTCCAGGAACGGATTAATCCATTTTACATTGATTCCTATTGGAAATATAGTTTCGGTTTACGAACATTTTGGGTTACGAACGGGCTTCAGAAAACGAATTAAATTCGTGAACCGAGGTTCCACAGTATATTGTATATTCGGGCAGCAATCAAGTTTTCATGCACATTTCATTAAAGACGACTGGCACAGCGATTAAAAGCCTTTAATCAATTTTTCTTTCATTCGTACAAGTATTTTCTTTTCCGGGCATAAAGTGTGTAAATACTGTTGAAATGTTCTCTATATCCAAGCGCTTTCGGCTATTCTATTCACGTCATATAGAAGAAGAACCTTATCAATTCCAAAATTGTCTAAGACTGTCAGCATCTCTATGACAAGAAAGAAATCAGTTAGACTAGACGAAGTCTAACTGATTCGTTTCTTTTCATCTGACCTTACCTCAAATTTTAT
The DNA here is from genome assembly GCA_964036315.1 of Acanthosepion esculentum. NCBI lineage: Eukaryota > Metazoa > Mollusca > Cephalopoda > Sepiida > Sepiidae > Acanthosepion > Acanthosepion esculentum. The sequence goes on from OZ038512.1 coordinate 30,209,816, forward strand.
CATTATGGGTCCTTCTACGTTTTTATGTGTTGTAGGTTTTCCCCTCTTTTAAAACGAAAGGTTTCTTCTAAGTCAATGATTCACAACGTGGGGCGCATGCCCCACCGGTGGGGCAAGATAATATTTTGGTGGAGCATGCGTAGGATGTGCAGCGTTCGGCTTACTATACCAACAGAATAAGGGGGCAATTCGAGAATGAGTTATTAACAGTGAATTGTTTCCTCGTGAGTCTGAGTGAGAGGGTTAAAGTTAATGCGTGTTAATACATACGATGTATGTACAGGTTTGGTTTTTGGTTAGTTTTGTTTTACGGTATATCAGCCTCAATGGGTTATTTAATGCCGACAACATTTTTAGGATAGATTCGTATGAATAGAATATGTATTCTTTGGTTTAGATTGGTTTGGTTTGTTTTGTTTTACGGTATATCAGCCTCAATGGGTTATTTAATGCCGACAACATTTTTAGGATAGATTCGTATGAATAGAATATGTATTCTTTGGTTTAGATTGGTTTGGTTTGTTTTGTTTTACGGTATATCAGCCTCAATGGGTTATTTAATGCCGACAACATTTTTAGGATAGATTCGTATGAATAGAATATGTATTCTTTGGTTTAGATTGGTTTGGTTTGTTTTGTTTTACGGTATATCAGCCTCAATGGGTTATTTAATGCCGACAACATTTTTAGGATAGATTCGTATGAATAGAATATGTATTCTTTGGTTTAGATTGGTTTGGTTTGTTTTGTTTTACGGTATATCAGCCTCAATGGGTTATTTAATGCCGACAACATTTTTAGGATAGATTCGTATGAATAGAATATGTATTCTTTCGTTTAGATTGGTTTGGTTTGTTTTGTTTTACGGTATATCAGCCTCAATGGGTTATTTAATGCCGACAACATTTTTAGGATAGATTCGTATGAATAGAATATGTATTCTTTGGTTTAGATTGGTTTGGTTTGTTTTGTTTTACGGTATATCAGCCTCAATGGGTTATTTAATGCCGACAACATTTTTAGGATAGATTCGTATGAATAGAATATGTATTCTTTCGTTTAGATTGGTTTGGTTTGTTTTGTTTTACGGTATATCAGCCTCAATAAGGGTTATTTAATGCCGACAACATTTTTAGGATAGATTCGTATGAATAGAATATGTATTCTTTGGTTTAGTTTGGTTTGGTTTGTTTTGTTTTACGGCATATCAACCTCAATGGGTTATTTAATGCTGTCAACATTTTTAGGATAGATTTGTATGAATAGAATATGTATTCTTTGGTTTAGATTGGTTTGGTTTGTTTTGTTTTACGGCATATCAGCCTCAATGGGTTATTTAATGCCGACAACATTTTTAGGATAGATTCGTATGAATAGAATATGTATTCTTTGGTTTAGTTTGGTTTGGTTTGTTTTGTTTTACGGCATATCAACCTCAATGGGTTATTTAATGCCGACAACATTTTTAGGATAGATTCGTATGAATAGAATATGTATTCTTTGGTTTAGTTTGGTTTGGTTTGTTTTGTTTTACGGCATATCAACCTCAATGGGTTATTTAATGCTGTCAACATTTTTAGGATAGATTTGTATGAATAGAATATGTATTCTTTGGTTTAGATTGGTTTGGTTTGTTTTGTTTTACGGCATATCAGCCTCAATGGGTTATTTAATGCCGACAACATTTTTAGGATAGATTTGTATGAATAGAATATGTATTCTTTGGTTTAGATTGGTTTGGTTTGTTTTGTTTTACGGTATATCAGCCTCAATGGGTTATTTAACGCCGACAACATTTTTAGGATAGATTCGTATGAATAGAATATGTATTCTTTGGTTTAGATTGGTTTGGTTTGTTTTGTTTTACGGCATATCAGCCTCAATGGGTTATTTAATGCCGACAACATTTTTAGGATAGATTCGTATGAATAGAATATGTATTCTTTGGTTTAGTTTGGTTTGGTTTGTTTTGTTTTACGGCATATCAACCTCAATGGGTTATTTGATGCCGACAGCATTTTTAGGATAGATTCGTATGAATAGAATATGTATTCTTTGGTTTAGATTGGTTTGGTTTGTTTTGTTTTACGGCATATCAACCTCAACGGGTTATTTAATGCCGACAACATTTTTATTGCCGGTAATTTTTTTTCCCCAAAAAATGTATGTATTGCTTATACAGTGTAACCCTGATATAAGAGACCCGGATATATGAGAAACCCGTATATAAGAGATATTTTCTCTAGTCCAAATTGGAGCCTGTGTTAATGTATATATAATAGACCAAATCCGGATATAAGAGAAACCTGGATATAAGAGACTCCGTATCCGGTCCCGACAACTCTCTTATATCCGGGTTACACTGTAATATGTTTTTCTTCAAAAATCTATTGCTGGTAATATTATTTTTCAAAAAATATATAGCTGTTTGTATATATATTAAGTATTGCTGATAATAATTTTTTCCTTCAAAGATTTGTTGCTGGTTATACTTTTTTACGAAGTATTTCTCGTATTAAATCCTATTTTTACACTTTCACAGTGTTTTGACCCCAGTGTGGGGTCTAACTATTTTCCCATAGCTAGTTCTACCATCTATCAGGTGTTACAATCCCAGGTCAAGATAGACCTGGGAACACCAGCAATTAAGAGATGGTTCCATGCTCCTCAAAACTTCCTGATCAGAGGCGTTGCTCTTGGACGTAGTTTATCGTCTTACCCTGAACGCGGATGTAGTTTATCGTCATAACCAGGACGGTTGTATATACCGTATGCATACATAAAAATACTTTGTGTGTATGTTTTTTTTGGGGTTTTTTTAAGCGTATCACCCCAAGCAAGGCTGGAGGCCACTATCACGCAAGGGGTTAAAGAAAGGTTGAAGGAAGAGCAGATAGGAGTGGTAAAGGAGAGGATATGGAGAAAGAGAAAGACAGTGGGTCGATCAAAGCAAGGGGGTTACAGAAGATTTGGAGCGAGAGCAGATAGGAATGAAAAATGAAAAGATATGGAGAAGGGAAGTGGATAGATCAAGGCAACTGGAGATGTCGATTGATGCTACACTTAAACCGTTGGAGATTGTATTTGTCAGGGAAACAGTAATAGGGAAGGGAGTTCCACAGGCAAGATGTGCGAGACATGAAGCTATGGGAGTAGAAGAGACGTCTACATCTAACAGTTTCCACGGTGTAGGGGTGGGAGCGGGATGCCAGCCTCGTGGGACGTTTAAATTCACGAGGCCTAGGGACAAGCGAAAGCAGCTCCTCGGAGCAATTACCGTGAAAGTACTTGTAAAAAAGGCAGAGCGAGGCAACATCGCGTCTGTGAGAGAGCGACTGCAGACGAAATGGCGTACGTATATGTGTAATTGTCATACATATAAGAAATAAATATTCCAGGGGAGGGCACCATAATTTTAGAAACTTTAAAGCCTGAAAAACAAAACTGTTCTCTATTACTCACCACAGAGAGCAATCCCTGCCCCCACCCCCATTAGAATGTTTGACGCACAACTTCTCGAGAGCTCCTCTTTACGAGTACTCGACCTCACATTGACTGCTGATCTGAGATGGAACAAATACATTGGGCCAATAGCTTCGACAACCGCAAGGAAAGTTGGCTCCTTGTGCCGCGCTAGAAAATTCTTCTCGCCGGAGTTGATCCTTCAAATCTATGGACCAACCATTTGCCTTTGCATGGAGTATTGCTGCCATATATGGCCTGGTGCTCCTTATGTGTGTCTCAAGGTTCTTGATAAGATCCAGAGACGGATACGCAACGTAATTGATCCTGATCTGGCATCTCGTCTGCAGTCGCTCTCTGACAGACGTGCCGTCGCCTCCCTCTGTCTTTTTTTACAAATACTTTCATGGTAACTTCTCCGAGAAGCTTCTTTCGCTGGTCCCCAAACATCATGACTTTAAGCGTTCTACTAGGCTGGCATCTCGCTCTCACCCTTTCACTGTCGAAACTGTTAAATGTAGCCGTCTCTTCTACTCCAATAGCTTCATGTCTCGCACCTCTCGCCTCTGGAACTCCGTCCCCTTTTCTTGTTTCCCTGATAGCTATAATCTCCAACTATCCAAGTGTAATGTTAATCGACGTCTCCAGATGCCTTGATCTATTCCCTATCCTTCTCTTCATCTATTCCTCTATTTCTTCTACTTGCTCTAGCTCCAACTCTCTCTGCAACCCCTTGCGTGCTAGTGACTTCCCGTCTTGCTTGGGCTGAAACGCTTAAAAAAATAATACCGAAGATAGATATAAATAAAAAGAAAGAACAGTAAGATATATAATCCGGTGTTCTTATAGATATTTTTATTTTTACAAAATAGTGCTCAATGTAAATTTACAGAGTATTAATATTATAAATTAACTGATTTAAAATGTGTTTTTTCGCTACACAGTAATAACCACGTTTCAAAAATGAATTCGAATTTAATTTTGTAAACTAAAACATTAGTTCCATTTCATCCTCAAACGAAATTTGGAGTAACTTCAAAAAATTCGCTTGAGGATGAAATGGAACTAATGTTTTAATTTAATTACAAAATTTACAAAATTAAATTCGAAGCTTTTAGCTTCCATTTGTGAAACATGGTTATTACCGTGTATCGAAAAAAAATTTTTTAAATCAGTTAATTTATATATATATATATATATATATATATATATATATATATATATATATATATATATATATATATAATAATAATAATAATAATAATAATAATAATAATAATAAATAGGATAAGATTATTGTCAAATATATATAAGATGATATTTATTATTTCATTGTTAAAATTCAGTGAATGATAAAAAAATAAATTGGTGGAAAATCGCCTATACAAAAATCATTAGTCAAAAATAAACAAAATGAAATAAACGTTATGAGTCGTAACGCGTCTCTTACAAATTCTAACAGATTAAAATAAAGTTACGGAGATTGCATGCTCTATTTCCTGGAGTATTACCTCTACAGTACGACACTATCAGTAATACACGGTGAGGCAGACCACCGAAAACAGGTGAAAGGTTCGAAGCGGCCCTTCTCTCGATGGTTGGTGGCTCGGAAGAAACCAGGGTTACTTTTGCTCAGGTCTTTACTCTGAGAGGAAATACAGACCCCTACACCATAAGTATATATACACAAACAGAAACATACATATACAAATGCATAAACACATACACACACACACACACACACACACACACACATATATATATATATATATATATATATATATATATATGTGCTCCTGAAAAATTTATTTCGGTTGAGCTCTCTGGGGAGGATGTGTGGTTTTGTAAACAGTGACTATCACGGCTAATAAAGCAAGACTCTTCGGTAAATCGAATCGAGTTCTCTCAGTCACTGTGTGTTTATCTAAAAATAAATACGCTTAAATTCACCTTCTTCTCTGCCGTGCGCCAACGGCTTCAGGGTAAAATTTCCGACTGACGCGAATTCAGCCGGTTTTCGATTCTAGCCAGAGGCAACCGGACGTCTAGCCACACTGATGAGCTGTGATACAGCGAAACAGTCTGTCTGTGGATGACAATATATATATATATATATATATATATATATATATATATATATATATATATATATATATTACAATGAATGTCGGAGTAAACAATTCGTTGTCAAATATACCACTTATTATTATTGTTTTATTTCCTTTTGTTTCTCGTGTATACTCATTACTTTCCGAGTCCTGATCAGAGACCTAAGGTCAGAAATGGCATCATGACATTTTCCAGTGAGTAGTTTTGAAAAAGATCGCACATATTATTATTATTATTATTATTATTATTATTATTATTATTATTATTATTATTTCTGTTTAAATGATAGATTGAAGAAACCAAACAATAAAAAAGAATAGAATATAAATATAAAATTATCGTCAAATATATATGAGATTTTTTGATATTGTTAAAAATGTTTGACAGATAAAATAATAGGGAAAGAAATCGACCATTCTGTACCAATAGTATTAAGTAAAAACAAAATAATATTACGACTGGAAATGCTTTTTCTACAAATTTGAATATACATCCTCGTCCATAAAAATGTTACGCTAAAATATAAATACAGTACAATTATCCATGCCAATGTATAAGTAATTTAGTCAATACAATGTATTAAATGTTTATAATATAAAAATTATTAGTGACAATATACTAGATATTCGTAATAAAAGAAACACGCTAAATAACACTTATTTTAAAAAGAAAACAATCCATGTATACCACGACTTATCTTAAAAAATAAACAATATGTACTTTAATAAATAAAATAATAAATGCATAGGAATATAAAAAAATTATAATATAATGAAAAATGAAAAGCATAAGAATAGATAAAAAATAATCATCTTTTAAAAATCACATAGCTTTCTTGAATCAACGAAATAAGGACACGTCCATTCGCTACGACATCCAGCATATTTAATCACACCTGCAATTAGTGCTTAGGTAGGTTTACGAGTGCCAAATTACATTTCTAAATAGTTTATTGGCGGTTTAGTAGTTTTATCGCATTGTTAATGTCTTCTTATGGGTTTTCCACCACCACAAGCGTTCGTCATTACTTATCCACTTCTCTACGCACTGGTTATGTGATCTAAGGCCATACTTATCACCCGTTTTATTAACACGATCCCTTCCTACTATTGCATTTTATTCCTGGGTATGACAATAAACTACATCCGGCAGCAAGGCCTCTGATCAGGGGATGGAGATTTTGAAGAGCGTAGAACTATCTCTTAATTGATGTTGTTCCAAAGTCCACCCTGATGCAGGGTGGTAACACCAGATAGGGTCCCAGCTATGGGCAAATAGAGGCCCTAAAAGGTACTACCTCCCCGGGTCGGAGTGGACCTGGGGAAAATATCAATTAAAGAGTGGTCCCACGCTCTGCAAACCCTCCAATTTTCAGATAAGAGGCCTTTCTACCGGATGTAGTTTATCGTCATACTAAAGAAGAAGAAGAAGAAGAAGAAGAAGAAGAAGAAGAAGAAGAAGAAGAAGAAGAAGAAGAAGAAAATAATAACGGTATAGGTAAGAGAAGTAAAGATCAAAACTTGGATGGAATAAAGAGTAAACTACAATAGGTAAAGGAGCAACAAACAGAATGAAAGTAAAGGAAAATGGTAGAAGGAAGAGGGGATGAGAGAAGAGAAGAGGGAAGAGAGAAGAGGAAATGGCAGAAGTGAAGAGGGAATGAGAGAAGAGAGGAGAAGAGGGAATGAGAGAAGAGAAGAAGGCAGAGAGAAGAGAAGAGGAAATGGGAGAAGAGAAGAGGGAAGAGAGAAGAGAAGAGGGAATGACAGAAGAGAAAATGGTATGAGAGAAGAGAAGAGGGAATGAGAGAAGAGAAGAGGGAAGAGAGAAGAGAAGAGGAAATGGCAGACGAGAAGAGGGAATGAGAGAAGAGAGGAGAAGAGGGAATGAGAGAAGAGAAGAAGGCAGAGAGAAGAGAAGAGGAAATGGGAGAAGAGAAGAGGGAATGAGAGAAGAGAGGAGAAGAGGGAATGAGGGAAGAGAAGAGGGAAGAGACAAGAGAAGAGGGAATGAGAGGAGAGAAGAGGGAATGGCAGAAGTGAAGAGGGAATGAGAGGAGAGAAGAGGAAATGGCAGAAGAGAAAATGGTATGAGAGAAGAGAAGAGGGAATGAGAGAAGATAAGAGGGAAGAGAGAAGAGAAGAGGAAATGGCAGGAGAAGAGGGAATGAGAGAAGAGAGGAGAAGAGGGAATGAGGGAAGAGAAGAGGGAAGAGAGAAGAGAAGAGGAAATGGCAGAAGAGAAGAGGGAAGAGAGAAGAGAAGAGAGAATGACAGAAGAGAAAATGGTATGAGAGAAGAGAAGAGGGAATGAGAGAAGAAAAGAGGGAATAGAGAAGAGAAGTGGAAATGGCAGACGAGAAGAGGGAATGAGAGAAGAGAGGAGAAGAGGGAATGAGAGAAGAGAGGAGAAGAGGGAATGAGAGAAGAGAAGAGGGCAGAGAGAAGAGAAGAGGAAATGGGAGAAGAGAAGAGGGAATGAGAGAAGAGAGGAGAAGAGGGAATGAGGGAAGAGAAGAGGGAAGAGAGAAGAGAAGAGGGAATGACAGAAGTGAAGAGGGAATGAGAGAAGAAAGAAGTGGGAATGAGGGAAGAGAAGAGCGAAGAGAGAAGAGAAGAGGAAATGGCAGAAGCGAAGAGGGAAGAGAAGAAGGAATGACAGAAGAGAAGAGGGAATGAGAGAAGAAAAGAGAAGAGGGAATGAGGGAAGAGAAGAGGGAAGAGAGAAGAGAAGAGGAAATAGCAGATGAGAAGAGGGAATGAGAGAAGAGAAGAGGGAAGAGAGAAGAGAAGAGGAAATGACAGAAGAGAAGAGGGAATGACAGAAGAGAACAGGGAAGAGAGAAGAGAAGAGGGAATGACAGAAGAGAACAGGGAATGAGGGAAGAGAAGAGAAGAGGGAATGGCGGAATAGAAGAGGGAAGAGAGAAAAGAAGAGGGAATGACAGAAGAGAAGAGGGAATGGCAGAAGAGAAATGGGAATGAGAGAAGACAAGACGGAAGAGAGAAGAGAAGTGGATTGAGAGAAGAGAAGAGGGAATGAGAGAAGAGAAGAGGGAAGAGAGAAGAGACGAGGGAATGGCAGAAGAGAAGAGGGAATGAGAGAAGAGAAGAGGGAACCGCAGAAGTGAAGAGGAAATGACAGAAGAGAAGACGGAAGAGCGAAGAGCGAAGAGAAGAGGGAATGGCAGAAGAGAAGAAGGAACGGCAGAAGAGAAGAGGCAATGAGAGAAGAGGAGAGGGAATGGCAGAAGAGAAGAGGGAAGAGAGAAGAGAAGAGGAAATGGCACAAGAGAAGAGGGAATGAGAAAAAAGAAGAGAACAGGGAATGAGAGAGGAGAACAGGGAAGAGAGAAGAGAAGAGGAAATGGCAGTAGAGAAGAGGGAATAAGAAAAGAGAAGAGATAAGGGAATGAGAAAAGAGAAGAGGGAATTAGAGAAGAGAAGAGGAGACGGATTAAGAAAAGCGAAGAAGGAATGGCAGAAGAGAAGAGGGAGTGAGAGAAGAAAAGAGGGAATCAGAGAAGAGAAGAGAAGAGGGAATGAGGGAAGAGAAGAAAGAAGAGAGAAGAGAAGAGGAAATGGCAGAAGAGAAGAGGGAATGGCAGAAGTGAAGAGGGAATGGCAGAAGAGAAGAGGGAGTGAGAGAAGTAAAGGAGTAACCAGAGAAGAGAAGAGGGAAGAGAGAAGAGACGAGGGAATGAGAAAAAAGAAGAGAAGAGGGAATGAGGGAAGAGAAGAGGAAATGTGGTAAGAGATGAGGGAAGGGAGAAGAGAAGAGGAAATGGCAGAAGAGAAGAGGGAATGAGAAAAGTGAAGAGGGAAGAGAGAAGAGAAGAGGAAATGGCAGAAGAGAAGAGGGAAATGAGAAGAGAAGAGGGGATGAGAGAAGAGAAGAGGGAATGAGAGAAAAGGGGAAGAGAGAAGAGAAGAGGGAATGAGAGAAGAGAAGAGGGAATGAGAGAAGAGAAGAGGGGAGACAGAAAAGAAGTGGGAATGGCAGAAGAGAAAAGCCAATGAGAGAAGAGAAGATTGAAGAAAGAAGAGAAGAGGAAATGGCAGAAGAGAAGAGGGAACGGCAGAAGAGAAGAGGGAATGAGAGAAGAGAAGAGGAAATGAGAAAAGAGAAGAGGGAATGAGAGAAGAGAAGAGGGAATGAGAGAAGAGAAGAGAAGAGAAGAGAAGAGGTGGGAAGAGAGAAGTGAAGAGGGACTGTCAGAAGTGAAGAGGGAATGAGAGAAGAGAAGATGGATTGAGAGAAGAGAAGAGGGAATGAGAGAAGAGAAGAGGGAATGAGAGAAGAGAAGAGGAAATTGCAGAAGATAAGAGGGAAGTGAGAAGAGAAGACGAAATGGCAGAAGAAAAGAGGGAATGAGAGAAGAGAAGAGGGAATGAGAAAAGAGAAGAGGGAATGAGAGAAGAGAAGAAGGACTGGCAGAAGAGAAGAGGGAGTGAGAGAAGTGAAGAGAAGAGGGAATGGCAGAAGAGTAGAGGGAGTGAGAGAAGAGAAGAGGAAATGGCACAAGAGAAGAGGGAAAAGAGAAGAGAGAATCGCAGAAGAGAAGAGGGAATGGCAGAAGAGAAGAGGGAATGAGTGGAGAGAAGAGGGAAGAGAGAAGAGAAGAGAAGAGGGAATGAGAAAAGAGAAGCGGGAATGAGAGAAGAGAAGGGGGAATGGCAGAAGAGAAGAGGGAATGAGTGGAGAGAAGAGGGAAGAGAGAAGAGAAGAGGAAATGGCAGAAGAGAAGAGGGAAGAGAGAAGAGAAGAGGTAATGGCAGATGAGAAGAGGGAAGAGAGAAGAGAGAATCACAGAAGAGAAGAGGGAATGGCAGAAGAGAAGAGGGAAGAGAGAAGAGAAGAGGAAATGGCACAAGAGAAGAGGGAAAAGAGAAGAGAAGAGGGAATGTCAGAAGAGAAGAGGGAAGAGAGAAGAGAAGAGGCAATGGCAGATGAGAAGAGGGAAGAGAGAAGAGAGAATCACAGAAGAGAAGAGGGAATGGCAGAAGAGAAGAGGGAAGAGAGAAGAGAAGAGGAAATGGCACAAGAGAAGATGGATAAGAGAAGAGAAGAGGGAATGTCAGAAGAGAAGAGGGAAGAGAGAAGAGAAGAGGCAATGGCAGATGAGAAGAGGGAAGAGAGAAGAGAGAATCGCAGAAGAGAAGAGGGAATGGCAGAAGAGAAGAGGGAATGAGTGGAGAGAAGAGGGAAGAGAGAAGAGAAGAGGGAAGAGAGAAGAGAAGAGAAGAGGAAATTGCAGACGAGAAGAGGGAAGAGAGAAGAGAAGAGGAAATGGCAGAAGTGAAGAGGAAATGAGAAAAGAGAAAAGGGAATGAGAGAAGACAATAGGTACTGTCAGAAGTGTAGTGGGAATGAGAGAAGAGGAGAGGGAATGAGAGATGAGAAGAGGAAATGGTAGAAGAGAAGAGGGAAGAGAGAAGAGAAGAGGAAATGGCAGAAGTGAAGAGGGAATGAGAAAAGAGAAGAGAAGAGGGAATGAGAAAAGAGAAAAGGGAATGAGAGAAGAGAAGAGGTACTGTCAGAAGTGAAGAGGGAATGAGAGAAGAGAATAGGGATTGAGAGAAGAGAAAAGCGAATGAGAGAAGAGAAGAGGAAATTACAGAAGATAAGAGGGAAGTGAGAAGAGAAGACAAAATGGCAGAAGAGGGAATGAGAAAAGAGAAGAGAAGAGGGGATGAGAAAAGAGAAGCGGGAATGAGAGAAGAGAAGGGGGAATGGCAGAAGAGAAGAGGGAATGAGTGGAGAGAAGAGGAAGAGAGAAGAGAAGAGGAAATGGCAGAAGAGAAGAGGGAAAAGAGAAGAGAAGAGGGAATGTCAGAAGAGAAGAGGGAAGAGAGAAGAGAAGAGGCAATGGCAGATGAGAAGAGGGAAGAGAGAAGAGAGAATCACAGAAGAGAAGAGGGAATGGCAGAAGAGAAGAGGGAAGAGAGAAGAGAAGAGGAAATGGCACAAGAGAAGAGGGAAAAGAGAAGAGAAGAGGGAATGTCAGAAGAGAAGAGGGAAGAGAGAAGAGAAGAGGCAATGGCAGATGAGAAGAGGGAAGAGAGAAGAGAGAATCACAGAAGAGAAGAAGGAATGGCAGAAGAGAAGAGGGAAGAGAGAAGAGAAGAGGAAATGGCACAAGAGAAGAGGGAAAAGAGAAGAGAAGAGGGAATGTCAGAAGAGAAGAGGGAAGAGAGAAGAGAAGAGGCAATGGCAGATGAGAAGAGGGAAGAGAGAAGAGAGAATCGCAGAAGAGAAGAGGGAATGGCAGAAGAGAAGAGGGAAGAGAGAAGAGAAGAGGAAATGGCACAAGAGAAGAGGGAAAAGAGAAGAGAAGAGGGAATGTCAGAAGAGAAGAGGGAAGAGAGAAGAGAAGAGGCAATGGCAGATGAGAAGAGGGAAGAGAGAAGAGAGAATCGCAGAAGAGAAGAGGGAATGGCAGAAGAGAAGAGGGAAGAGAGGAGAGAAGAGGGAATGAGAGAAGAGAAAAAGGGAATGAGAGAAGAGAAAAGGAAATGGCAGAAGAGAAGAGGGAATGAAAGAAGAGAAGAGGGAAGAGAGAAGAGAAGAGGAAATGGCAGAAGTGAAGAGGGAATGAGAAAAGAGAAGAGAAGAGGGAATGAGAAAAGAGAAAAGGGAATGAGAGAAGACAAGAGGTACTGTCAGAAGTGAAGAGGGAATGAGAGAAGAGAAGAGGGAATGAGAGAAGAGAAGAGGAAATGGCAGAAGAGAAGAGGGAAGAGAGAAGAGAAGAGGAAATGGCAGAAGTGAAGAGGGAATGAGAAAAGAGAAGAGAAGAGTGAATGAGAAAAGAGAAAAGGGAATGAGAGAAGAGAAGAGGTACTGTCAGAAGTGAAGAGGGAATGAGAGAAGAGAATAGGGATTGAGAGAAGAGAAAAGCGAATGAGAGAAGAGAAGAGGAAATTACAGAAGATAAGAGGGAAGTGAGAAGAGAAGAGGGAATGAGAGAAGAGAAGAGGGAATGAGAGATGAGAAGAGGAAATGGTAGAAGAGAAGAGGGAAGAGAGAAGAGAAGAGGAAATGGCAGAAGTGAAGAGGGAATGAGAAAAGAGAAGAGAAGAGGGAATGAGAAAAGAGAAAAGGGAATGAGAGAAGAGAAGAGGTACTGTCAGAAGTGAAGAGGGAATGAGAGAAGAGAAGAGGGAATGAGAGAAGAGAAGAGGAAATTGCAGAAGAGAAGAGGGAGTGAGAAAAGAGAAGAGAAGAGGGAATGAGAAAAGAGAAAAGGGAATGAGAGAAGTGAAGAGGTACTGTCAGAAGTGAAGAGGGAATGAGAGAAGAGAAGAGGGAAGAAAGAAGAGAAGAGGAAATGGCAGAAGAGAAGAGGGAATGAAAGAAGTGAAGAGGGAATGAGAGAAGAGAAGAGGGAATGAGAGAAGAGAAGAGGGAATGAGAGATGAGAAGAGGAAATGGTAGAAGAGAAGAGGGAAGAGAGAAGGGAAGAGGAAATGGCAGAAGTGAAGAGGGAATGAGAAAAGAGAAGAGAAGAGGGAATGAGAAAAGAGAAAAGGGAATGAAGAGAAGAGAAAAGGGTACTGTCAGAAGTGAAGAGGGAATGAGAGAAGAGAATAGGGATTGAGAGAAGAGAAAAGCGAATGAGAGAAGAGAAGAGGAAATTACAGAAGATAAGAGGGAAGTGAGAAGAGAAGACAAATGGCAGACGCGGGAATGAGAAAAGAGAAGAGAAGAGGGAATGAGAAAGAGAACTGGAATGAGAGAAGAGAAGAGGGAATGGCAGAAGAGAAGAGGAAGAGAGAAGAGAGAGGGAATGGCAGAAGAGAAGAGGGAATGGCAGAAGAGAAGAGGGGAGAGAGAAAGAAGAGGGAATGGCAGAAGAGAAGAGGGAAAGAGAGAGGAGAAGAGGGAATGAGTGAAGAGAAGAGGGAAGAGAGAAGAGAAGAGTGAATGTTAGAAGAGAAGAAGGAATGTGAGAACATAACAGGGAAGAGAGAAGAGAAGAGAAGAGGAAATTGCAGAAGAGAAGAGGGAAGAGAGGAGAGAAGAGGGAATGAGAGAAGAGAAGAAGGAATGAGAAAGAGTAGAGGGAATGAGAGAAGAGAAGAGGGAAGAGAGAAGAGAAGAGGAAATGGCAGACGAGAGAGTGAATGCGAGAAGAGAGGAGAAGAGGGAATGAGAGAAGAGAAGAGGGCAGATAGAAGAGAAGAGAAATTGCAGAAGAGAAGAGGGAAGAGAGGAGAGAAGAGGGAATGAGAGAGAGAAGAGGGAATGACAGAAGAAGAAAATGTTATGAGAGAAGAGAAGAGGAAAGAGAGAAGAGAGAGGGAATGACAGAAGAGAAGAGGGAAGAGAGAAGAGAAGAGGGAAGACAGAATAGAAGAGGAAGAGAGAAGAGAAGACGGAATGGCAGAAGAGAAATGGGAATGAGAGAA